>LPNX010203129.1:26463-254401 GCA_001517045.1 Pseudotsuga menziesii | reverse complement strand
TCAGACATCAATTTGACATATGGATAGGTTGTAAACTTAAATTAGATTCTTATTATGTTATTATAGTTGATCATGATGCCAATTGGGAACTACAACCCTTACAAACCATGTAATTTAATATAGTGGAAGATGTATATTATCATAAGATTAAAGTTGTAATAAATGTGGATGTTATGAACCATGAGAAAAATGAGCTAGAGATAGACAAAACCTCATGTATGAGAGTATGTGATGGACACACATACATTAAGGAAGAAATAAGAGGCCATGCTAGCAACTCACTCAAAGAAATTGTCTATTCACTTGTTAACAGAGACAAATTAAAATTGACAAGATATGAGAAAACATGTCATAAAAGTGATATTTATCTCACAAACACTTCATAGATTGTGATGATTAATGAGAAAATATCAATTGGTTGTTAGTTTAGTAGGTGGATACACAAAATAATGATCCACATGGATTTTAGTGGTAGAGCATGGAAAGTATAAGGATATAAGTAGGATTTGGAAACAATCATGAATTGGGATACAAGAGGAAAAGACGTTATAGGAGGTGACTAAAAAACAGTAAAGATGACCAAATTAAAGGGAATTTTAACATTAATTACAAGGAGAAGGAGTAGGAATGGCTTGTTTCAATGGGGAAAACTTCCTTAACCAAGTGCTTGAACACCAACCAAAACCTTTTATTTATGGAGGATTGAGAGTGTTAGTTGGTCTGGGACTTAGATGAAGGGTTGGGGACAAAGAACTAGAAGGTCCTCCTAAAGAGTCAATGCCTAAGTAAAAAGGCAAATTATGAGTGGGCATGATACATAGGAACATGGAAGGAGGAAAATCAAAGACATATAGTTACAATTGGTGGTTATCAATGGAGAAAGTAAAAGAATATGTATTAATCAACAAGAAAGTTGCCAAGAGTAAGAATCATAAGATGAGTTGGTCCTCCTATTTGAAACATATTCAAGTGCATAAAGTAATGTTTGATAACCAAGGAAAACAAGTGTGGGGGAGGATCATTCTAAATATAAAAATAAATGAGGAAATATTTTTTATGAGGGATTGGGGTCACCACAAATAATAGGGTAGAGCATAATAGGGTAGATGCTCTACCACTATATCAAGGACTTCTAATAGTTAAAGGAAAATGAATAATAAAGGCTATAGTCATAAAGATTAAACAATCATTATCCATTATATCCATTACTATATTTAAAGGAAAATGAATAATAAAGGCTACAGTCATAAAGTTTAAACAATTATTATCCATTATATCCATAACTATATGACTCTAATAAGGCACCCACCTATGACTCCCCATTCACATAACATGACCACTTATCTAAGTAATCCATTACTAAGAATCCACAATTCGATGGTAGATACAAAAGGTAACGAAGACCTTATTCTTGAAGTTGGAAATCTTATAATAAATGGGGTGGATTGATCTTGTCCCACCTCCTATAAAACTTACCATTATGTTCTAGAGATTCGAGGATTTTCTCATTACATTTATTTATCAGGTGCTTGTTGATAGTAGTGTAGGAACCTATGGCACTTTTTCTCTTGGCTAGCTTTGCAAGTCTCTTAATTTGTGTTTTATTGTTATGAATTTGACATTCTTAATTGTGAATCTTCTCATCTCTAAAGTTCCAACATTTGATATGTAAAAATTATGGCAATTTACCACTACTTTAATGACACACTTGGTGAAACTTTCTAATTAAAGAATGTGAGGTGTGAGAACTGCAATTGAGGTGTGAGTTCATAAAAAGCCAAACTAAAAAGTATGAAATTGTAAAATTGTAAAAGCCAAATTGAAGAGGTCAAATTTCTAAAGTCAAATTTCTAAAGTCAAACTAGAAAAAAACATGAAATTGTAGAAGGTCAAATTTCTAAAGTCAAACTAGAAAAAAACATGAAATTGTAGAAGCCAAATTTGTCGTTTTATCTAGAATATAGAACTTATATCCACGAGTGGTTACGGATTCATTTCAACTACACGACAACTTCAACAAATAATTAAGCCTCTAAATTTTTAAAATACCAAATATATATATTTTGTTTGGTAACACTACATGACTTGTTAAAACATATTGAGCTTTATATATTATAATATATCTACCTTGTATTTATATTTATATTTCAATTATATTTAAAAAGCTTACTAAAAAAATCTTATTAAATCTTATTATATACTATTATTCATTATAAACATTATTTTAATATTTAATAATATTAATTTTTAATAAAATTATTATATCCAATTATATCTTTTGAAAAATAATTTAATTGCATTTTTTTCCAATATAAAACATAAATTGGATTATTATTAAAAAAAGTATTTTTACCCTAATGGGGTGTCAAGAGTGTTTGTTTGGTTTAATAGGAGTTGAGGTAGTTGTTGCATGGATGAACAAAGACCATCAAAGTTACAATCGACTTAATACTAGCTTGTGAAAACAAGACGAAGATGTTGGGGTTTGCTTAGTGTCCCATTTCACATAATCATGGTAACCTCGGTTTGAATCGTTGACAAATTATGACAAATAGATGACAATATGATTTTGGAGTTCGTAGATCTTCATCTTGCAATCATTCCATGATCTAGTGTCGGAATATGGACAAAGACACGAGATTGACAAATAAAGTGTGTTTCATGGTCTCAAATATGAAGGTGAATCAGGTTGGTCTCTACTCATGCTCTCCATTATGCTTTTCGGCCATCATAACTCTATTTACCCTATACCCAGTTGGTTTAAGCGATTTCATAGGCTTAAAACAGGGAAAGGGCCACACTGCTCCCATACTTCAAGTTATTCGACCTTTAAGACCCCCAAGTCTCTTGGATACCAAAATATCTTAGAGTCTAGTTCTCAAGTTTATGCAAATAACAATAACCATTTTGACAATATTCCATGTCTAAGCAATCAACTTTACACTAGCAAGGATTAATACACCACTCTAATGAATTGTAGTCAAAATACCTCTTCCACCAGTTTAAAGGGAAATATGAAAATGAAGGGGGAAGGGGGGGTTTCCCCCCCCCCCCCACCACTTTCTCCCCCTTGAACTATGAGAAGTAGGCTTAGTTGCACTTCCAATCCTAGCAAGCCAATGATAAGGAAGAGGACCTAGTCATAGCTAGAGGCAATAACATCTACCAAACATTATTACTAGCCACACGATGATCCAATTAAAGATCAAATCAACACTTTGGAGAGCAAATCTAAGGATAGAAGAGGATACTCATATTCTTAGCAGGTTGATTTGGAATACCAACAATGGATGCCTAACATAATATTTTCTAGGAGTGCGACACTAAGGTCTATAGGATGGCATAGATATAATAGTTTGTGAAGTCTTTTATTACATAAGCTATGAAAAAATGAGTCCAATTTTACCTCATAAATCTTGAGAAAACTGGACTTTATGGAGACCAAGTATGATGCCCTCATTCATGTTCACTAGGGTCTTAAGGGTAGGGTTGTTCAGGAAGAGGTGGAGCCACAAGGAGTAGCTACTAAAGATGCATTTGTGGAAGACTCCCAACTCTCCCAACAATACCTCATCATCTTGGATTTTGATTTGGACAATGAGCATGGACATTGAAGTTGAATCACTAGGTTCCACCTTTTTTTTTATTAACTTGCTTTTCGATTTGGAGGGATCCCTTAAACCCTCAAGGTTTATAGCATGTACACCCACACTTTCTAGGCTCAAGTAATTTATTCAGATGACATGTTTTGTAAAAATCATGTTCATACTATTTCTAAGCTCAAGGCATACTTTCTCAAAAAAAAATGCCCTTATGGTTTGTTAATTTTTCACGAATACAGTTCAATTCTAGTAAGTTTTGGAACAATATGAAAGATAAATTAAATTTTCTCTCCTCATGAGGCTGATGATTTACTCAGTAACGTAATATTCCTATATATTAATATAAATAGTTCTAAATAAAATAATAATAATAATAAACTATTTTTAATATCACAACTTATCAATACACCAAATTGATATATAAGACTCACATATTTATGGAAGAAGAAACCCCTTCATACAAAAATTTAACATATAGATAATATAAGAAAAATTCAAAAGAACAACTTCAAACATATAGATAACATAGCAAAAATTCAAAGGAACAAATTCAATGCCATAATCAATACTAAAAATATATATATTCCATTTAGTTTCTCATTAATGAATGACCTTTTGATTTCATCTCAATTTATTGTTTTATTAAAATATTTGAACACAAACGTCATCTTCATAATGTTTATTTAGTGTTTAATCGGACTCTTTGTACATATACTTTTGATAATTCAAAATATACCACCGTAGATCCAAATCCTATGCTCTATCAAGTGCCGAGAGGGAGGATTAAATCTCTCGAGGTGCAAACTTCTTCTTAGGTATTGCACTCAATGTTCAACTATCAACTTTGGTGTGTCCTATATATAATCATTGATTTGATTCAAACCAAAAGACACATCTTTTTATTTAAGGTCCACATATAATATTTTTATTATTAATATTTAATATTATTATTGACCAACATATAATATTTTTTATTATTTTTTATTTTGTTAGGAATAACATTACAATATTTCCCCATACATGGTTTTAAAACCATATGCAAGGTCCTCCTACAACCATGGGTTGTTTAGGAGGCCTTGAACATTGTCTTAAAACCATTTGCAAGGCCTTCCTAAATCATGTACAATAAAACCATGGGTTGTTTAGGAGGCCTTGCACATGGTTTTAAAACCAACCATGTGCAAGGCCCTCCTGAACCATGTACAATAAAATCGTGAGTTGTTTAGAAGGCCTTGCACATGGTTTTAAAACCATGCCCACAGGGTTTTAAAACCATGTGCAAGGCCATTCAAATTTTTATTTTTTATTATTTTGTTAAGTAGGAACGTTACAACATCTCCCCCATATTGTTTTTTTTTCTTGACCCACATTTTTTACGAATAATTAAATCTTTACTTTTTTATTGTTTTTTATGTAAGAAGATTACAATATCTCCCCTATATTAGGTTGTTTTTTTGGCCCACATTTATTTTGGCCTATAATTAAAAATTTTATTTTTATTAATAAAATAACATTATGTAACATTACAAGATCTCCCCTATGCTGGGCTGTAGAGCACCTCTCGGCTCAAACATTTTTTCAATTTGAAAAAAACATATTAACCTAATAAAATCATTATACCCACTAAAACACTATTTAAATATTTTAGTACATGGTCCTACCTGAATTTTCATATCTCCTTTTAAGTTTCCTTTCCATAATAATTGGATGCTTGCCTCATGGTGGGCTGCTCAAATTTTTGTTTTAATCCGCAGCTATCAAATCATGCAAATTATCTTTTGGATATATGGTTTGATTTATTGGTTTTGGATCACTATTACTATTTTACATTTAAGGAGGATGATATTTTAATTAACTAAGAATAATTTTAAGAAATAAAATAAATAAACTTAAAAAAGGACTTCATCTTATCATCAATATTTATTAAGGTCATTGTGGAAGCCATCAAGTAAGAATCATGCAGTTTCCACAAGACCAAGCCATTAAACCCTATACATAAAACTTAAAATACCAAAACATATTGAAATTTTACTAATAACAAAGAAAAAGAATATATCTCATATACATAGACATATTTATACATATTTATAATAGGCTATCTATAATACCAAAACATATTGAAATTTTACTTGATAACCACGAAAACAATATACCTCATATACAAGATTTGTGATAGAAAATTCTAATCCCGCATAGGGGCAACTATATGGTTTGAAAGGAAAGGAGAAAAAATGCACTCTACATCTGCATTGATCCATCCCATCTTGTGATCTTGATTCTCGTCATTTTTCAACTTGCAAGCTCCATAAGCCTCATGCCATTGTGGTGTCTCACCATAGATGAAGGGAAAGGGAGGGGATCTTCCCCCTCCTTTAGTGCAATAGTAACTAGCATAAAAAAATAGAGATCTGGGCATTGCGACCCAACATGGATCTTCAATGCAAATTGAATCCCCAACTATTAACAAAGGAAAGGAAGTGGCTACCTCAGTCAGCAACCACAGGAAGGAAGGAGCAGGGACTGACTCATCCCATCAGACAAATCTGGAAGTAGCCAAGAAAGAAGTCTCACCCCTCAAGCCAAATGCATTCAGAAATCACTCCAAACCCCTAGGTATGAATTGATTTCAATCAAGATAGATGATAACATTCAATACTAAAGTGATTATTTTGTGATCGAAAAATTCGTAGGGTTTTGGCCATTAAAGAAGGCTTTGATCTAGTGGATAAACACAAGATGGAATCCCAAAGGTCACTATGACCTACAATTGAGCGCAAAAAGATTTTTCTTTGTCATCTTCAAGCACATGGAAGACATAAACATAGTGTTTGACAATGACACTTATTTTTTCAACTCAGCTAGGTTACATCTTTGTTTTTTGAAACTGAACTTTAGCCCTAAAAATGAAAACCTAACCTGTGCATCTGTCTAGATCCATCTCTACTCCCTTCTCGTAGAATATTGGGAGGTAGAAACCCTAGAGGGAATATGAAGCACCCTGAGAAAATATGTCAAATCTTTCGAGCCACCAAATCATCTAGATACATGACCTATGCAAAAATCCGTGTGTATATGAATATAGCAATTGAGATTCCAAAATCCATCTGCTTAAGCCACAGGGATATTGAAGGGAACTAACCGATTGATTATGAGCATATATTTTTAAGATGTTGTAAGTGTATGAACATGGTCACCTATTTAAATAATGCCCCACGAACAAAGCAAAAGAACAAGCAAGAGTAGAAGATAAAAAAGACAAAGAGGGATTCACCAAAGTCACTCCAAAGAAAAGAACAAGCATAAAACAAGGAGAATCAACTTCAAAGAACACTATAGAAACACAAAATCCCTATGCAGTACTAGATTCAAATCCTTCCTCAAATCCATATCCTTCTACCAAAGAAAAAAAAAGAGAAAGCATCATCGCAGGAACAATCCAGACAACTCCTATTAAGCAGAATATTTAAAATAAGAAACCAGAACCAAATATCAAGAAGACCAATCCAGACCAATAGAAGAAGAAACTCAAGCAGAGATAGTAATGAAAGACAAGGAATATTTAGGAAAAGAATAAATGGACATTGGAGAACTCAACCTAGAAGAATTAGCTGCAACATGTGAAAGAAAAGAGTTCAGCTCCATTCTTGATCTTCAAATCACACTATTGAAAGAAGCATTGGCCAAAGTTCACAACAAACCTAAAAAAAAGAGAAGAAGAAGAAGAGAATCACATATCCCACCTAGGCATAATGCCAGTCACCCTCAAGGAACATGCAAAAAATCCAAAAGAGGAAAAGAAAAGAGGGGGGATTTCAATCGAACAGGAAATCAAAGAAATAGGAGAAAACTTAATCAAACCAAGCCAATATGCTAGCCTGAATGAGATGTTCCACCCCAATACGTAGTTACCTAATGCAAATAATATCCTAGAACATCAGAGGGGTTAATTCTTACTCCAAGCAAATAATATTAAGAACCATAATCCAAATGGACAAGCCTTCCATCATCTTGCTTCAAGAAACTAAATGTGCTGCACAAAAGTTGAAACAAGTAGGATCACAAATCTGGAAAGGAAGTCATGTCTATGCAGTGGGCGCTCAAGGTGCCTTTGGAGGTCTAACATTGATATGGAATCCAAGAAATCCACCTTAGCAACTTCAAGTCCTCCCACAACTTCTTGTCATCCAGCTTCATAATTTTAGCTTTTGGCACCAAAGGACTCTTAACTAATTTCTATGGCCCAAATATCGTGACCCAAAAGATAATTCTCCTTAATCAATTGAGCTCTCTAAGACACTCAAAACTAAAACTAACCTCGGTGAAAAGAAAGGTGGTCTTTGTAGGTTGGACAAAGACTCCTTATCCTTTAAGTAATCCATTGAATATCTTCTTTTGATGAATCTAAAAACAAAAAATGGACTACACACTTGGAATAACAAGTAGAGATGGGATGAAAAAATCGCCTCTAGATAGGGAAGTGTCCTCATTTCAGAAAGTCTCATCAACCAAGATATTGAAATTGAAGCTTTCATTCTTCCTGCAGCAGGCTCTGATCATTGGTTTATCAACATGCTTTAAAGTGAGAAAAAGCAGAGCACATTAAAGGCTTTCAGATTTGAATTCTTATGGATACAACACGAGGACTTCATCAACAAAATTGACAAATGGTGGAAAGGAGATCTTGGGCCAAGGTCATCGAAGCATGACCTTTATGTACGCCTAAAACCTTATTATAAAAAATGGAACAAAGAGATCTTCAGAAACATTTTTGAAGGAAAAAGTTCTAGATGCCAAAATAAGACATGTTCAATAAGTAATCATTGACGGAGGATGAGCAGAGGAGTTCGATCATCAGAAAAATGACTTGCAAATTCAGATGGAGACTAGAGTCATGCAAGAAGAAACTCTGTGGAGGAAAACATATGTAACTCTATGGCTCAATGAATGTGAAAAAACCTCAACAAGCAGAGAAGAAACAAAGAAGAAACCTCAACAACATTTCCCATCTCCATTCTTCCTGAGGCACCATGCTGGATTCTAGAGAGGATATTGAAAAGGAGCTAAACCATGATTTTTTTAAGAATATACTAAAGGAACATATGGAGGATAGATCAAAGTGATCCAGGAGGATATTGGTGGCCACCCGCCTATTCCTCTTGGACCCCCACCACTGTTTCTTTCAGTTTTCCAGTTTCCTTAATTGTAGCACAATTTACTATTTTTGGCAGTTTTCGGGTCCTAAACTTTCGGAGCCGTTTTGAGGCCCTAAACAACGTTTTTTTGGCATCAAATGGTTGGGAAAATACGAGTCCATTTCAAAGTCACTATTTTTTGTTTATGGATGTACTCCTTAAATAGATCTTTCTAATGATGTATCATGCACGTCAAACGGAGGTAGTATGCTAAAGTTACGACCACGGGAAATTGATGTACCAAGTTACCCAATGGGGCCCACATTAAGGCATTTCACCTCATAGGGTTAGGTTTTTGGATGTGTAGGGTTTTCATTGTTTCTCAATAATATATAGGCCTTCGCGCCTCATTGTAACACAGAGAGTTCAGAGGCATGTAGCCGCCACATCTCTTCTCAGAGATAAGCTACCAGCACTCTAGCTAGTTTATTTCCATTATGTATGTAAACAAGTTTTAGTTATTGATTAATGAAATGAAGTGTTATTTCCGCTGCATATTTGTTTCTATGGTTATTTGTGTATTTTATTGTGTTCCTGCATAAATCTGGATCAGTGGTATCAAAGCAATTTGCTCTTTCTCGATCCTTCTTTGCATGTCCCCAACAAGGGCAGGGTATAAAGAGTTAGGGCTTGATCTGGTTGAAGCTTTGCAAGATCAGCCTCGCAAATCCCGACAGCCACCCATGGGGGACGAAAAGAAAGACGAGGGCACAGAAGATCCTATCAAAATGTTGCTCGAGGAGGCCCTTGAAAAACAAAGGAACGCGATGATGGATAACTTTTCCCAGATCCTTCAACGACTTCCCACTGGCGGCACATTTGCATCTAGCAACCACTCTGGAGGTGCAACCCCTTTTAAGGTACAAGTAAAATTCGACATTCCCATATTTGATGGTCGAATAGATGCAGACGTCGTAGATAAATGGTTGAATCTATTAGAAGGATATTTCTCAGTTCATGACTTTTATGACCGGGAAAAGATTACTTTTTCTCTACTCAAAGTCACCCCCCATGTCAAGGACTGGTGGGAAACCTACTGTGAGAGAAAGGATGAGGAGGAACCCTCTCTGTTCTCAGTCGTACCCACTTGGAATTCTTTTCGAGATTCCATAAAGGGACAATATTATCCAGTGGGGAGCTATGAGGACAAGTACATCCAATGGACTACGCTACGACAGTAAAGAGATCAAGATGTGCATGAGCCGACGAATCTGTTCCATACCCTACGCACCAAGTTGGGTATCAAAGATTTAGAGAAAAATTTGGTGCTAAAGTACCGCAGTTGTCTGCACAGATACATTCAAGAGGAAATGGATTTCCTCGACATCTTCTTGCTTGGTACAGCATATCGGTATGCTGCCAAAATTGAGCAAAAATTCAAACAGAAAAAGAAAGACTTTGGATATGCGAATCAGAAGCAATGGAAAGGTGCCCCCAAACTGCAGAACCAAGGACATATCCAAGGCATGGCGACTCAATAAAACTTGCCAAAGCCGCAAGAAAAGAGCAACATTGCAAAGTCGAACAAGGAAGTGGGAAAGTGGTGCAAGTTCCATAAGATCCCCACTCACAACACAAGTGAGTGTCAGGCTAAGCAGTCACTGGTAGCTGAGATAAAGGCTTATGAATCAGATGCATACTCTAACCCTGAATCTGAACCTGAGAAGGGGAATGACAGAGGGAAGAAGATTATCAATGCAGATCCCAACACCACCATTGCCACCACGAATATCCAAAAGGAAGAACCAGAACATTCAGAGGAGGAGGAGCGTCTTTTCCACTCCCAGATGTGGGTAAAGGGTTCCCCGCTATAGTTCATCGTCGACAGTGGGAGCCAAAAGAACCTGATTTCAGCAGAGGTTGTGAAGCGGTTGGGTTTGCTGACCACAGCACACCCGCAGCCGTACACCATTGGGTGGCTTCACCAAGGGCGAGATCTTCGCGTCAGCCACCAGTGCTGCCTTCCCTACAGCATCAAGCCCTTCACCAATGAGGTATTATGTGATATTGCTCCTCTTGATGTTTGTGATGTATTATTAGGTCAACCATACTTATGGAAGCGACATGTTGTGTATGAGTCTCGGCCTCGCGCTGTTATTATTACGTTGGGAAATAATTTGTACAGGATACCAGAGGTACCACCCCCTACCGCTATCTCTTTGGTTATTGCAAAACAATGCAGTAAGCTCATTTCCAAAACTGGGAAGTTTGTTTTCTTGATGATCTGCCCTCGGGACAAGAAGAAGATCGTGTCCACAACCTCACGACAGGGCCCCTCCACATGACAACAACAAATGTACAAGGTCGTGGAGGAGTACCGGGACATATTCACCTCACCCACTTGGGTGCCTCTCCACTGTCACGTCATGCACCCCATCAATCTGACCCCAGGTGCGTCGCTGCCCAATGGACCGATCTATCACCGCCCTGTTATGGAGAATGATGAAATCAAGAGGCAAATTAAGGAGTTGTTGCAGAAGGGTCACATCTGGCCAAGTTCATCGCCATGTGGGAGCCCGATCGTGTTGGTACAGAAAAAGGATGGGACTTGGAGACTCTGTATTGACTATCAGGCGCTGAACAAGATCACTGTCCAGAATAGGTACCCAATCCCACGGATTGATGACCTCCTGGACTAGCTTAAAGGGGCAAACTATTTTAGCAAGATCGACTTAAAGTCCGGGTATCACCAGGTACCGATCGAGCTGACCGATGTGTGGAAGACTGCCTTCACAGCTAAGGAGGGCCTTTTCGAATGGTTAGTCATGCCTTTTGGGCTGACAAATGCTCCTGCAACCTTCATGAGACTGATGGAAAACATCTTGTGGCCATTCACCAACTCATTTGTAGTAGTGTACTTGGATGACATCCTGATCTTTAGCCAGACTTGGGAAGAGCACCTCCACCACATCCGACAGGTCCTCCAAACATTGCGGCAGCACAAGTGCATTTTTGGCATGACCCAGGTTTAGTATATGGGATACATTATTGATGACTATGGGGTACATGTGGATCCAACCAAGATCCAAGTCATTCAGGATTTTACCAGCCCCAACTACTCTAACAGAGCTTCGCAACTTTTTGGGCCTTGCTAATTTCTACCGTAGGTTCGTGTTGGGATTCTCTCATATCACTTGGCCCTTGAGTCAAGTCACCAAGGGAGGAGTGAAAGCAAAATTCTTTTGGTCAGAAACTCAGCAGAAGGCGTTTGCAGAATTGAAACATCGCCTCTGTTGTGCCCCAGTGCTCACATTACCAAACTTGCAACAACCATTTGAGATCGAGACAGATGCCTCTGACTATGCTATTGGGGCAGTCCTTACTCAACAAGGGCATCCAATGGCATATCACAGTGAGACACTGTCAGACACAGTCCACAAATATCCCACTTATGACAAAGAGATGTATTCCATTGTATAGGCTTGTCGACAATGGAAGCATTACATTTTGGGGAAGGAAACGATCATCCACACAGACCACCGACCCCTACAGTTCATGCAAACACAAGGGAAGTTACAAAACGATCGCCATTAGAAGTGGTCCACATATCTACAAAAGTTTCATTTGAACATCAAGTAGAAGAAGGGAAGCACCAATAATGTTGCAGACTGCCTCAACCGACCACTAATCGTGGCGATAACGACCGTGCTCAACTCTTGTGGGCACGAGACTTTTGATTGGCCACTTCTCTACAAGAGTGATCCAGAATTCGGCCACACATACCAGACACTCTTGGAGGGAAACCAAGTTCCAAAATTTCACCTCCAGGATGTACTATTGTGTCACATGGGACACCTTTGTGTTCCTTCAAGCGAGCGTGCCAAGATGATTTGGGAAGCGCACTACAGTCGAGTCGCTGGGAATTTCGGGGTCAAGAAAACAATGGCAGTACTGTAGAAGTATTTCTATTGGCTGAACCTTCGACAAGACATCAGGAAGTACATCCGATCCTGCATTACCTACGCCATTGCCAAACCATCCATCAAGAATCAAGGCCTCTATACTTCGTTGCCTACCCCTAGTCGACCTTGGGAATCCATCTCCATGGATTACATGTCAGGCCTTCCTTCTACTAAGCATGGAAACGACTGTTTGTTTGTGGTCGTTGATAGATTCTCAAAGATGGCCATAATGGCGGCCTGCAAGAAGAATATCACAGCAGAAGCCACTACTAAACTCTTCTTTGAATGAGTGTGGGTACACTTTGGTATCCCACAGTCTATAATATTAGACCGGGATAGCAGGTTCCTTAGTACATTTTGGTCTAGCCTATGGTCAATGCTATACACCAAGCTCACAAAGTCCACAGATTTCCATCCCCATACTGATGGCCAGATAGAGGTCGTCAACAGGATGATCATACACATTTTGCACATGTACAACTCAAAGCATCCACGCACATGGGATGAGAGCCTCCCCTATGTACAACACAGCTATAACCGAGCCCTCCACAGCTCAACCAACCACAACCCCTTTCAGGTGGGCTTGGGATTCTAGCCACTATGTCCCATTGACGTAGCCATGCCATTTGCAGCTACTCAAGATGATTTAGCTCATATCCAGTCTGAAGTTTCCAAGGCAAACAACTTCATTGAGTGCATTCAGCACATTCACCAATGGGTTCATGACATATTGGACAGATCCAATGCTAAGTACAAGCAGTGACATGATCAGCATCGAGTGCAACACAACTTCTAGCTGGGCGACAAAGTGTGGCTACATTTACAAAAGGAGCGCCTCGCTGGACCCCACCACAAGCTTTGCTCGCTCTGATATGGGCCATACACCATCACCAAGGCTATCGGGGACAATGCCTTCGAGCTCAGTATTCCACCATTCCTTGGTCTACACCCAGTGTTCAATGTGGACTGCCTTCAGCCCTACTTTCCACCTCTACTAGACACATCAGACGTGGCAGAACAACTTACACCAACAGAGTTAAACCCCGACTACATGGAACAAACCACAACTAATCGGATTATGGACACACCAATCAAGAACACCCGCCAACAGAAGATCCAGCTATATCGAGTTGTTAAAGCAGGCCAACTCCTTCACCAGGAAAAGTGGCTGACAGGGGACCAAGTTCAACAGAAGTTTCCTCATCTCATGGAGGAACTCAACGCAATGGGGACCATTTCTTCCTAAGGGGGGAGGAATGATCCAGGAGGATATTGGTGGCCACCCACCTATTCCTCTTAGACCCCCCCCCCCACTATTTCTTTTAGTTTTCCAGTTTCCTTAATTGTAGCACAATTTACTATTTTTGGCAGTTTTCGGGTCCTAAACTTCTGGAGCCGTTTTGAGGCCCTAAACAACGTTTTTTTGGCATCGAATGGTCGGGTAAATACAAGTCCATTTCGGACTTGGTATTTATTGTTTATGGATGTAGTCCTTAAACATATCTTTCTAACGATGTATCATGCGCGTCAAACGGAGGTAGTATGCTAAAGTTACGACCTCAGGAAATTGATGTACCAAGTTACCCAACGGGGCCCACATTAAGGCGTTTCACCTCCTAGGGTTAGGTTTTTGGATGTGTAGCGTTTCCATTGTTTCTCAATAATATATAGGCCTTCGAGCCTCATTGTAACACAAAGAATTTAGAGGCATGTAGTCACCACATCTCTTCTCAGAGATAAGCTACCAGCACTCTAGCTAGTTTATTTCCATTCTGTATGTAAACAAGTTTCAGTTATTGATTAATGAAATGAAGTGTTATTTCTGCTGCATATTTGTTTCTATGGTTATTTGTGTATTTTTTTGTGTTCCTGCATAAATTCGGATCACAAAGGCTATAGGAAAAATCGCAAAGCATATTCCCAAAGTGATTACCCATGTTCAGAAGTACTCTAACTTTATTAATCCCATCACCATGCAAGAGGTAGAATCTATCATTCAAGAGATTCCTGTTGGTAAAGCTCCAGGTCCTAATGGTTTCAAAGCCACACTAGTCAATGATTGACGAAGACATCTGGCAGTTGGTAGAATCCTCTCAAAAAATATTAGGATTGCATCAAGCTCTCAATACAACCTTCCTAATTTTAATCCCCCAAAAATAAGGCACTCTAGATCCTAACCAATTTCATCCTCTCTCTCTCTTTGTGATGTGGTCTACAAGATTATAACCAAAGTTATAGCTAATAGATTAAAACCTCTTATACCTAATCTAATATCAGAGGATTAGACCAGGTATGTGGAAGACAAACAAATTTTGGATGGCATCTTTCTTGCTCATGAATCCATTCATACCCTGAAATCTCAAAACCTTCCTAGCTTCCTTATAAAGTTAGATACGTCCAAATCCTTCAACAATCTCAACTGGAAGAATGTCAAAGAAATGATTCTAGATTTTGGTTTTATCCCTGTGTGGGTTAGTAGGATACTCTCCCTTCTGTATTCTACCATATTCTCTATTCTTATTAATGGCTCGCCCTCCTCCACTTTATCTCCCTCCCATGGAGTCAGACAAGGAGACCTCGTGTTTCCATTTCTTTTTGTTCTCATGAAAAAAGGCTTGGGTAGAAGTCTCTTAGCTGTCAAATCTAATCACCTCATTTTAGGAACACATACTCACTCTGACTGTAGGCACTCCCATCTACAGTTTGTTGATGACACCTTTCTCTTGGGTTCTCTCTTTGTCAAATAATCCAAAGTTCTCAAAACTCGTCTTAATGTTTTCACAGAATCCTCAGGCACTACCATTAATTTGGAAAAATATCTCATTTTCTTTTTTCATACCTCTCCTGACCTTCAAGCTTGCATTTTCATAATCCTTTGTTTCCAAAAAGGCTCCCTCCCCTCAATCTACCTTGGATCTCCCCTTTTGTAAAATGACCTCAAAAATGTCTCATGGGAAGCCCTAATCTATTCCCTTAGTTGTAAGCTTTATTGTTGGAATTTCAAGCCCCTTAATTTATTTGTGAGGGTTGTCTTACTGAATTTTGTCCTCCAAGCAATGCGTCTCTACTTGTTCTCAGTAATGGTATCCCCTAAGAATATCCTCAAAAAGATATGGAACCTTTAGCGCAAATTCCTATGGACTGTATCTACAAATACATAAAAGTGGGCTCTGGTGGCTTGTGAAAAAGTTTGCAGATCAAAGACCAAAGGAGGTTTGGGCCTTCGAGACCCAAAGACCCTCAACATTGTCCTCTTAGCTAAAACTTGGTGGAATATGGTCATGTGCCTCTCATCACATATGCTACAATATGGAGATATAAATATGATCTCCCTAGTCTCATTGAGAACCTAATTAGGATAAATGGAGTGAGAATAGATTCAATCATCTAGAATTCTGGTTGGTACTAAAGAGATTTGATCAGGAAACACAATTTTTGGGAAATCATAGAAGGAAACAATGCTCTCTTTTGGGAGGATGCTTGGTAGCGACTCCCCCCCCTTAATCATTGATCCTACATCTATGTCTCTCATCAACCATCCCACAACCAGAGAAAATAAATCCATCTCATCTTACTAGAAGACCAATGACAATTAAAGTGAATGGACGCAATGGCTTTCCATATACCATTAGACCCTGTACCCGGAATATCCTGACAAATATTCCCTATGGAAAGAGCTCCAACATAGTAAAATAAAATAAAAATAAAGGAAAATATCAACTAGGGTGGGGCTTAAAGCCAACATGCACATTCAATATCAAGAAAGCTTATCATCTAGTGTAAGGGAATTACAACCAGTCGGATGAGCATATATGGAAAAAAATTGGAAACGAAAATTTTGGCCTAAAATTTATATTATTCTTTGGCTTGTTGTTCGTAACAAAGTTCTTACTTGGGATAAACTCCAAAGACAAGGTTTTGCAGGTCCATCCAGATGCACCCTTTGTCAGAAGTAGCAGGAAGATATGAACCATTTGTTGATAAATTTCCCCTTCACTACCCAAGTTTGGAATAAATATTCCATCCTATTCATGCAATCCAACAGAGCTATGAGCTCAATAAGGGACACCCTTTCAATCTGGAGATCAAGTCCATTCCATAACAACATTCTTAACATAATATGGAACCTCGTACCAATATTCATCATCTAGTCGGTATGGAAGGATCGCAATAGGAGAATCTTCAAAGGTTACAAGAGAAAGTTTGATTTGATTAGGGGAACCAAGATACTTTAAACCAATCCTACTGGACCCATGAAGACAAGAAACGTGGGCCTCGGGAACATAACATATGGGACACTTAGCATCCAGTCATCACCATCCATCAAGCTTTAGTGGCTCCTAAAAATATTCATCCTCAGAGTAAATCTCACATTAGAGGAAAATTCAACTCAAAATGGGCCTCCTAAGGAAAATTAATAAAATAATAGTTAAAATAATAAAATAATATTTATTAATTTTGGAGAAAGAAAAGAAAAAACTACTTTTTTGTTCGTATTTGCGACATATCTCCGTGTGTTTTTACTCAAATTTCGATCGGGAGTGCTCGTTGGATATGGAATTAAATTCCGCATCCAACGAGTACCCACTCAGCATAATTTTGACGGGCCCCGCCACCCCAAAAACAAGAAATAACTGAAAAAATGTGATGATGATGTCATCATCACATTTTTTCAGTTATTTCTTGTTTTTGGGGTAGCGGGGCTCGTCAACAATATGCCGAGTGTACTCATTGGATGTGGAATTTAATTATACATCCAACGAGCACTCCCGATCGAAACTTGAGTAAAAACACAGGGAGATATGTCAAAAGTACAAACAAAAAAGTAGTTTTTTTTATGATACCTATCCTCAAATTTATATTAAAAAATTGTTTAAGAGGTGCTCCCTTTTTGAATTTTAAATCATTTTGATTGACTAATACATGATGACATGGAATTTGTATTATTTTTGGAAGGCCCATTTTAAATTGAAATTTCCTCTAATGTTGGTTTTCTCCTCTTGGGGATTTTGGTAAACTCAATTTTGATGGAGCCTCTAGAGGGAATCCTGGCCCGACAGGCTATGGTGGATTTGTTCGCAACAATCAAGGGAACATCCTCTGGCTCTAGAGGGTCACTTGGCACTAAAACCAACAATGTTGTAGAAATGCAGGATCTTCTATCTGGAACTCATCTCGCCCTAGCCCCTAATCTTAATAATCTTATCATCAAAGGGGATTCTCAAATCCTCATCACTGCTCTTGGAAAATTATTGCAAGGTTCGAAAATTGAAAAAATCACCAAAATTTGGAGGCTAACCTATGGCTTAGAAGAGCTAGCTCAACTTCATCCCAAACTCAATGTAGCCATTCCTTCACATCTCAAGCAGTAAGGAAACCAATTGACAGACATGTTGACAAATATTGGCATAGGCAACAAAGAAGGATAGATAAGGATAGATGATTCAGAAATCCACAATCTCTCGTGGGGAAAATCATGTTGCAACATACCCACCAATGATCCGGCGGATTATTCCTTGTTAACGATCCAATATGGTACAATGGTTTCTAGAAGCCGCGTGTGAAGAAAATCGGACGGCGAAAACACAAAGAAGCCGCACAGATCGGAGGTCGGAAGAGATATCCTTCCGCAACATCGGAGGTCGAAAGAGCATCTTTTTCAGAAACGGCGGGCGGCCAAACTACTAGTCTTTCCGCGGGGATAACTGGACGAAAAAATATATGGATCGGCGGTCGGAAGCATTTCCCCTTCCGCAACGGCGGGGCTCACAAGCCTTTCCCTTTCGCAACGTCATATATTTAAAACGTCAGAGTGAAAAGCGGAACGGGAGCCGCAACGTTGGAGCTATAAGGGATCGGAAGTCGAAAGCGGAACGGGAGCCACAACGGCGGAGATATAAAGGCTTCCGGCAGCCGCAACGACGGGCACAATCTTGATCGGAATGATAACGCTTCTGGCAGCCGCAACGGCGGAGCTCACAAGAACTTCTCCGTCCGCAACTCTGGAACCCAAAGTGACTAAAACTTCCAGCTCGAAAACCAAATAATAGCCGATTGAGATAGAGTTCATCGGAGCCCGTTGCTTGTCCTCTTCCGCAACGGCGGAAGCTCAGATGACTAAAACTTCCGCAATGCGTTCACGCGGGGACGTTTCAAAACGGTTTTTTGCAGTAGTACACAGTTTGATGCCGTGTTTCATGGAAGGGAACAGATGCATTGGTTCTGTCTTGGCATATGAGTAACGTTCTAGCAGGCATCATCATGTCCATCTTCTTTGTAACAGTTTGGAGAAGCTTTCTTGGCAGTTATGCCATAGTGGGGATAACGTTGAAAGGCAGATGAACAGCCTGTTGGGGACTGGGAACGTCAAAACGCTTGAGGCGCAATTTGGTCGAATGGCATATGGTAACAGTTGTGTGAAAGAAGGCAAATCCGTTACTTATGGGGGCTTAAATGGAGGAAGCTGGCGCCCAGAAGGATAGACCGAGTAAGGAGAAAAAAAAAGAGTTGGCTGTAAAATTATTCTAGATGCTGTTAGTGTAAAGTCGACCATTCTCTGTTACATGTTGGCTTCTTTGTCTTTTGAAGACCAGATTGTAATTTCCAGAGAGGAGTCTTGAAGACTTTCTGTTCAGCCTTCTGTTTTACAGTTTTCTGTAGTTAATTTTGATAGAGACAGAGGATAGCAGGAGTGTTTTTGCTGCAATTTATCCAGAGTGTTGTTTGTATTTAGAAGTCGACCATTTCTCTATTATAGTTTGGCTTCTTTATCTTTTGAAGTCCAAGTTGTAAGTTTCAGAGAGGGGGTCTTGAGGACTTCCTGTCCAGCATTTTGTTTCTGCAACTGCTGAAATTGATTTGCAGAGTCCAGAACCATTTGTACCATTCTTTAAGCCATTAATTGGATCGGTTCCCATTGGAGAGGGACCCAGAGACGTAGCCTAGTGGAGGGGGTGAACTCCGTTATCAACTTCTGTTTTGTAACTCTCTTATTCTGTGTTTTCTACGTTGTATCTGTCTATCATTGTTGTGGTTTTCAGTCCTATTCTGAGCATTTAATTTTTGTTAATGCTGTTCCCTTAATTAACCTGTTGATCGCATTCTTTTAGAACAAACTTTTAATGCACTAAAGTTGAGGTCCTACGGATCATATTTTGGTATCAGAGCTGGTTGACTGTTTTGCGAGTTTGTGAATGCTTACCAGGACCAGGTTAAATCTTGGTGAAGGAGAATTAGTTGAAGGAGATCTTGAGGTTGGCTCGAGGAGAACATTCTCAAGAACCATGTCTTCTCCACGAGGGGAAGAAGAAGGACATACAGAACAGGAAAAACCTGTTATTTCTGAAACTGAGTTTCTGGAGGCTTTTATGAGCATGAAAGCCATGATGGAAATTCTACTCGATGAGCGAGCATAAAGGAAGAAGAAGGAAGAAGGATCTTCATCCAGAGATGCAAAAGTGAAGCCGGGAGAAATAGGTAAAGGAGTAGGAGGTGATGGTGATCCTCCTGATACTAAACAGACTTTTTCTTCTTCTCATACTTCTCATTCAAATAATGCAAGTCCTAATATGCCTTATTTCAAATTGGATGTAAAATTTGAATTACCTATTTATAATGGAGAGTTAGATGTTGAAAAATTAGACAATTGGATCAAGCAGCTTGAAGTATATTGCAGGGTGCAGGGCATTAATGATGACCCTTCCAGGATTCAATTGGCCACTTTCAGGATGAGTGGAATGGCTCTTTCTTGGTGGGAGAGCAAGATTCAGCAAGATCTTCGAAAGAATGGTAAAATTATTTCAGTTTGGAATGAATTCATTGAAGTATTAAGGAAGCAATTTTATCCTTTAGGTCACATGCAACAATTAATAATGAGCTGGAAAATGTTTAGACAAGCTAAAGTACAAAGCATTCAATAATATACTCATGAATTTAGAAAGAGGGCTATTGCATTGAATGTTGCATTGGATACGCAAGAAACTCTTCTTAAGTATATTGGTGGCATGCATTCTTATTTGCGACATACTTTGTTGATGTTTAACCCCAGTAATTTGGATGATGTATGTGTTCAAGCTACACATTTAGAAGCTAGGGGTAAGCATGATGATGATTCATTTATGAAGAAGTCATCTAAATTTGACAAAAAAGATAAAAGCAAATATAAGGGAAAGGAAACAGCTACCATCACGAAAGAGGGTGAGAGACCCACATGCTCACATTGTCAGAAAGGGCATGATGTTTCAAAGTGTTGGAAACTTCATCCAGAATTAAAGCCAAAATGGATGGGAAGAAATAAAAACAAAGATAAGGATAATCAAGCAGCTACTGCAGCAATAATTCAAGACTTGGGATCTGATTCAGGTGATGAGACTAAGATCACAGCAATAGGGATCCGAGGTAAAGATAAAGGTATATCTCTTTCCATTGATGCAAGTTCAAGTTCTAATTCATGTGCCAGTACAAGTACAAATCTTCTATCTACTTCTATGCAAAGTGATAAAAGAAGAAGTGAACTGTTTCATGTTCGTGTCATTACAAATCATACAAAGGTTGATACATTGTTTGATAGTGGTTCTCAAGTGAATTTGATATCAGAAGAAGTGGTTCAGAAACTGCACTTAGTTGCTATGCCTCATGAAAAACCCTATCCTCTTGGTTGGGTTACTAATGATACACAATTGCAAGTTACAAAGAAATGTGTTTTGAAATTTGCAATCACTGAAACGTTTATGGATGAGGTAGAACTAGATGTAGTGCCACTTGACATTTGTGGAATTGTACTTGGGAGTCCATATTTGTATGACCGGAAAACAATCTTTTATAGAGAGCAGAATAAGTATCATATTTTTAAAGATGGTGTGGAATACATTGTTCGTGCACATCATATGAAAACAAATCTAGCATTAGTCGCTACAAGTCAAATGAAAATGATAGTGAATGCTAGTAGGAAGTTTGCATTAATGGCTGTTAAAGGAGAATCATTGGTGGAACATGGAATTAAATTAATTAAAGGTGTTCCCGAGTATAGTGTTTTGTTACAGGTACCTGAAAGATTATCACTTAATAGAGATGTACATCATGAAGTGCAGTTGCAACGAAGCATGCCTCTTCCAAATCTTGGCATGAATCGGATGATTATGCAAAAGACTGTTCCTGATTATTTGCAGCACATGCAGTGCATTAAATCTCCTTTTGAGGCTTGTTTTTCTTATCTGTTGAAGTCACATGTGGACTTTTCTTTCGGCACAAAAGATGTGAGAGGTGGACATCATGATGCAAAGAAAACAGTGCAGCAGATAGCGCAAGAACAGCAGGAGAAGAGTCGGGCAATTTTTAAAGCCAGACATGAAAACCATCATCCTTGTGAAGTTGAAAAGCAAATTTGGTTGCAGATCACCAAGGGAAGATTGAAAGGATGTATGGAGATCGGAATGGTGAGGAAGTGGTACCCTCACCTTCCTGCTGGATGATCTAGGATTTTGGAGGTCCAAAAGCTCTTTAATGGGAAGGATTGATCAGACGAATTATTCCTTGTTAACGATCCAATATGGCACAATGGTTTCTAGAAGCCATGCGTGAAGAAAATCGGACGGCAAAAACACAAAGAAGCCGCACAGATCAGAGGTCGGAAGAGATCTCCTTCCGCAACATCAGAGGTTGGAAGAGCATCTTCTTCTGAAACGGCAGGCGGCCAAACTACTAGTCTGTCCGCGGGGATAACTGGACGAAAAAAATATAAGGATCGGCGGTCGGAAACATTTCCCCTTCCGCAACGGCGGGGCTCACAAGCATTTTCCCTTCCGCAACGTCGGAGCTTTAAAACGTTGGAGTGAAAAGCAGAACAGGAGCCGCAACGTCGGAGCTATATGGGATCGAAACTTGAAAGCGGAACGGGAGCCGCAACGACGGAGATATAAAGGCTTCCGGCAGCAGCAACGACGGGCACAATCTTGATCGGAAGGATAACGCTTCCGGCAGCCGTAACGGTGGAGCTCACAAGAAATTCCCCATCCGTAACTGCGAAACCCAAAGTGACTAAAACTTCTAGCTCGAAAACCAAATAACAGCCGATTGAGATAGAGTTCGTCGGAGCCCGTTGCTTGTCCTCTTCCGCAATGGCGTAAGCTCAGATGACTAAAACTTCTGCAATGCGTTCGCGTGGGGACGTTTCAAAATGGTTTTTTGCAGTAGTACACAGTTTGATGCTGTGTTTCAGGGAAGGGAACAAATGCATTGGTTCCGTCTTGGCATATGAGTAATGCTCTGGCAGGCATCATCATGTCCATCTTCTTTGTAACGGTTTGGCGAAGCTTTCTTGGCAGTTATGCCACAGTGGGGATAACGTTGAAAGGCAGATGAATAGCCTATTGGGGGCCGGGAACGTCAAAACGCTTGAGGCGCGATTTGGCCGAATGGCATATGGTAACAGCTGTGTGAAAGAAGGAAAATCCGTTACTTATGGGGGCTTAAATGGAGGAAGCTGGCTCCCAGAAGGACAGACCGAGTAAAGAGAAAAAAAAGAGTTGGATGTAAAATTATTCCAGATGTTGTTAGTGTAAAGTCGACCATTCTCTGTTACATGTTGGATTCTTTGTCTTTTGAAGACCAGATTGTAATTTCCAGAGAGGAGTCTTGAAGACTTTCTGTTCAGCCTTTTTGTTTTACAGTTTTCTGTATTTAATTTTGACAGAGACAGAGGATAGCAAGAGTGTTTTTGCTGCAATTTATCCAGAGTGTTGTTTATATTTAGAAGTCTACCATTTCTATGTTATAGTTTGGCTTCTTTATCTTTTGAAGTCCAAGTTGTAAGATTCAGAGAGGGGGTCTTGAGGACTTCCTGTCCAGCATTCTGTTTCTGCAACTACTGAAATTGATTTGCAGAGTCCAGAACCATTTGTACCATTTTTAAAACCATTAATTGGATCGGTTCCCATTGGACAGGGACCCGGAGACGCAGCCCAGTGGAGGGGGTGAACTCCGTTATCAACTTCTGTTTTGTGACTCTCTTATTCTGTGTTTTCTTCCTTGTATCTGTCTATCATTGTTGTGGTTTTCAGTCCTATTCTGAGCATTTAATTTCTGTTAATGCTGTTCCATTAATTAACCTGTTGATCGCATTATTTTACAACAAAATTTTAATGCACTAAAGTTTAGGTCCTACGGATCAACCAAGAACTTCTGTGTGCCAACTGGCACTCCCATTGTGACCATCCCGATAAATCATAACTCCATCCCTCAACACACTTCCCCAAGTTGCAGTAGACAACAAATGCTTAAAGGATAAGAACCAATGATCATCAGAGGGCCCATTTTAGGATAGATGTCTGACATGCCCACCCAAAGGAATGACAACCCTATACAATCTAAAGACGTCATGCACTACATGCGAAAAAAAGGGAGGATGTGAATTACCAGTTGTATAATCATGAGAATAACGGGAGTCAAATTCAGGACAATCTGTCTGTCCTTCATCCCATATTTTAGGCTCCCCTTCTTAAAGGTTAACTCGCACCTATCATTTTGGTAAATATGATTTTAGTTTCTCCTCCCCATACCTTATAATAATGTTTTCTAATGGGCATGTATTCTTGAGTGATCTGATTAGATGGAGACCTCTAACAGTTCTCATGCCAAGGACTCATAGGTTGTTATTAATTCTTGTCCCTCCTCCTTAAATATGCATTCCATCTTCATTTCTCAACTCATCCTCATCCAACTTAATCCTATGCTATATTATTGTTATCCTTGCAAAAATATTCTTGCGCTTTCTCTTCTAGTAGAAGTTAATTGCTTCTAATCCATATGGCAACTAAGGAGGAGCTTTGGTCATTTGATGAGGAAAATTGCAAGAATGTTAGGTAAGGGGAAGGCCCTCTTAGAACATAGAAAATATTTAGACCAAGAGAGTTCGGAATCCCAGCAATGAGTCCTACTTCCTAGATAAGTCTAGAGACATCAAGCGAGCATACCACATTGCTAATTTATACTAAGAAAAGATTGTTGCAAAGGCATGTAAAGAAATTGAGGACATCGAGGCCAAAATATATGTTACAAAGGATGATATCTTAGAGAATCACAAGTATGATGCCTTCACAGATTGGATAATTAATCCAGATCACTCTAGGAGCTGCATGAATCTCTTTAACAGAACTTTGGACCTCTATTGGTCCATGAAAAATCTTATTGGAAAAACCATAGAGGAAAAGGGTGACAATGTCGAGGACCAATGTAGTCAGCTCAAGGAAATCAATTCATGGCTAAAGTATCTGGAGAAATTCATGGTCCAGCTGAAAATGATTGAATCCAAGCAAAACCTTCTCACCAAGATCATGGGCTACATGTTCGAAGTTATAAGAGTGGCAGTGGATAACGTGACCCAGGTCCAACAGCAGATGAACACTCTTGTCCACATCCATCGACAGCTCATCATCATTGACGATGATCAGGATGACCCTATCGCCCCTAAGGAAAAATAAAGTATCCTCTAATTAACCCTAGTTTATTCTCAACCTCTGCATTGTTTTGTCAGGCTATAGCGTTCTTTTTGTCCAATTTTTGTCTCCATTTTCTCATCATATAGGATATTAGTATCTAATTTCCATATGTACAATCTATAGTATGGTTCTTTTTAATTCTTGGTATCTCAGTCATTGCAAGGTTCTTGTGTTAAGGCTTGGTACCTCATACTTTTTTAGCATTATGACATTATCTGAATTTAAATCTCCCACAGTCCTAAAGTTTCAACTCTCAGGTTGCTTTTTTTTCCCTAGGAGGGCCACCTGGAAGTTAGCTCCTTTTTGTACTATATGTAATTATTTATATTTTAATAGAATCAAAAGTAATATATATATATATATATATATTTAAAATTAAAATAAATATTTATACTATAGTATATAATGATGATGATCCCCAAGGGGTAGCTTAGTTGGTTTGATATTTTGGGACAAAGACCTAATATGGTCGAGGTCGGGGGTTCAATTCTTTAGGTCATTCGGGGTTAGACATCGATGTAATGCTCACAAGGTGAGTCCCCTTCAGGTGGGCCCCTTGGCTTGTGTGGACGTAGCGAGCTCTCGATCCATGAACCATATTGAAAAAAAATAGATAATGACGATGATAGTTATTAACGTCCACTAAGACCAATATTGATAATGAGCCTCGAAAAAATAAGGAGTCACTTGGTTTTCTTTAGAATTTTATTTTTATGCTAAAAAAGATTTACGAGAGCATTCCTAAATCATCATAGTTGTGAAGAGTTAAAAGTTTAGGAATCTTAGTATTTAGTATTGTAGCAAATATTTTGAAATTGTGTTTTAATGTGGGTGTACTAAAGATATTTTATGAGAAAGTGATTTTCATCTTCAACCCTCTTGGTATCGCAAAGTTGAACAATTATTACATCCCAAAGCAATTTTAAGAATTTCCTAGTCTATGGGGACTTTGTTCTTATTCTAGCAATATTTATTTTCTTCTTTACACTCATTGAAACATAGATATACTTTTGATTTTCTAGATTAGGGTTGATCACCTCTGTATAATATCTTAATTTTATCTTATCCTCTAACTCTTTATCACACCACAACTTCTCCTTCAATTTAGATGTAATAATACTTCTAATCTATCATTATTTTGCAAAGTGACATCTTCCTCAACATTCCAATGATTTATCCAAGACATGGCATCTTTATGTCAACCTCGCTTAAGTTGTAGGTGGTTTTGACTAAAGTATGAAGAAATATTAGGAAGACTCTTGCCCTCCATGGCGTCTATCTTGTTCTTGTACATTAGGTACCTAGTTATAGTTATGTTATCAATTGGGGAGAGAATTGCTTCTATGAGGAGGATAGGATAAGGTGTATTGCCTTTAATTTTGAGATTACATGTTATAAAATGCTTTTGGATTTGCTCTATCACTTTTCATGATTTTCTAGAGATTTGTGACCCTAAACTTCATATCCTCTCTCACACATATAAGATGAAAGGTTAAATATTAGTTGAAGTTTAAAGTTTAATATTTATGTATTCTTTAAATTATAAATAAATAAAATTGTATAATAGTTTACTATGTAATAAATATTTTTTATTAATAATTTGAAAATTATAATAGATATAATAATTTGATGTTTTGTGGTTTTATTTATTATTTTTAGTTATAAATGGTGTAATTATATATTTTTTGTAAATCATAATTTCTTCACTCACATAAATAATAATAATAATAATAATAATAATAATAATATATTTTTAAGGTCATGACTAAGTTAGACACCAATTTGGTGTATGAGACTTTCTTTTTGTGGGACAAGGGACCCCCCTCTAAGAAACAATATAATTTTTGTACATATCCTTACACCCTTCAGATTTGAACCTATGACCTCTTAGGAGGAAACACGTGTTGTTAACTGTTGGACCTACGCATGCTACATAGGCTATCTTTATAATGAAGTTTGTTTATCAATAAATATTTATTTTATATAGAGAATTTGGTAATAGCTATTATTTTTATATAAAATCTATTTTAATAAATTCTACTGTAATGATTTAATTTTTTTGTGTAATAAATATAATGTATTTATAAATATAAAAAATTACATGTTAAAAATATTTTTTAAATATATAGTAATTTATTAAAATATTTTTTTTAAGATCGTTAAACTTATCATGATTAAGTTATTAAATTGGTAGTGAAGGTAGTTATCACCGACTATTATTCATAATGTGAGTTGACTAATCAATATTAAATAAGGAAAACCAACCCACTAAAAAGGAAAACTTTCATTCTTGTAATATGTCTTTTATGTCTTGGGTCATTAACCTATTTCCTTTTTCTTTTCTTTTTTCAGGAGGAAAAAAGCCTGTCCTTGTTATTCTTATTAAGAATCAAAGGGCATCCATCAAGCCGCCCCCGTAGTGGGTTACATTTCAAATATATACATCTCAAATGATCTGAGAAGCACCACGAGTCACTGCCGGGGGGAAAGGCGATACAAATAAGAAATTTCCCATCAGAAATACTGCCTCATCATAATGGAGTCAGTCCCTGCAGCCACATCTACCGAGTACCAAAGGGATATGATCAACAATCTAAAAGAGGCCACTCCATGAGCAGCTAGTCAAAAATCGAAACGAGGAGTAAGCTCCTCTGTCCAAACTCAAAAGAGCTGAAAAGAGTTCTGCGAGATCAACTGATCCTCCAAATATTCAGAGTAACAACCATAACCCTAAGCAAAGGTGAGAGCAGTTTTAGATAGTCGATCAGCAATCCGATTTTGTTCTCGGTAGATGTGAATGTAAGACAGATCCTGAAAGCTGTTGGAAAGCTTTTTTGTCTCCCGACACCAGTGAAAGAGATCTGGTGGGGAGAGAGCAGTCAAATCCTTAGCCCAATTGACAATGACTTGAGAGTCACCAAATATACAGGAAAGGGGGAGCCCCATCATTGGGAGGAAAGCAGCAAAGCCCACAGGCCCATTAATTCTGCTTTAGTATTCGTGCCATATCCAACCCCCAATGCGAACTCGTAATGGTGTGTTTCATTCAAGTGTATGCTGTAGCCAACACCCGTTGTCTTTTTAACAGAAGCACCATAAAAAAATCCACAAGGAAAATACAAACAGGGAGGAGCCCCTATTTGCCTGTGTCTTTTAACTTTGACAGGCCGATAAGAGTAAGTATGGACTTGAAGTGTGATACGCTGAACTATACAGAGCACACTCCTTTTCTTTCCTTCAAAGATGGCCAAATTACGGGCTTTCCAGATATTCCATAACGTGTGAAATGGAACAGACCAAAAGGATGAATGTTTCTTATAAATGCCAACCCAGTTTCTTGTGAAAGTGGATGGAAGATCCACGCGTGAGAGACAAGGAATCTGGAATTGTTCACATATGGTCTCCAAAACGGTTTTCCAAATAACACAGTCATTAAATAAATGAGCAACTGTCTCCTCATCAGAGTTGCACAAGACACAGATACCTGGACCTATCCAACCCCTTTTTAGGAGATTATCCCAGGTCGAGAGTTGTTCCAGAAAACCATCCAAGTGAAACAGTCGATCTTACGTGGGAGGGCACTGCACCAAATAAATGAGTCCATGCAATTTACAGCCTATGGGGAGAAATATTTTACAATACGGTCATATGCCATCCTTGCTGTTAAGGAGCCATTATTTTTATTAAAGTCCCAAACCAGGGAGTCCGCTTGAGTGGTGAGGTGGATTCCACCCTGTGCTAACCCAACGGTGTAATCATCCCACGCATCTTTCCAATCCTCGGCAATACCTAATTCTTCTGCAGTATACCGATAGTGCTAAGAGTCGGGTAAGATGTTATGTGCCTGAGAGAGTGTTCGAATGTCCAGATCCTCTAGGAAGGATCTCAGCTCAGCAGGAAGGGAATAAGGAGAAGAGTTCCCAGCAATCGGGTCGATACCAATCCGTATGTCGATACCATTACCAACTTTCCAGGCTAAGTGGCCTCCCAGCCACGGCAAATTCTGAATGAAGCCCCTCCAAATAATAGAGACCCTCCTAGTATTGAATCTCTTTTGTCGGAGCCATGTTGCCACCGACTGATTATGCAAATATTTTGCAGTGATGATACGATTCCAAATCCCGTCTTTCGTCAGTACCAACCTGAGATTTTTTAGACCCAGAGAGATACTAAACCAATGTAAATTTTTTATCCCCCAGCCTTGGTATTCTTTTGGCCAAGAAATGCTCTGTCAGCTGGCTAAATGAAATTTTCAGTGAGTCTCGGAGGATCCCCAAAGGAAGGCGAACATCATACTCCTGAGTTTATGTAAAATAGAAGCAGGTATAGGAACCAAACCCAGCCAATATACTAGTAAGCTGGAGATTACAGATTGGACAAGAATCAGCCTACCCCCAAGGGATAGGAGCTTGTAGGTCCAATTGCTAATTTTCCTTTCAAATT
Source organism: Pseudotsuga menziesii (assembly GCA_001517045.1). Taxonomy (NCBI): domain Eukaryota; kingdom Viridiplantae; phylum Streptophyta; class Pinopsida; order Pinales; family Pinaceae; genus Pseudotsuga; species Pseudotsuga menziesii. Next base: position 224,768 of record LPNX010203129.1, on the reverse strand, counting down.
TTTGAACCAGCTAGTGCCAATCACAAACCCTGTATCCAAGAGGCTAGAGAAAGTAGCCAAGCTACTTGAACCCCGTGTGGATCGGCTCCATTGGATAAGGAAGGCACCTGGCAATGTTCATAAGACTGGCATCATCAAGGTTATTGTAAATAAAGCAAGATTTATCCAAGCTGATACACATACCAGATGCCTTACAGAAAGTTTCCAGTAGGACATCAAAAGCAGCCCATTCCTGGATCGTGCCAGTACCCAAGAGGATCACATCATCCACAAAAAGAAGGTGGGTAAGGACCAGTGAGGATGTGATCCGAATACCACGAATGAGGCCATTATTCCTGGCATCAGAGATGAGGAGGCTAAGACCCTCAATGACAAGGATGAAGAGGAGGGGAGACAACGGGAAGCCTTGTCTGATACCCCGGGAGGCTGTAAAAAAATTCGAGGGGGTCCCATTAACCAAAACAACAAAATTGGTCGAGGTGAGGCAGCCCATAATCCAATTGACCGAGAGGAGAGGAACTCCAATTTGTATCAAAATAAGACGGATGAAGGTCCAGTTTACCTGATCAAAAGCCTTTATGAGGTCCAGCTTAAGTATAAAAGCACAAATATTTTTAGTTTTGACAAAGTGGAGAATCTCCTGCACAATGCCAATAGGCTCAGTGATCTGATGGCATTTTAGGAAGACGAATTGTTCTGGAGTAATACCCGAGTCCAGAAATGGTTTTAACCTGACATCTATAACTTTGGCAATCAATTTGTACAGGAGATTGCATAAAGAGATGGGTCTGAAATCAGTGAAGGTCGGAGGCTTTTCCATTTTAGGGATAAGAGTAAGAAAGGTTGAATTTAGTGAAGGGGGGATAAGGCATAAGACCCTGGTCGAGTCCACAGCGGACAATAATTCCTGACCCATTAGATCAAAAAAGTGAAGATAGAATTCCACTGGCCATCCATCAGGACCAGGACTTCTATCCTTTTTAAAATAATTCAGGGCAAAATCAATCTCCCCAAGGGAAACAGGACATGTGAGGTTTGAGGCATTCTCATCTGAGATAATCTTAGGAAAAAGCATAACAACCCTGAGTTGCTGATCCAGACAAGTTCCTCCATCATCTTTGAATATACCAGCAAAATGAGACTGACCCAGAGCTTTGAGTGAGTTCTCATCTTCAATACAGTTTCCATCAGCATCAGCCAAAGACCAGATCGTATTTTGATTTCTCCTACCCGATGCTAAGGTATGGAAGAATTCGGTATTGGAGTCTCCTTATTGGGCCCATTTTAGTCTACTTTTAAGTTTCCAAGTGAGTAGGAAATGTGCCAAGACTTTCTGCTTCTCAGATATGAGCTGTGCCAAATGATCCATCTCATCCAAGGACAGGTTGCCATTGGATGGACCCGAGAGAAGGGATTCAATTTCTCGGTCAAGAGATATAGTCACCGAATCCATACTGTCACTTTTGTTCTTTATCCAGGCCTTTGCTTCATTCTTAATGGAACGTGGCTTGGAGGTGATCATATCTATACCAACAGGGCTTTCACAATGGGAAGGAAGGGACCATCGCCTCTTAAACCAGTCAGTGAAATCAGGATCGTTAAGCCACGAACGGTTGAATTTGAAAGGGTAATTAAATGATTCTTTATTCTTATCCCATTCCAAACAGATGGGGAAGTGATCCGATAAGTCAGCACAGTGGGTCCAAACCCTATGGACACCCAAAGAGGGGATCAAGGATGAGGAAATTAAAAAACGATCGAGTCTCTTACTTATACCATGCTCCCCTGCTTAGCCATTTCGCCATGTAGGCCCAGTTTGCTGAGGATCCAGGTCCATAAGACCCACAGAGTCAAAAAGGGATAAGAAATAGTGAGACAAGGGATCAGATGATGCCTTTTTCCCCCAAATTTCAGAGGCAAACAGGGTAAGATTGAGGTCCCCACCTAGTACAACATTCAGTGTGCTAAGTAAACCCCCACGAAGGGCCTTATCCCAGAATAGTTCTCATTCTTTATAAGGACCATATACATTGAGTACAGAAATAGGGATGGTCATACCTCGGATAGAAGCTTGCACTAAAATGCCGGCACATGAATGAAAGGCCTTACATTTGATCAGAAGCGGGTTCCAAGCAGTGAGAAGGCCACCGAAAAGACCCGAGGCACTGATAGCACAGTATTCCCACTTGGGGAGGATCTTGGAGATGGTAAGTAATGCAGGAGAGGAGCTGCACATCATTTCTTGGATAAGGATCATGTCCGGGCCAAGAGACTTGAGTAGGGAGTGGAGGTTATGGTTTTTGGACTTACCTCCTAAGCCACATATATTTAATGAGAGGAGCTTCATCAAGGAGAAATCGGATGGGGAGACGACGCTCTAAGTCCCTGTCTAGTAATGCCACGAGCCGCATCTTTGATGCGAACTGAAAGAGGAATATAGGGTGGTGAGGCCAATGACAGGTCAACCTTCGAATAATCCTTTTTCCCTTTCGACTTATTACGGACAGTAATGTTGGAAAACCTAATAGAATTGAGGTGAAGAGTGTGAGGGGAGGAAGGGGAGGAGGCTATAAAAATGAAGAGAGATTTCTTCAATGAGGGATCAGAGAAGGAGGGAGAGGATGTAGGGCTTTGGGGAGGGGGAGAATGGTTCTGTGTGGTTCGAGGGAGGGGGAGAGGTGGAAATTCCTCCAAATATGACAAGGCAGGAAGAGCCTGAGAAGAAATCTGCAAAGAAGGAGGAGAAAGAGGGCGTACACCAGCACGGGGCAAAGGCAAGGCTACAGAATCCAAGGGGGAAAGTGCCTTTGAGAGTGGGGGAGGAGACTGTTCTCGTGCCAAAAATCCCTGTGGGGACAGAGAATCGGGAGGGGGGAGAGGAGACAAACTAGGGAGAGGGGCCGAGGGAGTCTTGTGAGACAAAATAGCATCATCAATAGCTTCAATAAAGGAATCTGAAATAATTTCAGAAGGGGAGGGAGATCCTTCAAAAGTACCTGGAGCCCGAAGCACGGGCACAACAGAGACAGCCAGTGCAGTGTCCTTCATGTCGTCATCAGATCCAATATCAGAACTTCCTTGGCGTAAGACAGAACATACTCGTCTTAGGTGGCCAACCTCATGACAGCAGCTGCAACGAAACGGCACATGAAGGTAGTCGAGACGTTGAACCAGAAGGCGTTCATTGCAGAGAATTTACACTTCATCGGGCAAACCAAGTGAAATTTCCATCTCCACCAAGATTCTGGCAACCTGCTTGTCAAATAGCAGATGGAAGTCCGCCTCAACGTCGACAAAGCGCCCAATAGTGTTACCTATGCCTTCAAGGACATGTCTGTTCCATAGGGGAAAAGGCAGGTGAGGCATCAGAACCCAGAGGTGCCTCTTCGAAATTCTTTCCCGGAGAGGGTCGAATTGGGGGTGCCAGCGATCGAGAACGAGAGACCCCTTCCCTACACGCCAGATCCCATTCAGAATGCGAGTACAGTGCTCTGCTTCCAGGAATACAAATACAATCCAACCGTTAGCCAATAGTCTAATTGTGGGGAGGTAGTCAATGAGAGGCTTCCAGTGCAATGAAGCCCAGTCCACCCAGGCCACTTTATCCAACCTACAGTATTCTAGGTTCCCTACGAGAGCACGAGAGCAAAGAGAAGAAACACGGTCCATAAAAATGTCACGTCCAAGCACATAGCGCAGACATCCTTCCTGGGCTCTAATGCATTTGGTGCGTCTTTTACGACGAAATCGGGGAGGAGCAGACGAATCTGCCATGGAGAGAAGACGGACGAAGTCAACCCAGAAAGATTTGGAGGAGTGGCCAAACCCTGAAGTCCAAAGGGCCAGGTTCAGTTGCCACCCTGGCAAAATCCCAGAGATTTCGGGGCAACAGCCACTAGAGAGCAGAAAAAGAACCAGCCCCCCAAGACAATCCACAAGGAGTACGGAGTCAACAATAGAGTGAAACCCACGAGAGAAGCCCCAATGAGAAACCCCCAACTCCAGTCATTTTCAAGGAGAGTAACCAAGTCAAGCCAAGGAGAGCCGTGGAGAGAAGAGAAAACCCTAGCCCAATTAGAAGGGGAAAACGGAGTCGAGACCGAACCTAGAAAAAGAAAACCCAACCAAATGATGGGATGAGATGCCACCACTGCTAGGAAGGTACAGGAGCCATGAGGGCACCATAAACGATCTTGACTCTGGGAAGGGACAGGAGGGTCACCCCCGACCCCGATAGCGACAAAACAAAGGAAAGTCAACTGAATGCATGCAATAGGAGGTAGGTCACAAATAAAAAAACCAACGATAGAAGAGGGCCATGCAGGGGTGGCGAACCCTGAAATCCACAGGACAGCCGAAAATTAGCGAATTACTTCCCACTTGTTTTTAGACTTGGTTGGTACTAGTCCCCCAATTCAGGGGAGGGAATCCAAGTGTGGCTGTCAAGGAGGGATACCACCCAGCAAATCCAGGTCCAAGACAAGAGATTACATAGAAACAAGTGGCAGGAAGGGCCTATCAACCCCAAGGCGAAAACCATCCACTCAATACAGCCGGTAGAGAACAGAAGCAGGACCCCAAGAGACGTGCTGAAACTCTCTTGTAAGAGCCAGCAAACAATCCAAGACCTACCAGCGAGGCCAATCCTAAACCAAGAAAAAGAGAAAACCTAAACTGAAATAGGAAATATAATGGAGGCACCATAACAGACGAGCACGGGGAATTCGGAAGGAGAAACCATAGAACCCTGCAGATGCAAAACAGGAGGGACTCCATGGGGAGCTCTGTGAACACCCAACGACCGGCTCCGACCAGCTCCCATCTCTCCCATTCACCTACAACGGTGGCAATTTGCAAATGAAGCTCCAACCTATTTCCTTATGTTAGTGGAAGACACACCCTTATCTAATAAGAAACAATTTAAAGTTCTATGCCTCATGCTACACGACTACAAAACATATTAAGAATATCCACCATTCTTTTGCTCCTTGAAACTTTCTTTTGAGATTGAAACTCTGAATTCTCCAAAGCTCAAAACACGTGACGTTTACACCATATTATAAAATGATATGGAGAAAATCAAAGAACTACAATACATTACATTATCTAATAAAAATAAGGATAAATAATAATTAATAAAAAAACATATTTGAAATTATGAAAAACACAGAAATAATAATTAAGACAAAGTTTCAACAATAATTATTTTTTGAATATAAAAAAAATATGTTAATTAAGTGATGATGAAGATTAGCATTCACTAAGACCCATTTGGTATATTAGGCTTTAAGAAAAAGAGATGGGAATTATTTGGACTGCTGTAAAATTTTATTCCAACGATAAAAAAGTTTAGAAAGAAGCGTTTCTAGGTCACCATAGTTTTGACAAGTTAGGAGACCATGGAAGTTATAATTGTAGCAAAGATTAGGATACCGTGATTGAATATGGGTGTACGTAGGGAAATCTAATAGAAAATGGCATTTGTCCTCAACACTCATAAACTTATAGAGCTTAAAATCCTTTCCATCCATGGTGTTGTAGGAATTGCTTGACATCCCGTTTCGTTGTAAATGTCATGGGAATTCACTCTTATATTGGATATATTAATTTATTATTTGAAATTGTTAAGATATACAGATACTTTTCATCTTCTAGATTAGGGTTAATGACCTCCTTGCAATCTCTTAATTTTCTTTTAAGCTCTAAATCTTTCTCATCCACATTTTATCTTTAAATTTAGATGTGATAGTATTTTTGAGGTTGTTGATATTTTGCAAAGTGACATTTTTCGTCAATCACCCAATGGTTTAACCAAGCCATGGTGTCTTTATACCATCCTCTCTTATGTTATATATGATGTTGACTAGAGTTTATAGCAATTTTAGGGAGTCACTAGTCTTCCATGTTATCTATCATGTTCTTGTATATCAGGTACATAGTCATAGCAATGTTTTTGATGAGGGGAAGGCTCACATCTATAAGGAGAATATGATAGGGTGCATTGCTTTTAATTTTGAGGTTATACATGATAAAACGTTTTTGAATTCGCTCAATATTTCTCCAAGATTCTCGAGAGGTGTTGCAACCCCAAACATCACACCCATAAAAGATAATGGTAGTGACGAGAGTTTCAAAAAGGAAATTATTTTTATCCCATGCCACCAATTTTGCTGATTTGCAATTGTTTTCTAGGCCAAAATAAGCTTTCCACCCTCCATATATCCTTTTCTCAATGATATAGTAACAACTGAGTTGATGATGGATATCAATTATAAGATATTTGTAAGAGCACACTTCCTCCAAGTTATTATTGTCATATTCAAAATTAGCATAAGTGTCTTTCTTGGACTTGATAATCATAACATTAGTTTGGTCGGTGTTAACAAGATTACCCATGTTAGAGTGTAAATCCTTGAGAATCTTTAATTGTTTATCAAGGTCAGAGGGGCACCTTACCAGAAGAACAATATCATCAACATAGAGGAGGAGGATGGTTATTCTAGCTAAGGTCATTCTAGCGCAACTTGCTTCTTCCAAACAACTTTCTAGCTTATCTATGTATATGCCAGAAAGGGTAGGGGAGAGGGGGCATCCTTGTTTAACTCCAATATTACAATTGATATCTTTCAACCATTTCTCAATGCTCTTAAATTTGGCAATTCCTTTCTCATACAACCTTATTCCAACAACTCTCAACCCTAAAGGAACCTTTAAATCCCTTCTAATCTAATTCACGAGCTATTTCTAAGCACCGTATGAAAAAATTTCCTAGATTCCACAAAGCAACATAAGAGATTGGATTTAATATTACGACATTCCCCCACAATTATCCTAAGCGTAATAAGGTGGCCCATGGTAGAGTGATGTCTTTAAATCTCGCCTAGCCTTTAGCCCGCTTGCCTTCACTTTCAAGCCATACATTGATTTTCTTTCCTAAAATGATGTCACATAGCTTGGATAAGAGAGGGATAATCATAATGGTCCAATAATTAGAGTGGTTATTTTTATCACTTAAAGATAGGAATAATGAGGCTCTAAGTCCAAGGAAGAGGGAAACTTTGCATGACCATAAGATTTAAAAGCTTGTGGTTGTGAGGGATGAGAACAATTCCTCCAATTTTCAAGATTTCTGGTCGATATCCTTCAATGTCTTTAGCTTTCCCATTTTCTAAGCACTTGACCCCAAAGTCAATGTTTTCTAATGAGAAAAATTCCTTCTTTGTAAAAAGGTCTTGAGTGTGTTATTAGTGACATTCAGGGATTCGTAGATATTTTTAAGATAGGAATCCCAATCTTTCAAAGCAATCTTATTATTCTCTTTACTTTTACTAGTTAGAATTTGTCTCCAAAAATTCTTAGGGGCCACCTTAGAGAGGTGTAAAAGGTTTTCACACTTTTTATTTATATCATGCATATTTTTTCTTTTAATTAGGGCTTTGTAACTATTTGGCTTATCAAATTTTAGAGACTCTTAAGTTGTTTATTTGATGCCTCTTTTGGCATTTTTGTCTTCATTATCATATCAAGGGTTGGTTTTCCTATTATTCTTTTTACCCAAAATTTTGATGGAAAACTTTTTAATGGAAGAAGAGAGAACGCAGTGAAATTATGATAGAGGTCTTCTATATTTTTTGTACCAGAAAGAGGAAACAAGTCATTTTTAAAATCATTTATGAAAATGTTTTCTTTATTTATGTCAAAGATTAGATGAGATTAGATGCTTTTGACTATGATAATTGTCTTTTGTCGGATATCTATTGGATGACAAAATTGAGGGTTATAGCCAAAGGTCTATGATCTGAGTCAGGATCATGGTAGAGAAGATTGTCTAGATTTATCATATTGCTATATTAAGAGATGCTAGATATGACATAATCTACCGCACTACCGTCGACCCATGCATACAAGTCATTTGGCTAGAATTTGACCACTTCTTTTGCCCATTATAAATTATAAGGTCTTGAGCACTATAGAGATTGATTAACTCAAAATCAAACAAATTTTCACCTGGGTCTGTGGAGTTTCTTTTGTACTGACTGTCTAGAGCAAGGTCTTCGTCCAACCAACTAATATTAGGGTTCGAATAATTGCTTAAAAGAATAGCTTAGTTTCTTGAAGTATGAGCATTAAAGTCACCCATTAAGAAGATATTGCCATTATTTCTTTAGTTATAAAATGAAATGTTATTTATACAATATATTTATTTATTTATATTTGTAATACTTATTTTAATTATATTAAGTCTTTATAAATATTTTATAAACATGTGTCATATAACTCAATAATATTATATATAAATTATTGATTATAAATATTTAAAAAAATATTTAATAATATTTTATTAAGAATAATTTTATTAATGGTAATTTTAATATTAAAATTATTAAATTTAATTATATTATATTATATGCATTTTTAACTTTTCAACTTATTTTTCTTTTAAAAATATAAATTAAATTATTTTTAATTTAAATACTCATTAAGGTTTACCATGTTAAATTTAAGACACAAAGTTTAAAAAAATGTCACATGCTTATAAATATATAATATAAAGTAAATTATTTTTAATTTAAATATTCAATAACTTAAGACAAAGTTAAAAAAAATTGTCACATGCTTATAAATAAATAGAGTGTCATAAATGTATACATACACATTGATTGCGCTGAGAGGCGCTCTACAGTCCAGTATGTGGGAGATCTTGTAACGGTATGTAACGTTCCTCCTCTTGTAAATGTCGGCCATAAATAATAATAAAAAATTTCTTATGTTGTAACATTACAAGACTAACAAAATAATAAAAATTAAAAATTTTAATTATGTGCCAAAATAAATGTCGACAAAAAAACAACCTAATATGAGGAAGATCTTGTAACGTTTGTTACTAACAAACTAATAAAAAATAAAAATTATAATTATCGGCCATAAAAACAACCTAATATGGGGGAGATGTTTTAATGTTCCTATCTAACAAAACACTAAAAAAGTAAAAATTTAATTATCCGCAAAAAACTGTTAGCCTTGCACATGGTTTTAAAGCCATCATTCTAAACAACCCATGGTTTTATTGTACATGGTTTAGGAGGGCCTTATCATTTTAAACAACCCAAGGTTTTACTGTACATGGTTTAGGAGGGCCTTGCTGCACATGGTTTTAACCATGTGCAAGGCCTCCTAAACAACCCATGGTTTTATTGTACATGGTTTAGGAGGGCCTTGCAAATGGTTTTAAAACCATGTGCAAGGCCTCCTAAACAACCCATGGTTTTATTGTACATGGTTTAGGAGGGCCTTGCAAATGGTTTTAAAACCATGTGCAAGGCCTCCTAAACAACCCATGGTTTTATAAGTGAAAGTGGCCTCTTAGAAAAGATCCCTCAATCTTTGAATCTCTTCAAAGATGGATAAGCAGAGAGTTTTTAGGAGGCAAACTTGAACTAGTCTATGACCAGTTTGGAATCTCCGAAGACCTAAAGTACATGTACCCTATTTTGAGTGGCCAATAGCAGATAACTGGAGAGCCATAAGCTCTACATCATTGTTTGAGTCGATACCCACCCCTGTAATAAATTTATGACATATTTTATCATTGATATTAAGGCACTCCCAGCTCCACCTACTGGGGGTTGACCTTGAGAAGAACCATTAAAGAAACACCAGGGTCTATGCTTGTCAATATTTTCCACTTCAATGATTCTAGTAGCTTTTGGAGAGACTGATTGAGAAAATTTCTAGAATTGTCAAACCTTTATCAACAGTGACCACTGAGATGTGAGAGATTGTCTTAAAAAAATATCCTGGTTTTGCGCTAACCAAACTCTCCAAATGAAATTCATAGGCAAAGCAGGAAAATCCTTAAAAGCCAGCTAAGGCATGATCCAAAGAGTCACCTGTCCAAATAAAAGGAATCCTACATATCTTGGTAGCATGGTCCCACATTCTGGTAATAAAAGAGAAAGAAATGAATAAGTGTTATATACTATCATCATCAGATTTGCACAAAGGGCACCTTTTAGGCCCTTGCTAAATATGCTTCTTCAACAAATCCCAAACCAAGATTATTTTAGACAAGGCAAGCCATAAAAATAATTTTCACTTAAGAGGATAGTTTAAATTCCAAACAGAACATGCCACTAAAGTACGACTGACTGGTCTTCTTCTTCCTTGATAACATTAAAACCAAGTTCTTCTTCCCTGATAACATTAAAACCAAGTTTTGGAATATAAGCACCACCCAAGGGGTTCTTGGACCAAACTAGAGTATCCATATCTTCCCTGAGGTGAACATGGATGTATGTGAGGGACTTTAAGTACTCAAACTAGGACTATTTGTCAGCATTAGAATCTAAACCTAAATCATCAGGTGACAACCATTCTTGGGAAATAACAGTCCTATTAGCAATGTAACTGATATGGGAAATAGTAGTATATCCTAGATCTCTTAATCTGTTCATCAGGGCATGTGGGAGGATGTAAGCATTCTCCCCACCAATCGATGGGTCATGACCTAGATGGACACTTCAACCTATACCAATTTTCCAAACAAGCCAATCACCGATCACCTCAAAATCCTTCAAAGTAGCTTTCCAGATATTAGACCCCTGGCGGATGGGTTTATCCTCAATTCTGAGCCATTCTTCCATGGATAAAGGGAATATATATTTATGATAAACCACTTGATATGATAAACCTTCACCTTTTAGGATCCTCCAAACACCCTTTGCAGCAAGGGCCTTTGCAAAACAGAGAGGGTCCTTGAAACCCTAACCACCTAGCTCCTTGGGTCTGGCCAGGATATTATTCCATGCACACCAATGAAAAGAAGCTCCATCCAAACAACCACACCAAAGGAAATTGTAGCAAAGATTCTTAATATGATCCAGGGTTCCCATTGGAAGGAAAGCCAAAGAAGTCAAATAAATAGGCACAACTTCTAAAATTGATTTAACCAAAATCATTTTGTCCCCTCTATTGATTCTTTTGTTACACCAAATATGCAATCTTTTCTCCACTAGGCCTAGTCTTTTTGTTGATAATCATTTGGTTTGAGTATAAAACCCAAATATTTCAGGCCTCGTTCAAGTTCCACCGTAGGAAAATCTATATGTGCACTAATCTAGTTGACATAAGCTTGGCCAATAAATATAAAGGATATAGAATACTTCCTGATATTAAAAACCATACTTGTAGCTTCTCCAAAAAGTTGAAGAAGACTCTGCAACATAATAAATTCTCTCTTTGAACCTTTAGACAACAACAAATATCATCCATAAAGAAAACATGCATAACCTGAACTAAACCACCTGAAGATATGTCTTGAAGAGACCCCCTATACTTTGCCTGAAGAATTTAACGACATAGACCTTCAACAACCAAGATAAAGAGAAGAGGATCCAAGGCACATCCTTTCCTGAGACCCCTTTTAGGTCTAAAGGAAACGAACGAAGAACCATTAATGAAGACAACAAAAGAAAGCGAAGTAACACATGACATCACCCAATTCACAAATTGCAAGTCAAAACCAACATGTACCAAGACCTATCTCAGATATAGCCAATTAACTTTGTCACGGGCCTTTGAAATGTCCACCTTGATAATCATAGCAAGAGAATGCTTTAATGTCATAGTATGAATTATCTCTTGCGAAATGCCTATCACGACACATACTTGCCTACCAGATAGGAAGGAAAAAATTTCCTTGGAGATAGCCTCAAAAAGATGACCTTTAATCATGTTATAAACAGTCGCATAAGGATATAGGCCATAATTCCTCCATGCTACTGGGCTTATCAAATTTAGAGATAAGGACAATGAAAGTGGCGTTAAAGGCCACTAGAACCTTACCATTAACTCTAGACTCATTCGTAACCCTGATAAGATCCTCTTCAAACACATCCAAAAAAAATCCGAAATGAATTCAAAGGACCACCCATAAGAACCTAAGCTCTTTTCCTCATGCATATATGAGAGAGTAAACCTCAGCTCCTCAAATGAGAGGTTCTTTCATAGAGTTATTATGTTCTTAAGTGATTAAAAAAGAATAATGTGAAACAACCCTCAACATCTGATCCACAATGACTCTCCTGTCTAGCTCCAAAAGATCCATGTGACCCAAGACCTCCATACCTTCATCATTTTGAAATTTCCATATCGACTTTGATCTTGTCAGTAGGCATAATTTTGAGAACACTTCGTGTATAGATAATTTTAAAAAGAGTTCACGTGTATTATGTCATTATATATTTAAAAAGGAAATACACATGTATTATGTCATTATATGTTTAAAAAGGAGATAGACATCATATGTTTAGTCAAATGTCAAGTGGTTGGAAAGATATGTTTTCATCATTTACTCGTGTTGTGGAAAAAATGTCACATGAGTCATGTAGAAGAAAAAAATACATTTCTTCCATTTTTTTCTTAATAAAAATAAAAAGGGGTTGGTGAAATGAAAATGCGACCACAAGAAAAAGAAATTTGTCAAAATAAAAGTTAGCTCCCATACATCATCTTTCTCTTTATAATGATGTTAAAGAATACCATTTTTAAACATTGTACATATCTATTATGCTGTTGAATAAATAAATAAATAATAATTGTTAATAATAATTTAAGATATTATTTTTGGAATTATGTGGTGTAAGTTGTTGATAGAGAATATCATCTTTAAAAGAAGTACACATCAATCATGTGATTGAATAAATAAATAAATAAATTTTGTTGATAATAATTTGAGATATTATTATTTATTTCAAGATTGCTTTGGCTTAATTGCGTTTAACTTTGATGTATTTTTTTACGAATTAATTTAGTTTGGTATTTCATTTACGAAACTTTAATTAGTTTTGTGTTTTATGAACTACTCAATTAGAGCTATAATTGACTCTTTTATTTAAGTATTGAAAGGCTTTCACAATCCAACATATAAGATATCATTTTTGGGATTGTTTGCATAGAATATGTCAACTATCACCCATATCCCAGTACTATTAGTCACATATGATCAATTTCTCAGGATTATGAATACTGCACTTAACACTCTTTGCATATGGTGATACTTGAGATAGAATAGTCTTGGGATTGGTATTAGTGAGAGGAGTCTTGGGATGTGTGACCTCTTGGGGAGTCCTAATTACTAGTTTCAAGCCCCAAAGAATTAGAGAAACCAAGGAGGAAACCACCATAGCACAAAGGCTCGCTCAGACACACAGGAGGAGAAACACTCAACTCAATTGTATTAACCAATGAAAGTTACATATATAGGAAAATCATAAGCTAAACTAGATCTAATAAAGGTGGATCAGATCCTCCAACATAGGAGATGTTCAAACGAAATGTCTAGATATAGAAAACATCACAAATACATAATCTGCATTATATCTACCATCCCCCCTTAATGCAGAAATGGATTCTTGACAACACCTAATTTCTTCCTAAGATCCTCAAAGTGGATCCTTCCAACTGGTTTAGTAAAAATATCAGCAACATTCTCACTTGTATTACAGTAGATGAGTTCAATTTCTTGAGACTCAATCTTTTCTCTGACAAAATGATGGTGTAGCTCAATATGTTTGGATCTGGCATGATAGACTGGATTGTGTTCCAGCTTAATTGAGCTTTGATTGTCACAACCTATTCAAGAATGAGCCTCAACCAAATGGCTTCACAAGTAGCACTGGTTAAAGCTTTGTATTCAGCTTCTGTGGATGATAAAGAAACAGTTGGTTGTTTCTTACTGCTCCATGATATGACTCCTGAACCAATGTTAAATGCATATCCAGAAGTGGATTTGTGTTCCAACCTATTCAAGAATGAGCCTCAACCAAATGGCTTCACAAGTAGCACTGGTTAAAGCTTTGTATTCAGCTTCTGTGGATGATAAAGAAACAGTTGGTTGTTTCTTACTGCTCCATGATATGACTCCTGAACCAATGTTAAATGCATATCCAAAAGTGGATTTTCTATCATTAGGATTGCCTTCCCAATCAGAATTATAGTAACATGCCAACTGAACATCAGATACATCAGTATATAAAATACCATAATTAATAGTTCCTTTTAAATATCTTAGGACCTACTTTGCAGCTTTCCAATGTGTTTCACATCGCTTAGACAAGAACTAACTAAGGATGCTAACATAATATGATAGGTATGGCCTTGTAATAGTGAGGTAGTTCAGACTACCCACTAGTTGACGATACAAAGTACCATCAGCTTCTTTATATCCATCACTGTTGTATAATTTGACATTTTGGTCCAAAGGAGTGGATACAAATTTGCATTCACTCATTTGAAATCTGTTAAGTATTTCTCTTGCATATTTGCTTTGAGTGATAAATGTTTTACCAGATTCTCTCCAAAAAACAATGCCTAAACAATAATGTAAGTCACCAAGGTCTTTCAATTCAAATTCCTGTGACAAATTACTTTTAATCTCTGCAACTAATTGATATGCTCCACGTGTAATGATACGATCATCCACATATAGGGTATCAAGCAAACATTTCCCTGTTTATCTGATTTAATATATAAGATTGAATCATTTTTACTTTTGAGAAATCCTGGTTGCTTAAAGAAGGTGTCAATCTTGATATACCATGATCTAGGAGCTTGTTTCAGTCCATAGATAGCTTTCTTTAACCTGCACACAAGCTGCTCCAGTCCTTTCTGCACAAAACCTTCAGGCCACACTAAGTATACTTCCTCTTTTAAATCACCATTTAGAAAAGCATATTTGACATCCAACTAGTGTATTCTCTAGTTATGTTTAGTAGCTAATGCAACTAGCAATCTGATAGTGTTTACTTTAGCTACTGGTGCATATGTCTCTTCAAATTCAATCCCCTCTTGCTGAGAATAACCCTTAGCAACTAATCTTGCCTTAAATCTGTCAATACTACCATCTGCTTTATGTTTAGATTTGAATAGCCATTTTGATCCAATGGGTACTTTATCTTTGGGTAATTCTACTAAATCCCAAGTTTTGTTTCTCATATTCGAATTATATTATTCATTCATTGCAGTTACCCATTCTTCCTTATCTTTGGCTTGCTCATAATTTAATGGTTCTATGACATTCATTATACTAGTCATTAAGGCATAATCTCTAAACTTTACTGGAGGATGAGTTTGACCTTCTATGTACTATAGTACATGTTGGAGTTCCATCCATGAAGGCTTATGTATTCTGTTGTTTCATCATCTGAAGTAGATCACTCATGCTTGATTCATGTTCCTAAACCTCCTGTTCTTCTTGCACCTGCTGCTGATCCTGCACTTTTTGAAGGATTTTATCTATTTTGGCATGCTCATCTGGGATCAGTTCTTCATCAGCATTATTAATCTTGTTATATATATTTGTATTTTCATTAAATACAACCTCTCTACTAGCAATCAGTTTGTGTGAACTAGGATGAAATAGTTTGTATGCTTTATGATCATCACAGTAGCCAACAAAGACACATTCAATGGATTTTGCATCCAATTTCCTTCTGTCATCTTTAGGTATGTGTGCAAAATACCTAGAACCAAATATTCTTAAATGACTAATTTCAAGTTTATAGCCATGAAAGACTTCAAAGGGGGTTTGAAGTTCTAATTTCTTTGTTGGAATCCTATTCTTTGAAATAAACAATAGTGTTTATTGCTTCAGCCCAAAATCCATTAGAAATGTTTTTACCTTGGAGCATGCTGCGAGCACATTCCACCAGTGTTTTGTTTATCCTCTCAGCAATTCCATTTTGTTGAGGTATATCAGTGATTGTGAATTGTTGTTGGATTCCATATTCTGTACAATATCTTCTAAAAGCTCCAGAAGTGTACTCACCACCTTGATCCGATCTGATGATTTTAATGTATTTACATGTATGATTCTCAACTTTGATTTTGAATTCCTTGAAGTATTAGAAGACATCGTTTTTCCTTATGATGAAGTAATCCTATGTGAACCTGGATTTGTCATAAACAAATATCAGAAAATACCATGTGCCACCAAGTGGTTTGGTTTGCATAGGTCCACATACATCAATGTGTATTAGTTCAAAGAGTTCAGTCTATCTCTTCTCTTCATGGTTAGGAAATTCATTTCTGTGTTGTTTTCCAAGTGCACATGCAACACATTCAATGTGATCATTTTTAATGACAGGAAGACCCTCAACCATCAAATTTTTCTGTAATAACATGAGATTATTATGATTGAGGTGTCCATGCCTTTGATTCCACAATTCGGTATCTGAAATAGTTGATGCTACTAGTGATTGATGGTTTCCCTTGATTGCATCCATCTTGGACAATTCACCAAGTCTGGATCCTGTTGCTATAACCCTGTAATGATATTGGACATATTTGACATGGCACTTATATTTATCAAATTCAACTTTCATATCATTATTGGTGATAGCAAAAACAGATATTAAGTTCCTTTTATGCCTGAGACATACATCACATTATGTATCTATTTAAATTGTCCATTAGGTAGGTTAACACTTATCACTTCATAACCTAGGACTTTGTGAGACCTGTTATCACCTAGATAGATGTGTGTGCCATAAGACTTTTCATAATACTCATCATACCAATCTCTATTACAGGACATATGGGCAGATGCACCCTAATATCTGAACCATGCATTTTCATCATTCGTCTCAACAGACAAAGCATGTTCAGATATAAATAGTCTTAGGTTTTTAAATCCATTGACATCCAGGGTGTCTTTTTTAACATAATTTCCATTATGTTTTCTGTATTTGTTATTGGAATCATTGTTTATCTTCTTAAAACAATCTCTAGCTATGTGACATTATTTCCCACAATAATGGCATACATCATTTTTATTATCACTAGAGTCATTGTGTGACATACCTTTGTGTCTTGCACGAAACTTGCCTTTGTGTGAATTCCAGTGATCTCCTCTGTGTGGGTATCTGCCTCTTGCCATCGATGTCTGATCTGCAGACTGACATTCCAACTCATAAATCTTCATTCGCTCTTTTTCTTGTATCAAGATTCCGCCGAGCTGTGTAAATGTAGGAGGGGTTTGTCTTGCTGCAAGAGATGAGATGAACACTTTGTAATCTGGGAAAAGACCTTTTAATGTGATAAATACCATATCAGTACTAGATACTCCTTCACCTATGTCACCCAGATTATCTCTGAAGTCTCTGATGCGAGAGAGGTATTTATTCATAGTTTCATTCACATCCATCTTGATAGACAATAATTTGGTCTTTAAAAAAAAATTCTATTAAAGTTAGATTTCTCATACAAACCTTTCAGTTTGTCCCATGTGTCTTTGGACGTCTTGCAATTTTTGATGTGAGGTATTATGTTGTCTTTTACATACATACGAATCAACTTCTTTGCTTGGGTTTCACATGAATGCCAATTTGAGATTGACAAAGAATTTGTGGGCTTCTGTTCATCCCCTTTCACTATTGGCCACAACTCAAGAGCTTCAAGTACAATGATTACCTAGAATTTCCAATTTACATAATTCTCCCTAGTTAATTTTGATGTTTCAGTAATATATAAATCAGCCAAAGACATATCCACCATTTTTACTGAACTGTCGGGCAAGTAATTTTAACCAAACACAAAAAAAAAATCTGGCTCACCTCTTCACTGTCAAACCAGGCAACTGATCGACGCTTTTGTCTTTGCCCAGATCTGACGTCAGTCGAAATCGCCGTTAGACCAGATCCAACGCTGGTCAAAATTGTCGTAAGGCAGGAGCACACCGATGTTTTTTTCTGCTGACTAATAGGCACTGTCGGTGCTCTGTGTTTGCTGGTGGAGGTGTCGCCGACGCACCGGTGGCTATGGGAGAAGCGCTGATAGGGAAAAAAATAATAACCTTCAACAGATGGTGATGCTCAGATGTGGCCGGTGTTGAAGGAGGTGCGTAATGGACAGAGACTGAGAAATTGAATTGGTCGTGTAATGGACAGAGACTGCTCATATGTGTTCGGCGTTGTGCAAATAAAAATTGAATTGGAAATGAGGTGTTATTACAGCAAGTAATAATTCTCCGCTCATAAAAATAATTGATGAACGATCCACACGCAGATCTCACAAGGCAGCTTGCCCTGGCATGCACACGTAGAGGAAACCTTCACCACCGTTTTGACACAAAGGCTTTTCACTCAAAATTCCAGATCATTTTGAGAGAATTTTGCTCCAAATAATCTCACCGATTTCCAAGCAACTACGACTCATGCAGATGATAGCTGATGCTAAATATATGATAGCAGGCTTCTCTGGAATGCATACTCACACCCAACACTCAATCAGGTTTTGATTTCAAACTTCAGCTTCTCCACGACATATCTCACACAGCAGACTCCTCAACCAATTTCAGGTTCCCTCACACAGTCCTCAACTTGGCTTTGATACCAAATTAGAGAAACTTGAAGGAGGAAACCAGCAGAGCAGAAAGGCTTGCTCAGACACATGGGAGGAGAAACACCCAACTCAATTGTATTAACAAATGAAAGTTACATATATAGGAAAATTATAAGCTAAACTAGATCCAATAAAGGTGGATCAGATCCTACAACATATGAATTGTTCAAATGAAATGTCTAGATATAGAAAACATCACAAATACATTATATGCATTATATCTAACACAAAGGTGATGATTATTGCTATGAGATTCATTTTGCTAGTCTCAATTCCACTTCTTCACCCTTGCAAGCATCACCTAATGTAATGAGTGATAAGTGGACTATACAAAAGCGTGAGAAATTGGTAAGTTGCGACTAAGATCATGGTCATACACTGACTTACTTTATGGTCATAATCCCAAACGATATCTTATATGTTAGACTGCCACACACTCTCAACACTTTGATAAGGATTTGTTTGATGGTGAAAGTGGGGTGTTAATGCTTTTATTAAGGTTCAAGTTTTTGAGCAATGTGTTGTATTTTGTGGACCCCTTCTGCTTATGTTTACAATTGCAATTAGGTGCAAGTATCAAGTGGCTTTCTAAATACCCCACTTACATCGTCTTAATCAAAATACTTTGATTTGAATGGTATACACTAGCTACATTAGTTATAAAACTCTTAGATTGGGGAAGGGCAAGCCTTTCACATTAAGATAAAAGGAAGCTAGTCAAGGAAAAAAAAGGGTAATATTCTTCTCCATAGAGTTAGACTAGGGTAACCTTCCTTTATTCAAGTTTCCATGGCCTTCATTATTTCCAGCATTCTCCTCCATGACCTCTTGGAATCCCTTAGGTAGTGGTCACTAGGCATGTCATTTATAGAGTGACTCTCCGCTAACCTCTCTTTTATGTAGTCAATGCTGTCTTATTTACACTTCGCCAATTTGAACTCTTAGTCTAGGTTCCTGATTTTGGTTGCCATGACAAGTATATTTTATTTACTTGTTTCTTTTTGTTCTTATAACCCCCTCATTACATCTTGGATCTCCTACATGACATCCCTTAACATGTGGTGATTGACTTGAAAGGTCTCACACATATATTACAAGGCATTAATTTCACAAATAAAAATGTTCAATTCCTCTATTAAGACAACCCATATTCACCAACCTACCTTACAAGGGAATCTTCACCAAACTTAAATAATTATAGTTCATAAAAACAAACTACTCAATTGAAAAAAAAGAACATCTCCCTAACTTCTTAGAAACCTCACAAACAATGCAACTCAATAATACAATAGATAGTTAACAACCCTACTCATACAATAAAAAAACATCTTCCTAACTTCTTAAAAACATCACAAACAATGCAACTCAATAATACAATAGATATTTAGCAACCTTACAGCAACCCAATAATACAATAGATATTTAACAACCTTACTCATATAATAGATATTTAACGACCCTACTCACTTTATGATACCTCAAGCGAAACATACACATCTTCCTTAATCCTTAAATTTATCTTACACATTTGGTAAATTTGCTTAGGCCCAAGCGATTTAATCATCATCTCCATGATTAATGATCTTCATAACCATATGCTTGGATTGAAATTATTACCATAAAGCAGGGTTAATGATTATACCATGAAATCTACTAATTACTTGAAAGTTTTAATTTTTTAATTATAAAGTATTAAAAAAAAATTACATTTGCAAAGCCTTGGCCAAATAATATTCAGTGACGATTATATTTCCCTGAGGCATATGAAAGCCCTAGCTTCTGATATCTCTCTTGCATTAATAGAAAAAAGAAAGGAAGGAATTTCAGCTTCTTGTTTTTTCTTTACCACTCCACTCTTCACGAGACCAACAGTTTTTGCAGGTTTTTTCAAGCACCAGTATATGGTTTCCCATGTCATGAGACGAACAGTTTTTGCAGGTTTTTACCTGCAACAGTATATGGTTTCTCATGTCCAGTTTTTTCCTGCAGCAGTATAGGGTTTCATTGTTCACATGGTCAGCTGCATTTTGTCCTTTCATTGAACTTTTTCGGTGGAAGAATCCTGACTATCGTACTCGTACTCGGGCTATGATTTTTTTGTTTGGATTTTGTATCTTTTCCATGATAATTTGTCTTCTTTGGTAGATATACAGTCGTTTTAATTATCAGCAGTAATCATGCAGAATGGCCTTGTGGGATACCATATATTATATCTAGGTTTCCATGCATTAATTTTTATTTTATTTCTTAGATGTGTTAAGAACTAAATGAAAGAACAGATATAAAATCATAAACACTGACATATTGCAATGAAAACAAAGATACAATAAACACATATTCTATTAAATTGCGGAAAGAGAACACACTGAAAATACAACAGCTAAAGTGGTGTACATGTCTCTGAGAAGAAATGTGGCTGCTACACTCATCTGTGCCAAGCTAAATATAAAATGAGGCCAAAATAACCTATTTATAATAAAGTTTGCAACCCCAAGGTGGTGAGTTGAACAATCAACTTCCCTAGATCATAACTTTTGCATACCATGGGAGCTGGATAGCCTTTAGACAAGGTCTATCAAAATTTTGCATCTTTCCACTAGGTCAAATGCAGGCAGTTGATCTCAGAATGGCAAAAAAAAACGTCTTTTAAAGCCTCCAAACTGCCCCAAAAATTTAAGACCAAAAAACCATAAAAAAAAAACTAAAAAACTGACAAAATGAACAATAACTACCAATCTCCAAAGCTTTCATGCATGGACCCTATTTCATTTCCTACATATTATATCAAAGCTTGCCTACATCGACCCCTATTTCATTTCCCACTAGCCAATATATCTATCCAAGGGCTGTTATTCAGAATAATGGGAAAAGTACTATTTTCTAGTGGAGATTACAGGATGTGGGTGATGATTGCTCTCAAGTTAAATTATGGTTTTAGATGGCTTGTCCTCCAGCTTCTTTCTCAGCTGCTTAGGCATCAGTGACTACAGACAGCGATTTGCAAAGGAAACAGATAGCCTATATAGTATATCCACGCTCAAGGAACTACAATGTGATCATGGACAATCGTGACAGAGAGAATATTGACAATTTCTGTTGTATTCTATCCAAATTGGCACAGTTAAGCTCAGTGTTATAGGTCAATGGGTTTGAAGCCACTATTTCAATGTCTAATACTAAGAAGTTACAGGTTCAAATCTTGGACAGTCTTGCTGATCACCTGTAGACTCTGCTTTCTATCGGGTAATTTTATGAACGAAGTGGGACTCCCAACAAGCTTAGGTATGTAGGTTTGAAGACACTATTTCAAGGTGTAATACTAAAAAGTCACAAGTTCAAATCTTGGAAAGCCTTGCTGATCATCAGCAGATCTCTGCCTTCTCACGCGTAATTCCTGGGAAGAAGTGGGAGTGCTCCCTGAAGAAATGGAATAGCGACCTCTGGGTATTGATAACCTTTAGGCTGACCAAAATTGATTCTTGTATAAGTCAATAATACTAGGAAGTCATAGGGTCAAATGTTTGGAAAGGCTTGGTGGCTGATCACCAGCAGATCTCCGCCTTCTATCTAGGAAGAAGTGGGAGTGTTCCCTGAAGAAACGGAAAATTGACCTGCAGGCATTGATAACCTTCAGGTTGACCAAGCTTGTTTCTTTCCTCTGAAAAATTACGGACACAAATTTGAAAACCTCAGATGCCATCTAGTTAACATATTGTTTTAATGATCATGCTGTTATACCTACAGAAGAAAGAACTCCCGAAGTAAGCAGAGTGTCGAATCATCAAGTCAGCATAACAGTCAGGCTTCCAAGACAGATTACAGATTCTTGATTCAATGAAAGACAACACAGCCTGTATTATCTCAGAATTGATTTTTATTTTGCAAACCTTGTTTAATATCTCCCCAGTCTTGTAGTGAATTACTCTTTCCAATTTGCATAGTGAATTACTCTTTCCAATTTGCATTGTTTAGGGTGATAATTGGAGCTATGCTTTACATTGGGGCTCTCCAACAATTGAAAAACAGCATATGCTATATCAGTATTTTGTAAACCCTCCACTTTGTTAACAGAGGTATTGGCTTGGCTTTACCATATAAAAACCTTTTTATGTGGGTTATCGTTTAGTGAAATAGTTTGGAGCATCTACCCTGTAAATGACCAAGGTTGTATCTGTGTGGCCTAAACCGATGAAGATCTCTTTTATATGTAGAGTTTCTCAAGGAAGATGAGTAGTGGTCTTGCTTCTAGTTTAAAAGTGGTTCTGAAAATTCAGTTGTACTTCTGAAACCAAGACTGGCAGTCCCAAGAAGATGCAATCTTCACAAACAGGAATTTTAGGCAGTTTTTTTCTTAGTATTCTTCAAATCAAACCTGCATACATAGATTTCTTTTGGGGTGGATTTGTGTATTAGGTACAATCCAAATCCCAATCCTATGTGGGTCAGGAATTTGGTTGAGTACTAGAACGAGGAGGAAAGTATTAGGATTAAGCAACTCACAAATACATATTATAAGGCTGCTTATATATATTTAGGAGACGCAACAACATTCAGATGTTCATCATGCAACCCAATTTTCTTCAACTGTTTTTGTAACTGTCACTGTAGAAGGGACTTGAACTTCTTCTGGAGGGGGTGATGGCAGCCTGTTACTGCCAATACTCCACTGTTTTTGCAAGGAGCGATGAAGGCGGCATCGGAATGATCCAGCATGAGTTGTGGGTGAACACAAGCAGTTCTTTGCGTTGGGTGTGGATGCCAGTGAAGGACTAGAGCTTGTGACCTTGTCTGGCTCAGTTTGTTGGACATGATTGCTAGATTCCGATGGGATGGCTATAGCAGGAAGCGCTTGGGCCTTTGAAGAGAAGGAATTCATATCTTTCATCTCCATTCCAGGTCCTGCACTGATAAAAAAAAGTGTTAAAAGGCCATCTATATCATTCCTACATGTTTAGAAACAAATCCATAGTCCAAATAATGGCTTTAATAAAAAGGCCAAATATACTCAGACCAGTTAATAGGGCTACAATAAAAAATTCCTGTCATCTTTTCCTCTTACAGAAGTGCTAATCAATAGTAAAAGGCTAAATCACCAGCAATCTGTCCTATAAAGCCCAATCTATAGCCAAAAAATACAGTTAGGTGCAACAACGATTTCTGCTAAGGTAATCCAATATAAGAAAGCGAGGCATACTTTAGACTGCTAAGGTAATATAATATAATAACTTGTCTGACATTATAATCCATGCGGACCTTCTCAGCCATGGTTAGAACTTGGATATCAAGAAACATGTTTGAAGCCCAAGCTTTGCTACCTCAAAAGAGAAAATACAGTAAAAGCATCAATGATGAGCATGGACAGCGTTGTTTTAATTTCAGCTCAATCAATAATATGAGCAATCTTAAGCAAACAGTGATGTATATTTCAGCAAAATCCATTAGGGATATTCAAAGTATCATACCCCATAAAAAGATCTAAAATCAGGAAGCCAATCAGGGCATCTGCACATGACTATCTGGTATTGAATATTCTTCTGAATTCCAGAATGTAAACCTAAAGACAAATAATGAATGTTGCATTCATCTCTGAATCAGGCTATCCCCTGCCAAATCCAATCTAAAAAACATACTGCAACAGCCATGAATACTATATCATCTATATATCCATCCTAGATAATGAATCGGAATATTCAACCTAAGAACTTAACCAAACAGCCATGAGTGTTGCAACACATGCATTTATCCTAGGATCTGAATCAGGGCCTTGCCAATTTCTATCCCAGACAGGGAAAAACATGATAAAACAACTATAAATGCTTCAACATATGCTTCCATCCTACCAGTTCATTCTCTGTAAAATTGAATGCTCTGACCATTGACCACTCAAACCAGTGGTCCAAAAGAAGTCAGAGAGTGTTGCATACCTTTGGGCTATCAGTTAAAATATACTGTGCAAGAAAGAAGATCCTGAGAGATGCTCGGGCTCATACAATGAAATTTCAACTGCAGACACCTCTCAAAACGATTTGCTAAGAGGGGTTCTTCTGCTTAAAAAGGCAGAAGAGGGAGGAGCATCTTCAAGTAAATGGGCATATCAGTGAGGTAATAAATGATTTACTATGGTGAAAAAGAGAAAAGGTTGTACTGACAAGATGACATTAGTGCATGTGATAAAGCAGAAACTCACAGGAAGTAGGGTTTTGTTTTCATTTAGTCAGCACATGTCACCACAAAACTAGTCATATTCCAAAATACATCTCACTATAATATTAATAATTTTGATTTTGTTGAACATCTCTAGCTATTCTAATGTGCCATCTGCTATATAGTTAAATTAGTAAAGTATTTCTTTCTAGCTCAATTTCAATTGCATTGGCTTGGCAAGCTGGGAAACAAATGATAATTTCTTCCATCAAAATAGCCAAATATTTACATTAATTACATTTTTAGCCACCTGCACTAATTTGTGACATATTTTAATTCAATTTGTGTTAATCTGTTTTTTGGACTAGTTGGTATTGATTTAATTTGAAAATCTCTATTTGGAGTTGTATTTTTGTGTTTATTGATTTTATTTGATATGAGTGGACTCAACAGTTATGAGCATGTGTTTTTTCTTAAGAGGTCATAGGTTCAAATCCAAACTCCAGAGGGGGGTAGGGTACGTACACCTCTATAGACTTTAGCAGTTAAATCACTGAACAGAGGGGAGTCTCTTGTCCCACAAACAAGGAGGTCTCAAACACCAAATCGGTGTCTTGCTTGACGATGACCTTAAAAATAGTTTATTATTATTATAAAATAATCATTAATATTTCTGATTTTTGGATTATTAACTTATTTTTTTAAATAAAATTCCATAACCAACATAAAAATATAACCAGTGTCTGGAAAAAAGCCAATATCCCATGTAGATCATCGCTAAAATTACCTACAAAGAATTCACCTACTATCCATAATACACCAGTACTGGAGCTATACAAAGAATTCACCCACTATCCATAACACACCTAGTACTAGAGCTATGCATGAATCCATGATACAAAAAACCCAGTTAAAATTTGCCCTCATATCCAGGAAGAAACCTATTTTAAATTCTATAAACATGATTATAATATTTTACCATTTACTAATTTGAAAATTCATATTTATTCATAGTTTTAAAATTCTGACCGAGTATTCTGGTTTGAAAAGCTCAATAGCCATATGAATTCCAATGAACGAAGAGTGAAGTTTGAATCCTGAAATGGCCCAACCCCAATATAAGGAAAAAATATATATTTACTCAGTTGTTACAACTTACAAGTTGGCACTAACCAAAATATGGACCCACAGAAACGCTCTCCATATCATGAAAATTCATGGCTTTTGTGTTTTGAATACAATCACATCCATTACAGCAGTGACATAATTGCATTAACATTATGGTAGAAGAAGACAGACATACATGATATATCACAGTTTTTAATTTTGCCTTTGCTTTTGCTCTGATTGAGTGCACTGACTGGCCAACATTAAAGAATGGTGGCATCCACCCGTGCTCATATCTTTTTATATCTGTCCTCAAAAAAGGCTGTCCCACATGGGCCCTGTAATTATTTTCCACCATAACATCTCTATGATGCCATATGCTGTATCCATACTTTGCATTGCTATAAAAAGGAGAAGAATTGCATATCACAGTCATACTCTTTAAAAGCATGTGGTTGCTTGGCTCAGCTCATGTAATCATGATGTCACCCAATTATATCCTTACACTTAAAAGATATATTATATATTCTTAGAATGACAGGGAGTTTTAGAAACGTTACCAGCATTAAAAGTTAATGCATTTTTTTTCTTAGGAAAGTTGGAAAATCTAGCTTGGGTAGGAATCAAGGGAATTGAAAGAGTTTTAATTATTGTTTTTTTATTTTAATTTAGTTATTTTTTTAGGATATGAGTATTATTTTAAAAAGATTATTAGAGATAATAATTTATTTTTCTAGTAGCCCGTAGGAGTGAGGTTTATTGGGGGTTCAGTTGTTATGAAGTCACACTTGTAAATGGAGGTCACTAGTTGTGATTATCACACCTGGCTTTACCCCTGTCAGATTTGGGTTTAAGGTCATTTAACTGAAAAATCAGAATGCAAATAAGATTATTTGAGAATATAGAATCCATTTTGGTTAAAACAACAATTTTAACAATACAATTTGCAATTTTAATAAAAAATTTACAACTCAAAAATAAATAAATAAACTAGCATAGATCCATTTTAAACCGGATCTATCAAGCACCCAGAGGGATCCAATTTATTGAGGTGTACTTTTTTTTACCATTTGGATCCCTCTCAATACTTTATAGTTGTGGGTTTAAAATGGATCTATTTAAGTCGATATGTAATTTAACTTGACTGAATTGAAAGTTTCAATTATTAACATTGTAAAATCAGATTGCAAATAAGATTATTTGAGAATATAGAATCCATTTTGGTTAAAACAACAATTTTAACAATACAAATTGCAATTTTAATAAAAAGTTTACAACTCAAAAATAAATAAATAAACTAGCATAGATCCATTTTAAACCAGATCTATCAAGCACTCAGAGGGATCCAATTTATTGAGGTGTACTTTTTTTACTATTTGGATCCCTCTAGATACTTGATAGATCTGGGTTTAAAATGGATCTTTGCTATTTTAATTTTTTTAATATTTTATTGAAGTCGATATGTAATTCATAATTTATGTCTGGTAGTATAACATGACTAACCTGGCAGGATCTCCCTCATACTGGGTTGAAGAGCACCTAACTACTCTTGGTGCAATGAAAAACACCTAGCTTCTCTCAGTACAATAAACCTTATTTATTTATTTGTTAATTCAATACTAAATTGGTAAAAAAATTTATTCAACCCTATCATATTTACGCCTTTGTCATCCACCTGATAATCCCCCACTGTCAAGTTTTATCTATATACCACTAAAAAGTGGTGGGTGGTTTCAGTATATGCTTTCAGTGTATATCTATACAATTTTGTTCACATGTTCATCTATAAACCCATCAGAGTGTATGATACACAGACAGAAATATAAAGTATGACACATGACTATTGACAGAAATATGTACTGTTTTCTTGGTTTTTCTATGCTTTGGTGAAGGGCAATGTTGTTTTTATTCTATGTCATGTCATGGTTTTAAGCGTTTCTGTCAGGTAAAGAGGATCATGCTGCTGACTCAATCAAAGAATAACACAGCAGCCCATGCAATCTGAAAGTTGCCCCCTTTCTTTTTATAGTTTTTATGGAATCAGTACACTGCACTGGAAAATTTCATACTCTCTGATAGTGTTCAGTGATATTAAAAAATTGGATGGCGTTTAGTTAGTCACCACCGAAGAGTAGTTAGAAAGCTATAATAAATGAAATGAAACTCAATTTAATATATTTGTTCTGTTAATTTCTGTTGAAGGTAACTTCACCATTTATTTTTTGAAAGCTATAATAAATAAAATGAAACTCAATTTAATATATTTGTTCTGTTTATTTTGTTTATTTTTGTTGAAGGTAATTTCACCATTTATTTTTTTGTTATTGGACAAAAAGATTCAATGTAATTGTCTAAGTTGATTTTTTTTCAATTTTTTTAACCTCTGACTAGCAGGTTTTCCATTGGCTAAGTTACCATGAATCAGGGGCATCTAAGCTGTCAAAATCACTCAGGATCCCACTTGGTACGGCACCAACCCCTTAACATGGTTGGACTTTTGGTATCAGTGAAATTTGAACAGGACCTTTAAGCTTAAGGAGCGTCTTAACCATACCCCACCACCAACTATTCTATATCTCATGATTTTTTTTCAATTTATTTATTTTTAAATTAAATTTATAATAAATATACTGTTCTATTTATTTCTGTGATGGTAACTTCATTTATTCTATGTCAAATGATAAAGATATCCAACTCATTCTACAAAATTTTAATTTATATTATAATAATTTTTTATTAATTTACCATACTTAATCATACTGAAATCAAAATTTATATTGGTTTTAATTATAAAAAAGCCGCCACATTTTATAATTTTTATAGCTTCTTAACTTGATAAAATCATAAGCAGTTTAGAAAGCCTTTTAGCAAGTTTTTTTGAGCACAAAAACAAGATTTTAAAGTAAACCAAGTATTATCTTTTTTAAGATGAGATAAACCAAAATTGGTCACCTTAATCTTTTTCATCATTAATTATCATATTAAGTTAAATTTATTTTAAATTCAAATCTACTTAAACAAATTCATACAAATATTATATTTTTTTATTTTTTTAAATCTATTTATTTATATAAAAAATTCATAAAAATATTATATTTCCATAATTTTTTTACTAATATAATTTTTAACAATAATTTAAAGCAAAATTATATATTTTTATTTATTTATTTTAAGTGAAGAGTACTCATTCTCACAACCTCCCAAGCTGATCCATTTGACAAAAATTATATATCTTATGTTTTGATGATGCAGTTTTCACTACTTATTTGATTTTTATGAGTCAGCTTACATGTGTATTTTTTTTAAGTATTCATTGGATTTATTACTTTTATTATTGTTATTAAGGTTTTATTTTATAAAGAATGGTATAATTATTTTAAAATAATTTTAATATAAAATTATTAAATATAGATAAAAATTAAATTTTAAATTTTAAGTATGATTTTTTAAGTATTTAATAGATTTAAGTTAAAATAAATTTATGTTTATTATTATTAATAACAGAATGATATAATTGAATGTGAGTTGTTTCTACCCGACCATTTGCATTGATTGGACGACCTGGCTCACCTGAGTTGTCACATCACCCATTGTTGGTCGTCCTATCGGTGCAAATAGTCCGTAGAAAGTTTACATCTTTTTCTTTTTCTTTTTCTTATATATATGAGAACTTAACAGCAACATGTTTACTTCTTAAAGGTTACAAATTTGTTATGCATCGCTGGTCCCAAAAATAAAAAGATGTATTGCATTTAAATGTTTTATATTGTAATTTTTTATGTTTTATTTGATTTGATGTGGATTTGTTTTTAGTTTTCATTATCGTTTATTAATTTTGATATGATTAACTTTCCTTGAAACTTTTTTTCACAACCCCTAGACCCCTGGGCCGTTACCATCATCACAACAATTGTTTTTTTTTCTTTCAAAATTTAGTCAATTTTTTTTTCTTTTATATTGTTTTTAGGGTGTAACTATCATTAACTACCAATATAATGAAGGTGGCATTTTTTTTAATTACAAAAAAATTCTATTGAATAATATTAATTTATTATATTGTTTTAGGGTGTATTTATTATTAATTGAATAATATTAATTTATATCAGACTTATATTATTTAATTTTTCTCAAAAGAATGGTTTAAAAAAATGTAAAATTCAAATGTAAACAAAAAGTAATAAAATATCTAATAACAATAACATTTATCATACCCAATTAATCCAATTTTTCAAACTTTTATTAATATTTATTTTTTTATTAACATAACTTAATTTCTTTAATGACATCTTTATATACCAAAGTTTTTTTTATGATAATGATACTTATGGTTATTTAATGTCATTAATATTGACTTTGGTTTATTAGAACCTTAATAAAGGTAAGGAATTCTTTAATTTGCTTTATAATTTTATTTTTGTGTTTAGAAAGCTTAAACGGAAGCATTCATAAATTAATATAGTTTTGCAAAGTTAAAGCCTTTGAAATTTTAGTTTTGAAATTGTAATTTAATGTGGGTTTACATGTGACATTTTAAGAGTTGTTTTTTTTTTCTTCAACCTTCTTAGTGTCACAAAGATGACAAATTCATTTTGACCCATGATGTTTTAGGAATTGTTTAATGCCTCGAGCTAGTGAGAGTTTATTCTTAATTTAGCAATGTTGATTTTCTTATTTATGATACCTTTTTCCAGGAGAAAAATAGCAGCGCTTTGATATTCATTAGAATCAAAAGTAATGATATACATTTCTATGATACTAGTATCATTTCCAGCCAAAAAACACAGACAATGCTCAATAGGTGCTCAAAACTATTCAGAGGCTCCCCGCTAATGAAAACCATACACCCTCCAAGAAAAGGCCATACCACCTAACGACAAGAGAAAAGCACCATAACTTACAGCTAGAAGTCAAAAATTTCAGCAATAACACCCTATAACAAAGCTTACAAAAACAAAGCTTACAAAAAGGGGCAGAAAAGACCCTTACAGAAATTGCTCAAGAGAGAAAAGTAGCAGAAAAAAAGGGAAAAGGAAACCAACAACAGTCTATACCACCAAAATGGGGCAAGATACTCGTCCATCGACAAAGTAAACAGGTAGCTGCATAGGATCCTTTTCCTTCGAGATAGGAGGGCCTCCAACCCTCCATAGAAAAATGGTGCCACTGCAGGAAAAAGCACCGTATCAAAAAGAAAAATGAATCCCTTCACCAAGGAACACAGCAAGGGCCCCTCCACTCCACAGACACTGCCATAAACCATCTCACAACCACGCCACAGGGAATGGCTCCCACCACCGTCACAAAGCATAGCAAACCCCCATCAAAACATAACCTCATCGTCAAATAGAGGGAACCACCACTCAAAAGGTCTGTCGTCTCTCAACAAAATCGTCGCCGCCTCCGCCACAGAAAGGGTCGCCACACCAAGGCACCTACAACGCACCAGGAAGAAAGCTCTGTCTTCTTCAGCTCAAACTACAAAATCCCCGGGCCTCACATGAAATAAGGGGGGCAGCTAGGGATGAAACTCTAGCTGCAATGCAATGGTTCAGTCGACTCTCAAAACCTAAAACTCTGTCGCGTGCTCTCCTCAATTCTCTCCCAAATGATACCTTAAACAAAGAGATACAATTAATCTCTTATATTACAGTTGATCACCTCCTTATAGTATCTTAATTTTCTCTTATCCTTTAATTATTTATGAACCACAAATTTTCCTTAAATTTAGATGCAATAGTATTTTAAATATTATCATTATTTTACAAAGTGGCCTCTTCCTTGATTCCCCAATGCTTTAGCTAAGACTTAGCATCTTTATGCGAAACTTGCTTGAGCTAAGTGGTTTTGATTGAAGTTTGAAGGAATCTTACGATGGATTTTGTATTCCATGGTATTCATCTTGATTCTTGTACATTATGTACCTAGTCATAACCGTGCTCTCGATGTGAAAAACGCTTGCTTCTTTGAGGAGGATATGATATGGTGCATTGTCTTTAATTTTGAGATTATAAATTATAAAATGATTTTGGATTTGCTCTTTCTTTCTTTATGATTGTCTAAAGATGTTGTAACCACAAACTTTACAACCATATAAAATAATAGGACGAAAGAGAATCTCAAAAAAAAGTTTCTTCTTATTCCAAAACCAAAATTTAAATATTATATAGTTATTATCAAACTCATAATAAACTTTGCACCCTCTATTTATCATTTTCTCAATATTATATTTAAACCTAAAAACATCAAAAACTAATTAAACTAACTTATAAACTTTTATTAAAATTTATTTATCTTTCAATATAAATTAATATAATTACAATTAATGATTAGGCAGTTGGTGTTTCAAAACTACCACACCAATGAGTAAATAGAGTTAGGGAAGCCATTCAAAATGTTTTAGACATTTCTTTTACTCATATATATTAAGAATACACTAATTTAGACTAATGAGTGGTTGTAAATAAAAAACATTAAAAAACAAATACCAACATGAAAATTTCAAATAACTTAATCATAATGATTCCCAAAGCACAAGTTTCAAACAATAATGGCCTAAATGAGCAACTATTACATGGCTATTGTTGTCTTTACTATTGTTAGTTGACAATTAATTTTATATTGTGGGGCTAAAGCATGTTAAATTAAAAATTGAAACATGACGTGAAGTGATAAATAAATAAATAAAAAGGTAAGAGTGGTTGGTATTTTTAATGGCTCTTAATTATTTTAGTTGAGAAAATTTCTTTTTTCATTTAAAGAGTTTATAATCATCTTAATCAATTTAACATTTAAATAAAAAAAATTCATTAAAGTATTGTAAGTGGGAATAATATTCTATCATATCATTTGGTTGAAGTAATTAAGTGGAAATATATATTTTTAGGCACTTGATCTTTATATTCAATTTAATAGTTTTGATGAATGAAAAATTATAATAAACTTTAAATATGGATGTTATTATGAATGGTTTTAATAAAAATTACAATATTTTATTTTTATGTGAGAATGAAGTAAATTATAATTAAATATAATATTGTGGTTTTATGTATGTAGTTAAATTTTTGTGAATATTTGATATTACATAATTTTTACTTAGTTTTAGTTTTTGTGCTGATAGAGAGTATATTGTATCTTGGTGATATTATAAAGTGTAGAAATTGTCTATTTGGTTTTGTAGTAAAAGCTAAAGTTCTTTATGATTGGTTAAGAGTTCGTTTTCTTCGGATATAAAGAACTAGAAGCATAAATCTGTAACTTTATGGATCATCAATGGGTTATTTAAATAAGGTGTTTTTTTTTTAATAATGATGATGAGTCAACTCTCATTTATTGATAACATTTAGTGATGGTTGTCCTCACTAACATTTTGACAACTAAGTTATGTTAGGCTTTGTCTTCTTTGAAAAAAATAAAAAACATTTTTTTTTGGTAAATAAGCAGTTATTATATTAACATAATATACAGAAAATTACAACATAATGTATTTAAGCTTCCTTGCTATTAGTTTGAATATTTTTTATCATAGTATGAAACTAGAACACAAAATTGCTCCCTATGACACCTCCCCCGAATGAGAAAATGGGGCAAACATTCATGCTTCTATTCAACCTTGCCTAGAGAGCTATCAAAACTATGCTTAGCCTGACCAAAGAGCCATATAGATATCTCCAACCCAACAAAACATTCTTGCCCTAACAGAAGAGACTAAACCCATGAGACAAAAACCAAAACAAGGGCCCGTCGAGACCAACAAATTCCTGCATGACCTTCATAGCACCAACTACATTGCGAATGGAGGTGTCCCACCGTCACCACCCATGTTGTCGACCATTTTCCCATTGTCCTACGGCACCACCCTGGGACAAGAGCAAATTGACTCATCTGTGGTAGATAGTGGATGCCAAGCCCTTTCCCCACTGCATCGATCTTCATGTGCGGGAGGTTTGTGTCTAAGTACAACTCCTTCTAGAAGCCTTTGAAACTTTGTTGCCTCCTTGCTTCTCCTCCCTCTCCAATAGAACATGGCTCAGAAGCCCCTTAAACACCCAATACAAAGTGAAAGTTTTTTCACACAAGCCTTGACAGGCCCTCGTGGAACCCGATTCTTGAATCCAATTTTCCAAAACCGTTGAATCTAGAGAAGGGGTGTTTTACAGGACCTCACGCCAAACTCTGTTCTCCATTACCTCTAGGTCTTCTGTAATTGACACTGGAATGGAAGAGTGGTAATGCCAATCCACCTATGCGGTTCGCTAGATGCTTCATTCTATTCTCAACACCCTTGGACGCACCACTATGATCCATCGTAAGCCCCACGACCACAACAAGCTCACCAAGGATGTCTCCAGAACTCAACAAAAAGGAGGCACCATTGCTTATAAACCAGATGAAAACCCCCCTTTGCCACTTATAACCACACCCACCCCAACCATATGAGACATAATCTACGCATGAGGTAGCTTCCATTAAGGCAGACAAGACTTTCCTCTTCAGACCCAAATCCCAATACTCGTTGCACAAGTTTCCATGATTATCTTCGTCCTCGACTGCCCAATTCCCATACTCCCATTTTTGGCCATCATACCATTCTTCCCCATGATCGTACCCTTTCTAACTTGGGAGATCGTCTGCACGCACAAGCATATCCAACCAACTACCTTCTCACTTGTCTTCATAAATCCGCATTCATAACATGTGTCGCTCTTAATGTTGCATGTGACCTAACCGCCATGTTGTTGCTTCTTTCGTCCCCACCCACGTCCAAGGAAATTTTTTGTTGTTGTTGATGTAACAAACCATTATTAAATAAAAATTATTTTTTAAGTATTTAAATAAATAATTAGTAAGATCAAATCATTTTTTATGAATTTAATTTATATTAAAGAGTAAAGGGAGCTCTAATTGAATAGTTCATAAGACACAACACTTGTTAAGGTTTTTTAAATGGGATAGCAAGCTAAGTGAGCTTGATTGTAAACTTCATAATTAAACATACTTAAACTAAAAAAATCTTGAAATAAAATACTTCTTTAAAATAAATATTAAATACAAACCCAAAAGTAACCAACACTTTTTTAATCAAAATTTAAAATTCATATACCATCATTAAATCTATTCATATTTAAAATTCATATACCACCATTATTAAACTAGCATTTGCACCGAGAGGTGCAAAAAAATATTGAGAGGGTAAAAATATTGAGTCTTTCCACAACTGAACCTTTCTGACTTACCTTGGGAGACTGGAAATTACATTTTGAGAATTATCATATCTGTCGCTCTCTCCCTGCCCCTCTGTCTCCCTCACTCACCCTGTCTCTGTACATTTTGGGTTTTATAAAAATGAAAAGAACAAACTAAAATTAGTAGTTCTGAAAAACTAAGTGGAGGAGTCAACCGAAAAAACATATTGAAGTTCTGCATCCCAGTTTTCGCACTTCGGAAAATGAAAAGCGGATGAAAAAAAATTGCGAAAAGAAAAATCAAAGTTCTGATTTCCGCATTATACTTTCCCAATTTCCTTGATGACTTGAAAAAAAATGGATCCCCGATTACTTGAACAATTTTAGCAATAATATGTATTTTGCAAAATGACCAAAGCTTTCTAATTTGGCTAAAGTGAAATATCTTGCAACTACTACTGATATTGGGAGAATTGGCATGTCTATTAATACTTAGTATTTCTTAGTTCTTATTATTTTCATTTAATTTTTTTTTTCTAAAATAAAGGCTTTGATGCTTATAAACCTAGTTTATTTTACATCAAAATTAAACAAAGATATATTTACAATTTATTATGATAAAAATGTTGTCCTATAATATAATATTAGATAGATTCAAATAGATTGAATTAATTATAATTAAAATGCAATTTTGTTATTAAATAAATTCAAAATCAAAGCTTTAAGTGCACATTAAAGAAAAATCAAAGTTTCGATTTCGGCATTCATAAATTTTGATCTATATGTATTAAGTACCAACAAAATCCATAAATAATTTAAATTTAAATCTTTAAATACTTGAATGATACATAATTAAGATAAATGTAATTTATAATGTGTATATTAATATTTTCACTTGAAATGTTCTTATTAAGAAACAATTTTTCCCTACTCTCACACCTTCCCGATTTCCGATTTCCGGTCCGGACTGTGACTTTCGATTTAATCTTTCTAATTTATGATAGATAATAAAAATTAATTTCCAACAATAACATGACTATAAATATAACGACATTGTTAAATGAAAATTTGAAAAATCATATTAAACTTAAATATAGTATAAAAGTTTATTTTATCCCTTAATTCTTGGGAATCACCTTCCAGTTTGCTATTGAAAAAACAGTTCCTATTGATATTGTAGTAGATTATGGTGAAAAACTTAAACAAATAGTGTAAATATCATTATAGTTTATAAGTATTTTCAAGTAGAAACCATAGTATCCATCATGATAAATTAATGTATATGTGCTTATTGAGTAAACAATTTTAGCAGTGATATGTATTTCGCAAAATGACCAAAGCTTTTTAATTTGGCTAAAGTGAAATATCGTGCAACTACTACTAATATTGGGATAGTTGACATGCCTATTAATATTTAGTATTTCTTAGTTTTTATTATTTTCATTTCATGTTTTTTCTAAAATAAAAACTTTGATGCTTATATACCTTGTTTATTTTTACATCAAAATTAAACAAAGATATATTTACAATTTATTATGATAAAAATGTTGTCCTATACTATTAGATAGATTCAAAATTAAAATAGATTTAATTAATTACAATTAAAATGCAATTTTGTTATTAAATAAATTCAAAATTAAACTCTGATTGCACATTAAAGAAAAATCAAAGTTTCGATTTATGCATTCTCCCAGTGCGGAATGCGGAAATCGAAAAAGTATTTGAC
The DNA here is from genome assembly GCA_001517045.1 of Pseudotsuga menziesii. NCBI lineage: Eukaryota > Viridiplantae > Streptophyta > Pinopsida > Pinales > Pinaceae > Pseudotsuga > Pseudotsuga menziesii. The sequence goes on along the minus strand of LPNX010203129.1, from coordinate 188,210 downwards.
TCATATTTTTTTTCTTATTTCCTGATTTCTGCATTCTGCATTGGGGAATGCAGAAATCAAAACTTTCATTTTTCTTTTCGCAATTTTTATTTTCCACAACTAAAGATGTTTCATAATAAAAATAACTAAAAACCCTGAGAATCTATTTTGATCTAGATTTATTAAGTAGCAACAAAATCTAAAAATAATTTAAATTTAAATATTTAAAAACTTCAACCATACATATTTAAATACTTGAATGATACATAATTAAGATAGATTTAATTTATAATGTGTATATTAATATTTTCACTTGAAATGTTATTATTAAAAAAAATACTTTTAATTAAAATAAAAATTAATATATCTTAATGAGAAACAAGTCTTCCACATTCTCACAATTTCCCGATTTCTGATTTCTGGTTCAGATTGCGGAAGTCGGCTCCTTCACTTACGAAACAGGTTCTTGCACTTTCACACTTTTCCGGTTCGGAATGCGAAAGTTGGCTTTAGGTTTAATCTTTCTAATTTATGATAGATAATAAAAAATAATTTCCAACAATAACATGACTATCAATATAATGACATTGTGAAATGAAAATTTAAAAAATCATATTAAAATTAAACATAGTATAAAAGTTTATTTTATACCATAATTCTTGGGAATCACCTTCACTTGAATTGTTCTTATTAAAAACAAAACTAATTAAAATAAAATAAAAAGCATGAAATTAAATTTATGTAACGTAAAATTACAAAATCCGAAAGATAGGTTGCTAGTTGGAGATGGTAGTAGGCTTGATAGGTGATTGATAGGTGTGACATGGTGCACTAAATCACTGAGAGATGTTCTTCAGAGAACCTCTCACTATCTCCTCTGAAGATGAGTTGTGCTTCTTAGCCTAAAACGTGGAGAGAGAAAAATTTATTGAATAATTACAGGGGATTTTGAATGCATTTTTTTAAATGGTCAAATATAGAAAATGAAAAAATATTATTGAATAATTATGCAAGTTTTGAATGTATTTAAAAAATAAATAGTTACATATAAAAGAATGAAAAAAGATACTCGAAGGTTGGAAATCCGCAATAGGAACTTCGACATTTCTTTATTTGAAGGATTATATATAATTTTATAAGTGATTTTTATAATTTATTTAGAAGTATTTTAAATATTCTACATTTTAGATTTTTTTATAGATATATTTTCTAATTTGGTGAGAAACTATAGATATATTCTACCTGGCTGCAATTTCGTGAGCAATTTGGGCTTCCTGCAATAGCCTGCATTTTCTCTCCGGTTCTTTTTTTTCTTCCTGCAAATCTTATCAATTTAGAGGCCAAAATCTCGGAAACATCGAAAAAAAAAAAATGAATCAACATTATAAATAAAAAACCGATGTTTCCGGTTTCTGATATCCGAAATATCAGGAATCAAAAATCGGGAAGCCAACAAATTATTTCAACAAAAACCTGAGTCTCCGGTTTCCAATATCCGAAAGATCGAAAATCGAAAATCGGGGATACCCCAAATAAACTTAACAAAAACTGGAATTTCCGGTTTTCGATACCCAAAAATCAGAAATAGGAAATCGACAATCCTTAAATAATATTTACATATTTAACCAATGGCATACCAGCGGGGTTCACCATATATTTGTAGTGATTTAATCTTCTTTTCCCATGCTTTTGAGATGAGACAAGTATCAACTTGGATCCTTGGCTTTCTTGTCGGCACATATCCTCATATTGAGATTAAAAGAAATGCTGCGATTCTCAAAGTTGGATCAAACCTCTATACCTCCTTTGCTTGCATTCCTATTGAAGCTCCAACCAAAAAGCCTATCTTTTAATATCTTCTAGACTATTTATAAATATGTTACAAGAAATGAAAGCAATGGCAAATAATTTTTACAGAAAAATTATGTTCGCAATACAATCTTCTTATGTCTGCAATCTTCCATTCCGAAATTGCAGTAAGAAGAAGCTCACCGATTTTAATAGAAAGGGAAATATTTTCATTTATCTCGTCAAGACAACTCTCTAGTTTCAAAAGATTTCCATTTATCTTAGCTTGATATATAGTACGAGAAGCTCACTGATTTTAATAGAAAGGGCACTAGCTGCATGCAAGCACATAAAATCCAAATATCAGCGATGAATTATTAGGAAAAGACATATTATTGAAACGAGACATTTGTTAGGATTTATTGTCAAGTTAAAAAGCCAGTTTTTTTAAGAGAATAAAAGGCATCCAAAAAATGCCAAACAGTAAATGTATTTACATGAAAAAAATCCACAAATTTGGTCAACCCATATTTAAGGCTTTCCTTTCATTGTTATTTTGTATATATTATATCAAGTATTTTCCTTGTATTTTGTATTTAAGGCTTTCCTTTCATTTGTATTTAAGGTATTTTGTATATATTATCAGCAAGTTAATCGACAACTCTAACAATAGGTGACCTATCTGTTGCAGCCACTCTTTATAGTAGAATACGCCTATTCTTATTGTAAATAATTTTGTGTCTTTATTATAAATCATTTTTTTGTCTTTATTGAAATATATGTTCAACAAAAAAAAACTGGCATTTTGATAGTTTTATGTTATCGTTTTTTGGTAAATAAAAAACATGAAATTACATTATGTTACATAGAATTACAAAATCTGCAAGATAGGTTGCTAGATGGAGATGGCATGCTTGATAGGTGTGACATAGCATGCTAAATCACTGAGAGATATTCTTCGGAGAACCTTTGACTATCTCCTCTGAAGATGAGTTGTGCTTCTTAGCCTAAAACGTGGAGAGAAAAAAATTATACGAGATTTTGAATGTATTTTTTTTTAAATGGTCACATATAGAAAATGAAAAAATATTATTGAATAATTATATAGGTTTTGAATGTATTTAAAAAATAAATAGTTACATATAAAAGAATGAAAAAAGATACCCGGAGGTTGGAAATCAAAAATAGGAACTTCGACATTTTTTATTTAAAGGATTATATATAATTTTATAAGTGATTTTTATAATTTATTTAGAAGTATTTTAAATATTCTACATTTTAGATTTTTTGTTTACCCGGCTGCAATTTGGTTAGCAATTTGGGCTTCTTGCAATAGCCTACATTTTCTCTCCGGTTCCTTTTTTTCTTCCCACAAATCTTACCAATTTAGAGGCCAATATCTCGGAAATATCGAAAATCGGAGAAATGAATCAACATTATAAATAAAAAAACCTTTGTTTCCAGTTTTTGATTTCCGAAATATCAGAAATCAGAAATTGGGAAGCCGACAAATTATTTCAACAAAAACCCGAGTCTTCGGTTTTCAATATCCGAAATATCGGAAATCGGAAATCGGGGATACCCTAAATAACCTTAACAAAAACTAGAATTTCCAGTTTCCGATACCCAAAAATTGGAAATCGGAAATAGGAAATCGACAATCCTTAAATAATATTTAGATATAATTTAACCAAAGACATACCAGTTGGGATTCACCACATATTTGCAGTGATCTAATCTTCGACGAGACATGTATCAACCTAGATCCCTTCCTTTCTTGTCGGCACATATCCCCATATTGAGTTGAAAAGAAATCTCGTGATTCTCAAAGTTGGATCAAACCTCAACACCTCCTTTGCCTAGATTCTTGTTGAAGCTTTAACCAAAAATCCTTTCTTTTAATCTCTTCTAGACTATTTACAAATATGTTGCAAGAAATGAAAGCAATGGCAAATAATTTTTACAGAAAAATTATGTCCGCAATGCAATCTTCTTATGTCTGCAATCTTATGTTTCAGAATTGCAGTGAGAAGAATCTCACCGATTTTAATAGAAAGGAGAATATTTCCATTTATCTTAGCATTTTCCATTTATGTTGTCAAGACAACTCTCTAGTTTCAAAATATTTCCATTTATCCTAGCTTGATATATAGTATGAGAAGCTCACCGATTTTAATAGAAAGGGCACCAGCTGCCTACAAGCACATACAATCCAAGTATCAGTGTTGAATTATTAGGAAAATACATATTCTTGAAGCGAGACATTTGTTAGGATTTATTGGGCGTGTTGTACCTACCAAAATATTCTTAAATAGTTTGTCTGTAAAAGAGAATATTGATAGATAAGTGATTTTCTTCCATTTTCTTTATATTTATTTTACTGTAGTAAAGGGTGCGCTGTACCTACCAAAATATTCTTATATAGTATGTCTGTAAAAGAAAATATTGATAGATAAGTGTTTTTCAGAAGGCAAAAGACCCACTTCTAAACATTCTCTAGTATCAACCCATAATCTTTATTCTTTTCCTTGAATGATCTAGTTTACATTTTTTTGCATTTTGTGTTAACATCACATAATGCTTACCTTCTCAATTTTGTGCATTATGCCATATTTTCTTCGAACAGACTTAATTTGTATCTTAGTAACAGTAATTATAATAATTTCACGAGGAAATTGGATTGAATTCAACTCTGATATTTGTTTTCCTATTAATTTTACTTGGTTGAGAGTGATAAACCCTAAATTTTGTGTTGTTCCGGAATTAACTTTGATGTTTTTTTAGGTCTAGCCACTTCTTCAAATTGACAAAAACATCCAACAGGTCTTGGAAACTGAGTTTAGTTTGTTTCCATGTTGAGACAACATGTATGTTGTTGGCAAGATCGGCGATTACATTTCTTTTGTAGCTGGTCCACTCCACCCTTTCGAAAAGAATATCAAATTTCATTTCATTTTTTCTTAATTTCCTTCATTTTTTCTTAATTTATTTTATTGATAAATAATAATAAAAATTACAACCATCACATACATTTTATTCTTAATTTCTATATTTTTCCACGTTGAGACAATATGTATGTTGTTGGCAAGATCGATGATTGCATTTCTTCTGTAGGTGGTCCATTCTATCCTTTTGGAAAGAATATCAAATTTCATATCATTTTTTCTTAATTTCCTTCATATCAAATTTCTTTCATTTTTTCTTAATTTATTTATTGATAAATAATAATAAAAAATTACAACCATCACAAATTTAAGCGTATTATTCTCAAAAAATACTCTACCAATATGAAAGTTCTTAATATGTTTGCTTAAATAACAAAACTGCATATATAAATGTATACTTACACTCATTCTTCATTACAGATTTTCCAAATATACAATGGCTTGTGGATGAAGCCCTATTTCCTTTAACGTCAAGAGCATTTTATTGGAACCATACACTCTTCTTGGAAAGGTTCCTACTAACGTATACCCTTCAACTCCCACTAAACCCAAGGAATCAACATAATAGACTTCACCCTCTCTGTACACAAGAATCTCTGTACAATAGATTTCACGTTCCCAAAAAATAAATGTCAAAATATATCTTCAGTTTATTTTTTGTTCTATTTTTTTAAATAAATGAATGTAAAAAAACTCTATCTGTTTTTATTAATTTCCTTCTTTTATACATCAAAATTCTTAAAATTCTTAAGATATCAAATACCGCTAGACCCCCCAAAAAAATCTCTTTTTGCTAAAATTTGTGTCTTTGTGCCAGATCCACAGAGTCCTGTACCTACCAAAATATTCTTAAATAGTTAAGTTGTGTAAAAGAAAATATTGATAGATAAGTGATCCTGTACCTACCAAAATATTCTTAAATAGTTATTGTGTAAAATAAAATATTGATAGATAAGTGATTTTCTTCCATTTTCTTTATATTTATGCCGCAAGGCATTTCAACAAGCGGGAGTTGACTTCCCGAATTTAATGTTTTTTTTTCATCCGTAGGATGCTTTCGTGTGATGATTGGGGTCATCTGCCTTGTTGATCTTGATATGCTGCCTCTGCTACCTGGAATTGGTAGTTAAAGTGGTACTTGCTCCCTTAAATGCACATCAATCCCTGCCAACACTCTTAGGCATCAGGCTGGTCTACTGCTGTGGCAGTGAAGTTCAGTGTCCGGTCTTTCATATACTACACCGGGAGCGCACAGCTGTGGTTGTGTGGGAAATTGAAATGCTGGGACAAGGATCATCCTCTTCTGGAGATCGTCGACACTCTCAGTAGCTAACGCTCCATCAACAGCTTGGAGGGAATGCCCGAATTTGTGCAAACGAAGATCAACGAACACATGGAATTCACGAAGCTTGTAAAGCGTTCTAGAAGTAGCATTGCTCCAGACGCAAAGTCATGGCGAATTTCTTTAACAGATCTACTTGAAACCTATAAATTTGTTGAAAATACATAGATGTAATTAGTTACTATGTTCGTGGAGAATGAAGGATAACAAACCCACTGCAAACTCATAAATAACATCACTACAGAGTGAATTGATGTAACTACACAAAATTGATGAGAAAATGAAAATCACCTGAGAGAAAGCGTGTTCATGGTGTGATACACTCTGCAAAATCATGGAATAACATCCATTAATTGATGTAACTACACAAAATTGATGAGAAAACTGCAAATCACCTCACAGAAAGCGTATTTATGGTGTGCTTCAATGGTGGGTTTTTTCATGCCATTTGCACAAAATTGATGAGAAAATGCAAATCACCTGAGAGAAAGTGTATTCATGGTGTGCTACACTCTGTAAAATGATTGAATAACATCTGTTAATAGATGTAACTACACAAAATTGATGAGAAAACTGCAAATCACCTCACAGAAAGCGTATTCATGGTGTGCTTCGATGGAATTGATGAGAAACTGCAAATCACCTGAGAGAAAGCGTATTCATGGTGTGCTTCGATGGAATTGATGAGAAACTGCAAATCACCTGAGAGAAAGCGTATTCATGGTGTGCTACGCTCTACAAAATGATGGAATAACATCCATTAATTGATGTAACTACACAAAATTGATGAGAAAACTGCAAATCACCTCACAGAAAGCGTATTCATGGTGTGCTTGGATGGTGGGTTTTTTCATGCCATCTGCACAAAATTGATAAGAAATTGCAAATCACCTGAGAGAAAATAATCCATGAAGGTGGGGATGGTGACGATATACCAGAAGAGGCATTTTCTCTGCTTCGTAAGATTGCAAGGCAATGGACCGTCGTAGTGAATGCAGAGGAACTAGTATTGAAGATCCTCAAGGGATCAATGACTAATAGGGTATATGAATGCCACTGGAGCTAGGAAGATGGTCACTACCCAAAGAAAGTGTTGGTTAGAATATAAAACATTAGTGCCAATATGCTGTTCGAAAGAGAACATGAAATTATAACGTTTGAGCACATGTCTCAGCTGGCCCATGCAACTACACAAAATTGATTAGAAAACTGCAAATCACCACATAGAAAGCGTATTCATGGTGTGCTTCGATGGTGGGGTTTTTCATGCCATCTAGCTAGCATGCAAGATGGGCATGCAAGTGTTACTATTATGTGTACACATCGAGTATATGGACATGCGTCAAAGGGCACTTAAGGTTTAATACAAACTCAATGTTTGGGCTAGCACATGGTCATTGTCGAAGGTTATAAGAGAGGCTAAGTTGGAAGGATCTTGCATCTTTGAGGTCACCTTTGAGGGCATGTAGGTGAGGTTTAATAATGTTGCTTAAGCATCATTAAGTTAAAAATTATGCTTAAAAACATGACTACCATCTATTAAAGCGACCATAAGATAGCTTGAGAAGTTTTAAGTCTTATTTCTTTCCAAAATCACGTGGCCTTTGTATGACTGTACACTGCCTTAATTTTAGCCATTAAATAATGAGTATTGCAATGCCTTGAATGGCGTGATCATTTGAAATGAATTTAGGTCATTCATTAGCCTTAATGCAGAAAAAAGAGATGTAAATCCATTAGCCTTAATGCAAAAAAGAGAAAGACACGTAATTACCATGCAATACTTTTATGCGAAAGAAGTTTTTATGAAAAAAAAGAAAATTTATTAGCGTTAATTCAAAAAAGAGAAAGAGACGTTATTACCCTGCAAGACTCTTATGTGAAAGAAGCTCTTATAGACTATACGACTCTCTTGTGTGAAAAAAGTTCTTATCTACTATACAAATTGGAGAAATTTTTCTCGTAGGCTATCCAAGTGAAGGTGTTAGTTGTAATAGTAAATGGTAATACCAAGAGCAATACATGTGGGCAGAGTGCTATTTTGACCTCATTTATTATTATATAGATGGGATATGTGGAGTCTTGAATTCACCTCCTACAAAGGAGAAGTCTCCAACCTCCATCCTTTTTACAAATTTAGAAGCCAATACGTTTCAGGATGGCTTGGATTTCTTCTCTGCTTCATCAGTAAGATCCTTGAATGCAGATGGCAATTGTATTAAGGGATGTAGTAGGAACCTAGCGATGAGAGCCCTCTATCCTCCATCCTTTTCGCAAACTTGGAAACCAATACATTTCAGGAAGATTGGTTTTCTTCTATTCTTCATTAGTAAGATCCTTAAAAGCAACTGACACCTATACTAAGGGATGTGATAGGGGATGTACATTAGAGCATACAAAATGAGGGTTCTGAGCTATTTCCTCTCATGGAAAAAAAATATTAAAAAGATGAAAGAGTAATTTTTTTCATTCTCTCTAATAAAAAATGGGTAGATTTTTATATTGAAAGGGGGTTGTTGGAAAACTAGAGAGCTTCTAAAGTACAAGGAGTTGAAAATTCCTTAGTGATATTGGTAAGCTAAGTTGATATGAGGCATAATCTGCTTTAATCACTATGTGCATTGAAACTTAATGGTAAACCTACTTCAAAATTTTGGAAACGCGAGCCCGCCCAAATATATTTAGCCCAGATTATATTTATTTCTGATTAGTTTACCTATGCAAAAACTTAATTAATATTGTAAGATTTAATACAGAAGCATTCTATTTTTAGTATGATATTAATAATCTCATTCTAATTTCCCATTATAAATATAATTTCTGGAACTTAAAAATCGTATTCCTTAACACTATGGAACGTAGGTAGTGTGAAAAGGAAGATAAACGGGTTGCTTGGTTGGTTGATAAGAGGGAATGAAAAATGTAGTTTATCTATATAAACTGCTTGTGGGATTCCTTTGAGCATACCTGAGGTGGTGGGGAGTAGCATGCAGAAGCATCTTTTCTTTTGTTGCTAGGCATGTGACTGACCGATGATCTCTTGATGGTACTGAGAGAACCCCCACACCCCAATCCAAAAGGTCCTACTCAGGATTACATTAAGAGCAATGTATCTTGAGAAAAGGAAAACTCTCCCGGCTCTGTTGAATGGGAATGATGGGGAATTTGGTTTTTGTATTTTTTTTTATTGCGGTGTTTTTTATTGGGAGTGATGGGGAATTTCTCACACAGAGAATCGTCAAGATAATTTGTTGCGATAAACTATTCTCCATATTGGTTTAAATATGCCCATCCATTGAAAAAGACACAGAAATACACTCAATTATTCATTTTCCAAATAGTTTTGATATCAAATTTTTGGTTGCCTAACTTGTTTTATCCAATTTATATATCCAAATATATATCCAATTTACGAATATAGATGTTCAATTTACGAATATATACACTCCTTAATATTCTTCTCTTTTTTCTTGAGATTATGTAATTGTGTTGAAAAGATAAAAGAAATAACAAAGAGCAGAATTTGCCTTTTAATTTAACTACCATCTAATCCCATAATCCCATACTGGTGTATGTTCTTTGAATTTTCTACAACTAAATCTAATTTAAGCCTCAACATAAATATGTGTGAAATAGTTTACCTATCATTCATTGAAATGTTTTGAAATGTATTTATGAATTGATGAATCTGTAATGAGCAATTGAATGACCTATATTAGTAATAGGAAAACTATATTATAATTTTATCTATTTAATGAGCCCAACAAACAAATACCATTTGTTACGATGGTAAAAGATGTGATTATAGAATAGATTCCAGACGGCGGGCCTAAGTGTTGTATTCCATTCTATGTAATATATTTATATACATCTCCTTTCTTGCATCTAATGTAAAGTAGGTATATATTAAATTCCATATTTACTTATACAAATAAACTCCAATTAAAATCATAACCATTTTCTAAGTAGAGATATGAATAAATGAACTAGATGTGTATATTAGAGTTTATTCATATTTTTTTATTTATGCGTGCATTCAACTTGAGTTTGTCTAATAACAACTATATAAATGTACTACAGGCCGGTTCAATATAATATTGTTTAAACCAAATTCATTTACAAAATTTACTTTACATATTTTAATTGTTGTTTTTGTGGATGCTAATTAGGTATAGGTAAATGCCTATTGGTATCTACGTAAAACAATATAAACAACTCTTACAAGGTTAAAAGAAACAATATAATGATATTTACTAGCACATACACACAAAATATTATATGCAATAACTTATTTATAATCAATAATACATTTTTCCAATTCAATTCTCCTTTACATATTAATTGGTAGTGTTGCATTGGAGATATATATTTTTTTAGTTTTATCATAAATTTTCTATGCATCACAAATGACATAATGACATATTGCAGGTGCTCGTACAAGTGCATAAAGTAGTGTTGCAAAGTTACACCACCTCATAGCCTCATTACCTCGCCCTCCTTTGCAGACCCTACATTACAAAAATCGCTGAATATCTTCTCTGATAAGACTCCACTTTCTCCCTCAGTCCTGCCCCTAGATTCTATCCGTTTTGAGAATGTCACTATCAGGAAAAAAAAAATTCCACCTGATCTCTCGACTCCTGCCCCTGCTCAGTATACCCCATTATCCACATGACTTAAAAATGCAGCTCGTCAGCATTATTCTTCTCCTCACAGGGTCCTTAGAGCTTCGACCCCTCAACAGAGCGGTCCATGATGCGCATCCTCTCCCTAAATGTCCGAGGCTTAGGGGGCTTAGCCAAACAAAAATGTCTCCCTCAACTGTTCTCTTCTCTTTCACCTGATGTTGTTCTCCTTCAAGAAACTATGACCAGTTCCTATCCTGCCCTTCTTGCTTTCTCTAAGCTCTGTCCTAGATGGGAATTCTGTGCGACCGGTTCCACTAGTCTTTTGGGGGGCATTCTCTCTGGGTGGAATCCGAAACTCATCAAGTGTAAAGCCTATCACACTGTGGCAGGTATCTTGCTCAAGGCAATGATTCGGGGATCTACCTTTCACCTCTCCATCCTAAATTGTTATGGTCCTTACCACAAAAGAGAAATTTTTTGGAATTCTGTAGCTAGGGGTGGACTTCTTTCCTTGCCAAACCTGATCCTTGTGGGCGATCTGAACCTTACATTGAATGTTTCTGAGATCTGGGGCTCTAAGGCTCAACTTGACCCTTTGGAACCTTTTTTCTCTAAGCTATTCTCTGATCATCATGTGGTGGATGTGGCCCCTACTTGCGCTGGACCTACTTGGGGGAATGGAAGGATAGGGGAAGAGGGAATTTCCAAAAGGCTTGATTGTTTCCTTCTATTTGACCAACTTGTCAACCTCCTTGCCAGATATCGGGTATGGGCTCATAGAAGTGGGATCTCAGACCATTTCCCAGTTCTCTTCGAATGGCTGGATCATCCGGTCTCTTGTGCTTACCCCTTCAAATTCAATCACTCCTGGTTGGACAATGTGGATTTTATTCATATGATTAGAACTGAATGGCCACTTATTTCATCAAATGCCTCAGAGGATGCCATGGAAGATCTCTCTATTAGGCTCCGTCTACTTAAAGGAAAGGTTAAGTCTTGGACTAAATTAGAATCTATTAAAATGAAGGACAAAATATCTTTGATGGAGGATGAAATTTGCTCTATCCTGAATAATTCGACTTTTGCTATTTTAAGTGCTGGGGAGTAGTCCAGATTGGCATCACTTAAAATCAAGCTTAAAAAGATGATGGACCATGAATTACTTTCTGCTAGATTACAGAGCAGGGTGTCATGGGAGAAACAAGGGGATGCTAATACCAAATATTTTCATGCTGTGGCATCTGCTCGGAAAAACCATAATGCCATTTGGAGTTTGCAAGATGAGGCTGGCAACTTGGTTTTCAATGATCAGGGTCTCAAAACTCTGGGGACTAAATACTTTAAGCACATTTTTGCTGATGATCACTTAACGAACATTACAACCCAACTCAAGGTGATCCGTCTTTTTCCCTCTTTCATCAGCCCTGAAGAGAGGGAGTCTTTCACTGGTCAAGTTACTCTATCGGAAGTGGAGGCTGCACTTAAAACTTTCAAAAAAGATAAGTCTCCGGGTCTTGATGGTTGGCCTGTTGAATTCTATTTGTCTTTCTTCGATTTACTGGGGCCTGATCTTGCTAAAATGGTTGAGACATCCAGGAAGGATGGTCGAGTGGTTCCCTCCTTGAACTCTACCTTTATTGCTCTTATCCCCAAAAAAGAATTTCCCATCTCCTTTGCTGACTTCCACCCAATTTCTCTCTGCAATCTGGTCTATAAGTTGATTTCTAAGGTTGTGGCTTTAAGGCTTAAACCTTTTTTAGACAAATCCATCTCTCCTCAGTAATTTGGTTTTTTGAAGAATCACCAAATCATTGAACCCTTGGCCATTACGCAGGAAGTCCTCCACACTGTCAAAACCAAAAACATTTGTTCCCTTATACTTAAATTAGATCTGACAAAGGCCTTTGATAGGGTCAATTGGACATTCATCAAACTTATTCTTCTACAAATCGGGGTTCCACTAGTTGGTGTGAATTGGATCATGGGCTGTATTACAGCTGCAAATTTTTCCATCCTTGTTAATGGCTCTCCCTCTCCCTTTTTCACTGCTTCTCGTGGCATTAGGCAGGGATGCCCCTTGTCCCCTCTGTTGTTCATTCTAGTTATTGAAGGTCTTAGTTTATTGATTAAAGATGCTAAAGTCAATGGTAGAATCAGAGGGATCAAGATTTCGCCTCAGCTATCCCTCACCCATCTACTCTTTGTAGATGATGTTATTATGTTCGGAGTGGGCTCCTTTGAGGAATGGATGGCCTTTAAAGTTATACTAGAAACATTTTGTGAGGCATCTGGAATGGATGGCCAAATTTTCTCCCTTGCTGGCTTAAATCTCCGACTCACCTCTACATTAGGAGAAAGACCAAGCAGCAAGAACTAAACAAAATCAACAAATTTCATCACCCAAACTAGCCCCTCTCGAGGGTTATTATTACATCCATGCAAACTAAAATAATATGAGCATTTACTATGAGATATAGCAACGACCACTAGGTTTCCTTCCCCATGAGAGTACCTACCCCTATGATTTATAAGTGGTTTGTGAAACTATTTGTACTCCATTATAATTAATTACAATTTACATAAACAAAACATAAAACATGACATGTCCTTTCTCCAAATGATGCTCCATTAACTAAATCATAATAAGAAACATACTAGTCTAATATGTCTTGGGTCTAGAATCTAGGAATAGGTAGGTAGGTTTTTTCAAGGTTGCATGTTTTATTGTACCAATAAACCTAGTAACTAAAAGCAAGGCTTGAACAACCCCTTATTAGTACCTACTAGGACATGGAGGAGTAGATCATAACCAAGAGAAAGACCAACCAATGAAGTTCCTTTTTTGATAACCAAGACCAACCATTAACATTAAAATGATAATATTGAACATATTTGATCCTAAAAGACACTTTTAAAGTTAATGGGCCATGCACCAAGCCTCAAAAGCAACAAAAAAATCTTGTAAATGGAAATATTTTTTGGAACATAGTTGTAATGTTTTTTAATGAACAAATTTGTTTAAGGACCTTGGCTATTATATGAGGAATACTAATGCCATATTAGTTAAGATATGATTCTGTAGCTCACAACACATACATGTGTACCAAACCACTGCACATGCATTGTAGAGGGAATATGTTTCCTATGCATGTAATATGTAAACCATTATGCAGTCTTATGCACCAAAGATAAGTGTTGGGGCCTTAGACATGGTCCAATGATAAAAAAATATGTCTTAAGGACAAAAGTACACTTAAAAAGGACATATGCATAAGGTCCCAAACCACCACACAATGCCATATAAAGGGAATCTTTGGCTCATGGGTGAAATATTGGAGTCATTATAAGGTTTTTCATACAATGGATGGGTCTTAGGGCCATGTTTTGAGGAGAGGATGTCATAATTATTTTCATCGTTGACTTTAGCTAAATTTTTGTGACTTTTATACCCCTTGTTTAATTATAAAATATGTTGAATATGGCTATACTATTTTTTTGTTCTTTCTCATATGGAACCTTATCATTATTTAAGCCATGCTCATTCCATATGTTCAAATGAAATTACTTACATGTGTATTTGACATTACCTCTGCATCAATTTCTCATTCATTTCACCTATATTCCATGCTTATAATATGTTCAAGCCATGTTCAAGCAACAATCATGACGTTCATTAAGAGATGTTAATTCTACGTTGAGTCCATGTACAAACAACGTGGATCTAACATCAATAGAATAGCTAAAACATTGAACTTGTATCTGTTAATGAACATTCATTCCATGTATCCTAGACAATAATTCGACACTTTCTTTTTTGTTCAAGTCACGTTTATGGCATGGATTAAATACGATGGCTCCATGTTTCTTCCATTTTTAGGACATAGTTTAAGGGACATTCAGGCGATGTTAGGAACGTGTCTTAATAAACCTTGCTCACACATTTCTTCCCTATTTATGATGTGGATTAAGGGATGTTCAAGACACGTTAGGAAAATCCCTTAAGAGACGTTTGTTATATGTATATTCCACATTTAATACATTAATTAAGAGACATTAAGGCCATGTTTTTAAGTCAAGAAATGGATCAACAATCTTGTAAATAATGATGTTTATTCAATATATCTACATTACATAAGTTACAACCTAATAATGGCGTTAAAAGATACATTTTTCTGACACAAAAAATCATCGAAGAAGCATTCAATGTGTCTCAAAATATAGAAGTGTCTATAAGGAGGATGACCATTCACCATAGGGTCGTTGGGTGAGGGTAAGGTTTACATGGTCCTAATGATGAAAGAGTGTTAGGTGATATAACTATTTGATATACATGTGAGGTCCAATAGTAGTACTAAACCCATTATCTTTTGGCACTAAGGAATCTTGAATATTTCCTCATATATTCATCGTCATCATCAACATCATCATCATCGTCATCATTGTCATCATCATAATCATCATTGTCATCTTCATTTCAATCATCATCATTGTCGCTATCATCATCACCATCATCACCATCATCGTCATCTGCATCATCATCGTCATCGTAAATATTTGTATATACTAATCCACATGGTTTATAACCCCTAGTGTTGGACAATCCCTAAATTTACCCATTAGATACCTAGTTACAAAGGGACACCCATTCACCAAATTGTTTGATGCATACAATTTGGATAGTCCAATTAGATGGATTTCCAAATTAACCAAAGCCTCTGACTAACCGTTGAGATGGAGGACACCCCAATCAATAAGTTACTTATCAAATTTAGGAAAGAACAAGGTATCCACCCATCCTTTGACATAAAAATAAATAAATGCACTTATGTATTGGTCAAATAAAATAGAATCTCACTCACAACATGAATCCTAAAACATGAATTCCTTGCAATCAAAACACACCTATCCCACCAAAGGAATTGAAGATATACTCATGGATGATATATTCTCTTCCAAGTTCATTTAATCCTTGAACATTGATAAATAAAATATTGATACATATTCCATCCCCACCTCATTATATTCAAGGCTCGGAGGTGCATCAAAAGAGTCCCACTTTGAAAAAATCATTAAGAATCGCTTGCTTTCTCCATAATGATTTGGATGCTGATCTTCTACCCAGGATCACTGGTATCCTACCCTACAGATTTGAGCATTTAAATAATGGGTTTAAGTACTTGGGATACTTTGTTAAGCCATTGGGATACTTGGTTAGAGACTGGCACTGGATTCTTACTAAATTCGAAAAACGAATCCTTCATTGGACCAACCGGCTCTTATCACTTGGTGGTCGTCTTGTACTTATCAAATCTGTGTTGTCCAGTCTTCCCGTCTACTGGATGGCATTGGTCTCGATCCCTCAATCCATTCTTGACAAGCTCAAACGCTTGATCTTTTCTTTTCTATGGGGTTCTTCTTCCAAGATTAAGAAGTTCCATCTTGTGGATTGGCACATTTTAGCGCGCTCGACTACCCTGGGTGGATGGGGCATTAAGATAGGTTCAATCTCTCCTTGAGATTAAAAATCTTCTGGATGGCCATCAATGGCAAAGGAATATGGTTTCAGCTTCCGTCTGTTAAATATCTGAAAAGATTACCATTGCATTGTTGGCTTCATAAAAAATTGTTTTCTCTCCGAAGAGCTTCTGTTATCTGGAAAGGATTTCTCCTTACTTTACCTTGGCTGGGTAAAGGGTTAATCTGGAAAGTCGGTAATGGGTCCTCTATACGATTGGGTGTGGATCCCATTGTTGGTTTAGGATCATCCTTTCTCCTCCCACACGATTTGCGGGACTATTTGGAAGATTATGGTATATGTTCTTTGGAACATGCGTGGAATCAAACACTACATGCTCAAAACTATTGGTTCTCGGCAGATGACCTAGAACTTTTGGGTGAATGGAAAATTTTATGGGACAACTACATTAGAGGGTTGGAATTTGGAAGGATTCGCCTATCTGATAACTGTGACTCTCTATTATGGACACATAATTATTATGTGGGTCCAGTTACTGCTGCTATGGGCTATGACTGTATTGTCTCCTCGTTTTGTTCTGAGGAACAGGGCTCCATTATTGAATCGATCTGGAAACTTAATATCCCTCCGAAAATTGGCTGTTTCATTTGGATTTTGGGCAAGGGACGGATTCTAACCTGGGATCAATTACAGCATAGGGGTTTGCAAGGCCCTAGTAGATGTGTCCTCTGCTGTATGGGTGAAGAGAATATACAGCACCTCTTTTTGGACTGTCCTTTCACCATTGGTATCTTTACCTTCTTTGCTGCTCAATTTGGGTTCTCCTCACCTCATTTTGTATCTGTCTCTTCCTTTCTGGAATATTGGTTCAGCCATATCTCGTCCTCAACACTCTTCAGATATCTATCGATTTTCATCTTCTGGTGTATATGGAATCTCAGAAACAAATGCATATTTGATAATAAAGTGCCCACAGTTCATGCACTCATCACCCAGATTGATAATCTTATGTTCTTGTATCCAGTACCTCAAAAAAACATAAAATCAAGAATATTGGTCCGAGTCCCATGATGAATTACCCTTGTGGCTTTTTTGATGGGGCTGCTGCAGGAAATATTGGTGGTGTTGGCTTTGTGATCTATCTCCATGCTGATTATTACATTAGTTTCTCCTTGGGGTGTGGATGCAGCTCAAACACCAGAGCTGAATTACTGGCACTTTGGGCTATTTTGAGAGTGAGTAAGTTGATGGGTTTACCCATGCACTCGATATTTGGAGACTCACTTGTTATTATCTCTTGGCTTAACAGACTCACAACACTAAATGTTCCTTCTCTGAATCATTGGTGTGATGATATTTGTGCTATGCTGCTATCTGCCCCACATGTGATCTTCAAACATATATATCGTGAGCATAACTCGCGGGCTGATGGTCTCTCCAAACAGGCTTTGAAGATGGATATGGGTTCTGGACTCTTTTCTGAATCTCTGGATGGCATGGTCAATTTATGCTTTTCTAGCATGTGCAGAGCTATATGCTCTTCTCCTTTAGCACATAGTGAATGATATGTATTTTTATTTAGCCTGCTTTGCTGTGACTATCAGCCAGCATGTTTTGCTCATGACTTGTTTGTTTTTTGATCACTCTCGATCTCTTCCAGCATATTCTGACCTATTTATGAGGGATGATGAGAAAAGTATACAATTGTCAGACTTTGGGCTCTTTCTATATGGACTGTTTGTATGTAGGTGTAGATATTTTTTGTCTTTGCTTTGATGGGGTTTCTATATGCCTTCTGTGCCAGGAATGTGAGGCCTATTTTTATAAGATGTCTTTTGATTCATATTGAATAACAAAGACTGGTATTTTTTCCTCTGAAAAAAAAAAAGTCCAAAAACAAAGGTGTACAAGGTGTAAGGTATACTTTTATTTTATCAAAAGCCTTACCTGTGTTTATTACCTTCACCGGGCATTATGATGTTATCAAATAATCTCACGTGCATGCATGCATCTCATAGAATATATTCTTAAAAAAGATACACAGTACATCAACAAAGGAAAGCCCGTGAAGACACCTCCTTATTTTATATGTCAAATCAAATTGTGTGGGAACCCCATTTATGTGTTTTTTTACAAGCAAGTTGTTAAAATATACTTACTTCTGAAAAGTGATCCTACATTTAAAGCATTTGGATTTACTATTTTCATAACATATTTTTTTAATCTACATTTATTAACAAACAAATAAGATGAACTAGACTAAATATTCAACCAACTTCAATTTCAATATGGTGGAAATGAATGAATGGTGGTTATGATTTTATTTATGGAAATAAATAAATGTTTAAGATGGATGTATGGTAGCTTTATTTTTTTTATGTTATAAAATGATATAATTTTTTTTATTTACTTTATATTTATTTTTAGTAACTTATAATTCAATCTATTTTTTTTTAATGTTAAAAAACAAAATTAATAAGTACAGTTATGATTTATAAAAAAATTGTAACATTAGTCATTCTTGCTTTTTAAAACTTTACAAAGATATAAAATTCAATATTGAACATTTTTTTGTAAGGTTTAGAATTTTTGTTATATGATTATTATTCATATAAAAAAGAATAATAAAAAATTAACTTTTACTCTATAATAATTTTTCAAAAAATAATAAATAAATATAATATATCAATTAAAACATTTGTTTAAAATTATTATTTTTAAGTAATAACTTACATAAATTTATATATTGTTTTTCTAATTAAATTTCAAAAAAATTAATTAACAATAATAATAAATATATAATTTTATTTCTTAAAAAAATTAAAATATTTTTTTTTATTATATACAAAATTAATTTAACTAAAACTGTATAACTTCATAATTAATTAACATGAAGATCCATTTCTTTTTATATAATATACTAAACTATGTCAAAATTTTAAAATGTTGTTTTTTTTAACTTTTCAAAGATATAAAATTTAAAATTGAAGAATATAATGTCTTTAAAAATAATGGCCAATTATGTGAAGATTATAATGTCTTTAAAATATTGTATCAACATTTCAAATTGTCTTTTTCATTGTATATGTCCACATCTCTTTGTTTAGCTTGCAACACGGGCGTTCTTTTATTGCACCCCTAGGTACAATTGCTAGTTATTTTTCTGCAGTAAAAGGCGTCAAGTTCTGTGGATTTCTAATTTGGTAAAAAAGGCAGGAAATAGATGGAAATTGGCCCTACATTTACTGTTAAATGTAGATAGAGATGATTTCAACAATAATTCATAAATAATGCGTTTTCAAAACGTGTACCTAAACTCACCAATCACTACCGACTGAAATTTTTGTAGTCACAAAAAGAAATTTAGAATACTGGTCCAAACTGAATCCTCTCGTAGCAACATGGAATGCCCTACTTTTTCTTGAATTAATTTAAATCATATGAGACATGCTAATTTGTTTGCAATTGTGTTTATTTTATAGTAGGATGTATACGATTCGTATCATATGAAGGCATAGATTATCTTTTAAATTCTAGAACTTTATTCTAAGTCTTATCTGATTTTGGGAGTGTTGTAATTCATGGTGGTTTTCATGTTATGTTACTTATATTTATTTTTATGTTTGGAAATCTCATAATAGTAGTCTATAAAAATATGTAAGCTTTGGTTTTATTTTTTTTCAAAAATAATTATAATTACTAATTTTATTTTTATTTTTATTTTTCTCTCAAACATACATTGTAGGTTTGTATGTTTTATTAGTTTAACCGAAGTTGGGATTTTAGATGTAGATATAAAACAAATGAGTACACAATAGTTTTCCTGCACTCTTCATGCACCAGGATTTTGAGATTCAAACAATTCTGGACAAATTTAGAATGATGTCTACCTCTTGTTGTAGAAATGAGCACACAAATTAGCACACAATAGTTTTCCTTCACTCTTCATGCACCAGGATTTTGAGATTCAAACAATTTTGGACAAATCTAGAATAATTATGGACAAATTTAGAATGATGTCTACCTCTTGTTGTAGAAATGGTCTCCTGATTTAAAAAAAGGAAATTTAAATGGTTTAGATATTCATGTCCTCATTTCTTAAATTAGATTATACATTAAAAAGTTAAATTACATTATGCATTAAAAATTCAAAGTTCTATTTTTAAAAAATCTTATATAGTGGCTAATACCTAAACTCGCTAATCAGATCACGGGATATAATAACCGGAAATTTTAACTCCCCAATCAGATTGCCTCCACATTCGGCATTATTATTTCATGTGGGAATTTCAGAAAACTATAGAATTGAATAGAAATGCACATTATATAGCACTTTCATCTTGGAAAAACAGGAAAAGGAGGATCGTTCTGAAGACTTACCACCAGATTACGAGCATTGAGGAGGGAAGGAGATTATTGTAATTTCTTGTTGAGACTGATCAAATCTCCATATTGAGCAAAGCGGTGTAGAGAGCTCGGCCTTGATCTGGGTTTTCTGCTTTCCTATTTTATCAAAAAAATAATTGGAAATTTTTTCTGATATGTTAGTTTTTATATTACTATAATGATACATTTTATCAAAAAAACAACTATAAAGCTATTGTGTACATTGCAATTTATGTAGTTCTTGGTAACAATAAAGAAAGCCCCGGAGGAATCGTTACCATAACTCCACCGCAAAACCTTCACATAAGGTTATGAGAGGTTTGACTGAATTTTAAAGTAATTTGCTCGATTTCCAAGCAATTTTGTAGATTTCAAAGTAATTACACGTTCAAATAGAAGATTGTCCATTTCCTATTTTTGATTTCCAATTTTCGGGTATCGGAAACCGAAATTCCAGTTTTTGTTAAGGCTATTTGGGGTATCCACACTTCCCCTTTCTGATATTTCGGATATCGAAAACAGGAGACTAAGGTTTTTGTTGAAATAATTTACTGGATTCCTGATTTTTGATTCTCAATATTTCAGATATCGAAAACCAGAAACATCGGTTTTTATTTATTTATAATGTTGATTCATTTCTCAGATTTCCGATGTTTCGAATCCCGGATATCGGGAATATCGTTTTTTATTTTAATAACGTTCATCTGTCTGATTTCCGACTTTTTCTTTTCCATATCGAAAACCGGAGATAGCACATGCTTTTTGACTAAATGATTGTTTCCCGATTTGCGATTAGCTTGTTCTCCACTCAACAACAATTCAATGCTTCGGTTGATAATATATATTGTTTTTATTACATTTTTTTTAAGTTTATTTTTTACCTCATATCATGTTTTCATCTTAAATTATAATAATAATAATAGAGGAGTACATACCTTACCCTTTTTCAAATTTGAACCCAATATCCTTATGATATTTTTTTTTTGTTATTTATAAAAAATTTAAAGAGATAATCAAATAATTTTATTTCAAATCTAATATATTAATAATAATTTGTAATCATACATTAAATTCTTAAATATAATTTATAATCACACAAAATTCTTACATGATTGGTTATATGATTATTAAAATTCTTAAAATGTTACTCACATTTGAATTATTATAATTGCAACTCTCGGAATTAAAAAACCAAAATCATGCATGCCCATTATGTTTGAGTCTCGTTTTCCCGCAATTCTCTATATAATCGAGAAAAAGCTACTGGGAATACTTTTATAAAGTGCAATGGAGAAGACTCCATTAAAAAGGAACTGGAACCAGTATAGAGAAATTATGTTTTTCAAGCGTAATTTCTATTTTGTTTCCATGTTGAGACAACATGTATGCTGTTGGCAAGATCAGCGATTACATTTCTTTGTAGCTGGTCCATTCCACCCTTTCGGAAAGAATATCAAATTTCATATCATATGTTCTTCATTTCCTTTATATCAAATTTCTTTCATTTTTTCTTAATTTATTTTATTGATAAATAATAATAAAAAAATACAAGCATCACATACATTTTACACTTAATTTTTATTTGTTTTCCGTGTTGAGAAAACATGTATGCTGTTGACAAGATTAGCGATTGCATTTTTTCTATAGCTGGTCCATTCCACCCTTTCGGAAAGAACAAAAAATTTCATATCATTTTTTTTTAATTTCCTTCATATCAAAATTCCTTCATTTTTTTCTTAATTTATTTTATTGATAAATAATAATAATAGTTACAACCATCACATACATTTTAAGTACATTTTTTAATAGAAATGGAAACAAGCGGGGACCAGCCAACGTGACAGAAAACCAAATCAATGAAATAACTACGAACTGACACGGAAAGAGTACGAACAGATAGAATAAATCCCGAACGTTTTCAGAACGTGTATTTAACCGATCAACTCTATGCTGCCTCTTCAATCTTGCCGGATCAGGGGATATAATAACCGGAAACTGCCAAATTTAGAGGCAGACCGATAAAAAAGAACGCAGAGCGAGTTTAAAATAAGGATGGACCTGGGGGAGGAAGAAATTACACAGAAAGAATACGAACAAACAAAATAAAGCCTAAACATTTTCAGAATGTGTATTTCACCGATCAACTCCATGCCGCCTTCTTCGATCTTTGCCGGATCACGGGATATAATAACTGGAAATTTTAACCATGGCGTGTTATGCCTAAACTCACCAATCACCAGGTGACATGTATCGAAATGTTAATGGCCAAAAAGACAAAATATTTTGAGACTGCGTGTTTATTGTGAAAATGCCTCCAAGATAAATATATCATATACCATCATTATTAAGATGAATGTATTTTGAAATGTCATCTAATTTTTATATCTTGATTTTTGAGGTCATCAAGGTTAGTGCTTTATATTCACCTAAACAAAATGAGTCATGTAATTTATGTATCTCAATTTTTCATGTCATCAATGTTGGTGCTTTATATTCAACCAAACAAAAGCTTTCGATTTAGTATAAATTTTTGTTTATTGTTGTGGATAAATTATCGTTCATAGGCGAAAAATACATATCATGCAGTATAGCATTCAATGCGACGGCGGTCGCACTGTCCGCCGTCGGATCCTTTCCAAAGTAAGATCCGACGGCAGACAGTGCGACCGTCGTCGCATTGAATGCTATACTGCATGATATGTATTTGTCGCCATCGTTCATATGCATAGCTCCTATGAAAGTAGATTCTTGTTACTTGATAAAATTATGAAAAAATAAATAAATTATTTTTCGATATCATTTTAAAAATAATAAGTGAATTATTTTAAAAAAGTAATAAGTTTATATTAATTTAGATGCATGTAAATTTTTTTCATTAAATTTTTTAATAAAAATAATAACATTTTTTTCGATCATTAAGTTTTTTAATAAATAAAATATTTTATTCTTGATGATTGTTAATGTTTATTAAGATTCATTTTGTGAACCTTCGCATAAATAGTAAAAAATTATTTAGATTGTTTTAAATTTTTTATAGTTTTAATGAATTAAAAGACTAGAACACGTTTTTTTATTATCTTACATAATTTTAGGAATTGTCCATGCTATGTTTTGATATAAAATTCATGATATTTCACTCTTATTTTAACAATGTTGATTTTCCTTTTTAAATTAGCTATAATAAAAAAATACTTCAAATCTTCTAAATTAGGGTTAATGATCTCTTTATAGTATCTTACTTTTCACCTATATTATAATGCTTTATTATACAACAACTTTTCTTTAAATTTACAAGTAATTGTATTTTTGTTGGTATCAATACTTTGAAGAGCAGCCTCTCCTCTCCTCTCGAATGATTTACCCAAGACTTACATCTTTATGCCAACTCCTATTGAGTCACACATGGTTTGGATTGGACTTTGAATCACTCTTAGAAAACCTCTTGAATTTCATGTTAATAATCTTGTGCTTGTAAATTAGGTACCTAGTCATACCAATATTCTCAATGAGGAAAAGACCCGCTTTTATGAGGAAGAGAGAATAGGGTGTATTTCTTTTAATTTTTAAAATTATAAATTACAAAACGATTTTGGGTTTCCTTGATCTTTCTCCATGATTCCTTACATATGTTGCAACCCTCCATATATGATAACAAGAGTGTTAAGATTCTCAAAGAGAAGTTTTTTTTCCCACATCCAAGACTCGGTTGATTTACAATTGTTTTCAAGACCAAAATGGCTTTCCACCCTCCATTAATCATTTTCTCAATGCTATGGTTCAAAATTAACCTTGTAGTTGTGATGAAGGTCGACTTTGAGATATATGTATGAAATAACCCTCTAGGTTTTTATTGGCATATACAAAATTAACATAAGTGATGTTTTTTTGATTTGATAATTATAATATTTGTTTTGTTAATGTGTATTTCCATGCATATGCTAGAATATAAATCCTTGAGAATTATTAATTGCTTCTCGAGATCATATCAACACCTCATGATAACAATAATATCATTTTAGTGTCAAGGAAAAGGATGCTAACTATCCAACTAAAGTAGTGCCAACACAACTTTATTATAATTTTTACTTTATCATTGTGCCGAGAGGCATATTCTAATACAAACCAATATAGGTAACGTGCGTGATATCTATGTTAAACGTTGAGCACAAAAATAACATATTAAAAAATAATAAATAAATAATGTATGTCTACTCTAATTAAAAAACTTCTAAAAATAACATTTCAATTCATAATATAAAAATAAAAATATAAGAAAATAATAGAAAGCATTATTTGAGAGAGAGGGGGGACAGAGGTTACGTCTCAACACCAAGGATTCAACCTAGGGCTGAGGTCACATTCCCTTGCTTGTGCATGCGACAATGCCCGAATGCAACCCTCAGTGGCTAAACCAACTGAGATGTGTGCCTTCTAAACTACACCTAACCCACACACCTTAACAATTAAACTTGTTATACTTGGTTATTCTTAGCCATTGTTTACACTTAACACTTACCCAAATAAATCATTTAAAAGAACAATAGATGTGTCTGGAACCTTAATGGATCATGCCCAAAATATCAATATATATACAAGAGTGAGTACAATATAGGAGAGCATCTGCAGGATGCTTCTCCAGGAGTGCACCCAAAACAACCAAGACTCCACTTACACAAGGAAACCCAAGAATTTACCCTCACAACTTCTTGGCGATGAACTCATGTTTGTGGCTCCCATATAGCTCCCCAAAGTCTCCCTCTTGTGACACTTGAACAATACCCATGTTAGACCAACATGCACCAAAATTTGTCGAAACTGCCTTTTACCCTTACCTATGTCGGATCCCTATGCTTGGTACGCCCCATTTTCTTGTGTGCTTTCACTCCACACTTAGTTGATGCATCCTCTAAGCTTCAACACCTCCATGCATTTATAGGCACATCCCTATGCCAATGTACCAACACTCAACACACCCTTACCAATATGTGTGTGCCCTTCTTGAGAGTCGTCATGCCTCTAGGATTCTCCCAATGAAGCGCCCACCTCACTCTATTGGGTGCACTTCCCATGGAGCATCCACATGCTTGATGCACTCTTTTGTTCAAGCCCCTTGTTGTGCCACTGGGTCTGCGTTCCCACCAAGATACTTGGATTATCTGCCACCCAACATGGGTGTCTCAACGCACACCTTACATCTAGGTCCACTTGTTGGCAGAAAATCCCTTCAGATCCCAACTCAGGTTTGCTTCATTTGTGCTCTTCAAACTTGCTTCATTAGATTCTTGATCTAAGTCCCTACTACCTGCTTATCATGGGTGTTTAATTGAGCGGTGCAAGTGTCATGCACCCACTCTCCTCCATGGGGATTCCCAATCCATCATGTAGTCGATCAATTGCCAAGCTTGTCAAAGCTTCTCCATGGGTGGGGGAAATGGTCAAGGCACCCTCCTTTCCAATACCATGACATCCTTCCCCACTCCAAAATGTTGTCATCCTTGACAAAATCTCCAAGTATGTTCATTGCCCTTGAAAATTGTTTGTTGGTGTTGTCATTGCCACATGCTATTGCAATCGAGTCCTCTAAAGAAGCCTCCAAATTGTTTAGTTGTTGCAACTATTCAACCTATGCTTACTTCAATAAAAATCCAACTCTATCATGCCTCTGTATGTTAGGCCTTCCTGTATGTTGAGATAGTTGGGTAGATGATCCAACTATCACACTCAATGCCATGGGAACAAACTACTCATGCCAAAGCTTCCCTTTCCATCCACAATTCGGTCATCTCATGCAGCCTAGACGAACTTGGTTAAGGTCATCACCTATGCCCAACTATCGTCGAATGATATTCCACATTTCAAATCATATCCATGGCACCACTTCATGGTTCATTATTATTCCTTCTGCATGTCTTATTGGCTGATTTTTTTATGGCACCGTTTGCAAGGCACCCACGACCTCATTTCCTATGCCAAAGTAATGAGACGATCTGCTCACCTTTATCCTATGTAGAATGACAAGTGGAAACCAAGGCCATTGCCTCAAAAAATTCCAATATTCCACCCATATGACTTGTGCCCACTGCTCAAGTACTTCAAGGCTACTGATGTTCCTGAAGGACTTCAACCCAAATTTTCCAATCAAATCGTTGTTAGTTCAGATTCTAGTATCCCAAAGTCCAAATACATAAATCTACATACTCTACTGGTTTGCATGGTCTCTTACACCTATCCTTCATCCTATGCATAATGGAAAGTGGCACCAAAGGCCACTACATTCAAAACTACCAATAGTCCACCCATACAACTTGTGTCCACTACTCAAGTACGTCAAGACTACCTTTGTTCTCAAAGGACTGCAACCCATATCTTCCAATTGGGTCATTGTTAGCTTGGATTCTGAAATCCCAAAATCCAACCTGCATAAGTCTACCTCCCACTGCTACGCCCTAACAAGAGTTATACGTGTCTGTTATCACCAAAGGTGCCTCAATCACCTCGACTCATTGTTGTTTCTTCTTATCCCATCTCATTGCTAACTTGCTCATCTCTTCCAAAGGTGTTTGATTCCTTCCAACATCCCCCTTAAGGTGCATTAAGATCTCTAAAACATGTCTCTCACCTTTCTAGTTGTTGCAATGTCAAAGGGTGCCCAAGGTGGTATCTACCCCCAACTCGTTGTGCTACAAGTGAGAATTCTTTTCCAACAACTCTAGGACTCCCTCCGCCTCTACTAGACTACATCCCACTTTCCTTAATCAATCAGGCGTCAATTGGAACTCATGTATCTTAATGGCTTAAGTGAAAATGTCAACATTGTATGTGGCATCACAATTTAGGAAGCCTTCACTTCCGCTCTCATCTTGAATCACCACTGTAGTTATTAGAGGCACCTCGGTTGCCTCAGCTTCCTTTGCATCTACCACCAAGTCCTCCACCCATTGTTTTCACCATTGGGAAAGTGCCTCATCACATTTCCCTTGCTCAAATTGCTTTATTTACCAACTGATCTAAACTTATTGGGATACTCCATCTTCATAGTTGTCACTTGATTTGCAAGATGTCCCATTGCGAGTGCTCTCTTCCACAACCTCTACTTCCTCTTGTTGTCTCCTTTATTTATGGAAAGGACCCTAAAATGTGGAAGGAAGAGCATAGTAAAATAGTGGGAGTTGCAGAATCTCGTAATGACCACAACAGTTTTGGACCCACCCTCGTGACTATATAAAGAAGTATGAGGCAAGTGGAAGAGAAGAGTAACAAAGAAGCATATAACCAGAAAGATCGAAACTTTTTGGCTAGTGCAAATATTTTGTTGGGTAAATGGAGAACCAAATTGGAAGAATTCGATGACTTCAAACAACATGCATTCATAGAAGTATCATAGTTGGATCCTTCATTTGAAGAGCCTGTGCCAAATGATGCAAAGATTCAAGAACGTAGTTGAGTTGACTTGAGGATGTGTCAACATGTGTGGTCGGAGCATGTTGCCTCCTTCATTCTTGGAAAAGACATTTAAAGGTGGAGGGAAGAATGAGGTAAAGGAGCTCAAGTTGCGGAAGCCACTTATAATGGATGCATTGGGCATGTCCCCACAACTATATAAATAAGTATGAGGCAAGTGGAAGAGAATACGCGAAATAAAAATAGAAAGTAAAAAAAAAGACAGAAGTAGATTAAAGACTAAGCCATAGAAGAGTAACAAGGAAAAGAAGGAATTTTTCCTTCCCTTAATTTTTTGTGTATTGTTGAATTGTCTTCTATATATTATCTAATGAATGGATCGTGTTTCTATTTTGAATATGTGTGTTATCTTTAATGAACTATGTTGCGATAGTATAATGATATATGTTGTTGCAGTATGAAGAACATCAATCCTTTTTAACCTATCCTTGTAGTTAAACCTCCTTATCACACACAGGTTTCGGTTGTGCTTCAGGTGAGACCTTCTCCTTTGGGGGATTGAAAATGCTAGCACACTAGACTACAACACCGCCCTTTTTTTCCCCATGTCCAAGAACCCAATCTCTAATTTTACTCCAACGCCTTTGTTGGTGCAATATTTTCCTTATCTCCAACATGTTGCGTATGGTCACCCAGAAGGCACAACTATTTGGTCTTCTTCGCAATCGACTCTACCCAAATTTCTAACATTTCTAACCTATTTTCCAAGTGAACAATGCTCTACGTTGCACTAAAGGTCTCTATGTTTGAACTCTTTACTTTTGGTTGTTGGATGATGATGTAAGGCATGTCTACGAGCGCCTCGTCCATCTCAACAAGTGTCATGGATGGTATCCTAGGTTGGTTCCCCAATTTCCTTCTTGTCGTCATCGATAAACTCCAAGTCTTGGTTTCACCCAAGAACACCAAACTGTTCTTCTAAGGCACCAATATAACCTTGGTCAACTTCATGAATTCTTGTCCCAAGACAACCAAATGATCATCCATCAAAACCACCACCAAGTCCAATATGTCATACCGATATCCGACCTTCATCAACATTGTATGAACCACTTCAACTATTGATTTCATTACTGAGTTCACCACTTTGAATGTGGTCTTTTTTTCCTCGGTATTACTATGAAGTGTTGTTGTGATTCTCTTTCTCATCGAACTATGGGTGGCATTGTTTTCAACCAACACTACAACCTTCAACCCACTGATCATCACATTCACAAAACAAATGCCCTACTAGTCTCCATCTTGCGAACTATCTTAACCTTCCGTAAACTTTCCCATACCCATTATCAAGGATTCAACCTCTACCAATACTTCTCTTGAAGGTGGTTGGGCTTGGGATTCTCCTACAGTTGCTAGCTTCATCTTGGTTGGTTTTCCTTGGACTTCTTCCAAGCGTGCTTTCAAATTTTCCTTCATCGAAGAAGTGTTTTCAAAGTGGTTCCTCTCAAAAAGAAAATAACCCATTTTCTTACCTCTCTTCATGGATGGTCCCGACTGCGATGTCGTATCCCTTTGGGGATTGTTCACCACGTTGAGTGACCTCAATATAGGAACCTCCCAAGTATTCACTTGGTCTATAAACAATTGTGACTGTTGAACTCGACCTCTATGTTGCAAGCAAATATGTTCAAGTTTCATTGCATGCTCCCAGAACAACTACCGAAACTTGTAGTCCCATTGTTCCGAACTCTTTGTTGTGGATTCGATATTGGCTTCCCATGACTCTTCCTTTCCTTTGATTACATGTTGCAACCCCTTTTGATTTTGACATTTGCAGATCAAGGAATTGTTCACCATGGCACATGAAAACCCAACAAACTCACCATGTGATCCAATGCAAACAAAACTACTTACTTTCCTACTGTACCAAGTCTTCTAAGTGTTGGTAGCACTTCTGTTGGGAACCAGGTGCACTTATATATGGTGTCATTCTGCTATGTCCTAGGTGCACTTTTCTAGGAACCTCTTGAAGGACTATGTATTGGGCGCACTTTCTTGGGAACCCACCGACACTTCTCCCAACTATTATTCCCAAAACTTCATTGTGTGTCGGGTGAACTTATGCTAAGTGTTCCATGTGTCGAGTGCACCTTTACTAGATGCACTTCTATCATCACCTTTCTCTCCTAACACCCTACTAAGTATTGGTAAGAACTTACATTGCTCTTCCCCTGAATCTTCATTGTGAATTTGGGTGCACTTCTACCAAGTGCTCCATGTGTCCTGAGTGCTTTCCTTCCTTGGAACCATTTATCGACTCACAATGTTTTGATAGCACCCTACTGCAACGTCCCGAGTGCATTCTGACCTAGTGCCACTTCTCCTAATCTTGTTCTCCCTGTGCTCTTTCAAAACATGTAGCTAAGATTGGATACCACATTTTTGGTAGAAAAATGGTGGATGAGCCCAATAGGTTAAAAGATCTAATACCACTTATCATTGAAAAAAGGATACGACTTGGTATTGAGGTCCCATTCCCTTCCTTAGGCACGTGGCACTAACTAGACACAACCTCCAGTGGTTAAACCAACTCGGATGTGTGCCCACCAAAATACACCTAACCCACACACCTTAACAATTAAAATTGGTATTCTTAGTAATTCTTAGCCACTATTTACAATTAATACTTAGAGAAATAACTTATACACAAGAGCAACATATGGTACCTTATGTCACTTAGAACATGAGTAAATATGGTACCTTATGGTCACTTAGGCATGCTCCATTTTCTAAGTGACATAAGATACCATATGGTACATGTTCATCATGGGTGCTCAACCAAGGGTTGAGGGTGTCTTAAGTCCACTCTCCTCCACAAGATGCCCAATCCATTGCATAACCGATCACTTGCCAAGTCTGTTGAAGCTTCTCTGTGGATTGGGATGATAGTCAATGCACCTTCCTCATTAATACCATAACAAGTTAACTTAATGAATTTTTGTTAATATTGTTAGGTATTTAGTTAATTCTATACTAACAAATATTCAATTTAAATTTATTAAGTTAAACACATTAACCTACACCAATGAATTTACTAAAAATATTATATAAACCAATATAAATATGTATCTCTTCACTTTCCCATATGATCTTTTAACAACTCCTTTAAAAAAAACAATATTTTCAATTAACATATGGTACCTTATGTCAATTAGAAAATGAGTGAATAAAGTATATTTGACGATGGTATTTGTACATTGCTCTTGTGTGGTACCTTTTTCTTTTTTCAGAAAGAAGAAAAAAAAACTTACTTTATTGAAGTATAAAACATGTGGTACATAGAGAAAAAACAAAATTGGTCCAAAGAGAGATCCATAGTCCGAATGGAGCAAAAACGATAGGCTTAAGGAGGTTCCAAAAAAAAACATAGTCCATCCCATCGGCGAAATTATATAGCACAAAAGGAAACACAACCCCGAAAAAGACGAGCCACCAAGCTCGAAACCAAATCTCAAGATGAGAAGATCTGAAAACTCCCTACAAAAGAAAGGGAGCCACAATGCCAAAGCTGAAAATAAAAAAGACCCCTCCACCGCTAGCAAAGATTTCCTAGAAAGATTGTCCGCCATAAGATTTTTCTCTCGATAAATATGTGCAAAGGAGATACCATTGAAACTGCGAATCAACAACCGAGTCTGCTTCAACCAAGTAGGATGTTGATACCGTGAGCCTCTGTAGCCCAATCCGTTATAACTTTCGAATATCCATAAACTAAGATATTATCAAGACCAAGACTGTGTGAAAAATGAAGGAGGAGCCACAAGGAGAGAAGTTATGCCTTTGTATTAGTGCCCGAGTCGCATCTCATCCAGAGCTTGTACTATCTATCTATATCCAAAATGAGGATGGACCCAACCCCACAAAGCAAAGAATCCTATTGATATGAGCCATCAAAGAACCCTAGCAAAATTTTTGTGGGGAAATGCACAACCGGAATTATGATAGAAGGAATTGAAGATCCAGACATATTAGGCTCAACAAAGAATTGTTTAAAGGAAATAATACCCTTGTAGCATATAGAAATAACACTACCTTGAAAATTATCAAAAATATGCTTATTCGTACTTTTCCATAATTCCCATATGATGAAACAAGGAAAATTCCTCATA
This sequence comes from Pseudotsuga menziesii, assembly GCA_001517045.1. Classification (NCBI taxonomy): domain Eukaryota; kingdom Viridiplantae; phylum Streptophyta; class Pinopsida; order Pinales; family Pinaceae; genus Pseudotsuga; species Pseudotsuga menziesii. The sequence continues at coordinate 156,096 of LPNX010203129.1, read as the reverse complement.
TGAGGGGCCTTTTCTTTCCAAGAAAGAAAACAATCAGATAACGTCTTCCCAGACCATTCCGAAAGACAGTTTAAGAACCATACCATCTTCTTCCAAACATATATTGAAAAGGGACAAGTAACAAATAGATTCATCAGCCATGCCACAAATAAGACAGATGTTAGGACCGATCATACCTCTCTTGGAAAGGTTGCCCCACGATAAGATGAGGTTATCTAGCATAAGACAACAGAAGATATCTATTCTAAAAGGAACCTGCCAATACCAAATAGCATACCACCATTTTCAATCCACGACCACCTCTTCTGTTGAAAACCGATATGCTAACTGCGTCGAACGCTCACTCAAGCCTTTGTTATATGCCCCATTGAGTTCATCATAGGTGTCATCGAGAGTTATAGAACCCTTTTCACACCAATGATATATTTTGACCATTCTAGACCCAACCTACCATAAATCTCGAGATGGCGAGATGAGAGCCAGCCCTGCAAAAATCTAGCACGAGGCAAGTACATAGATGCATGATTGAGGGAGAAGCAATCATTTGAGTGCAAGAAAAAAATCAGGTCCCTTGAAAGCTTGAATTTTTTCGGACTGCCCACAATAGGATCCTCCCCAAAACAAATTCATTTATCAGAGCCAGGAACCCATGCTAACCAATTTTTTACCAGATCAAATGCATCAATGACCCCCGACCCAAAAAATGATACACCTTTCTGATAATTTTTATTACTCCGAATCCATTGAGTCAGAGAGATCTTTTAAAAATATTTAGCTTGAAGAACTTTGGTGCACATACTACCATGAATGATGGATAACCGGAGTCTCATTGCCCTTAGGGATAGAGAGAATTTGAACAGGTTTTTCAAATCCCAACCCCCTTTATCTTTGGGGCTAACTATAATTTCCCATATGACCAAGTGGAATTTATACTCTTTTTGGTTACCATCCCAAACAAAATCAAATATTATCCTTCGAAATGCATTAAGAATGGACCTCAGAACTTTGCTGAGATATAACCAATAAACCGCTAGATTTTTAAAACAAATTTTACCATAATCATCCTTCCACCAAGAGATAACCATCACCATCACCAATGTTTAATTCTTTTCTCAAAGGGTTTCAAAAGCCAAAGCCAATTACTTGCTCTGTAGCCATTTGTCTTGATAAAATAACTAAGGTATCTTGTACCATCAGTTAAAGGGGACATCAGAACATGAAAAAGAATACTAACCTCAAAAGAAACAGACATGCTTGTTTCATTATCCAAGAGCAGAGATTTATGTGGATTTATGGCCAACCCAGACACATTACAAAACCGAGATATCAACACATGATAGTGTGACCATTCTTCATAAGAGGGCGCCCCAAATATCATAATATCATCGACAAACAACAAGTGAGAAACCAAAATACTTTTCCCATACTTTATACCACTGATAGTGTTCTCTGAGCATGCTTTCTTAATCAAACTATTGAAACCTTCCATAACCAGAATAAAGATTAAGGGTGATAATGGGAATCCCTGCTGTAACCCCCTAGAGGCAGAGAAGAATTTCGTAGGTGCCCCATTGACAAGAACAACATATGAAATTGAATAAACACATCCCATAATCCATTTCATAGCCTTGTAGGGAAGACCAATCTGGATTAAAATGAGCCAAAGGAAGCCCCATTGAACACATTCATATGCTTTTTGCAGATTTGTCTAGAGAGCAAAGTATTCTAGTTTCCTTTTGTGAGCACATGAAATACTTCCTGAGCTACCCCAATATCTTCCAAGATCTGCCCCATTTCCAGAAATTCGAACTGTTCAGGAGAGATATAGTGTGAAAAGATAGGCTTGAGGAAAACAACAATGACCTTTGCGATTATTTTGTATACAAAATTGCATAGCGAGATAGGTCGAAAGTCCCCCAAGTCCTCAGGAGCAGATTTTTTTGGGATCAACGCAAGGAAGGTTGCGTTAATAGCTCTAGAAATAGACCCATTAATTCTTGATTTCTCCACTCCATTAAGCATACCTCGCCCCATAAAGTCCAAACATGCCAGAAAAAAGTTCCATGGTATAGCCATCCGGACCAGGGATTTTTTTTTATCTTGCTGAGGCCTGTAAATCCACTTTTAATTCATTCATCTGAATAGGAAAAAAGAACTTATCACCTTCCTCCTCCAAAAAAATCTAGGGAATTCTTTAATCATGTGTATCTGATATCTAACCGGAATATGCACGCCCACATTGAAGTGGTCATTAAAATGTGCATAAACCAAACTTTTAATCTTTTTTTTTTTGGATATCGGCTGACCCGTCTCATTTTTTAGTTCCCAAATGGTATTGATATTACGTCAGTGCTCAACAAATTTATGGAAAAACTTTGTGATTTTATCACTGGCCTCCAGCCAAGTGATCCTGCTCTTCAGCCTAGCTTTTTCATCAGATATCTGCAGAATCCTTTGTTTATCTTGATCAAGTTTAATTAGAGCAACCATCTCCGACTTCAGAAAGATACCACTACTAGAATTTTCATTGATAAGAAGAATTTCCTTTTCAATTGAGTGTAACTCTTTTTTTTTCCAAAGACGATATGTATATTTCCCAATTAATGACTTCCCCTTTTAACAGAAAGAGTTTATTCGTTAACAATTCCATAGGAGACAAACCAAAATCCGAGAAGGAAGACCATACCTACTCCATGAAATCAATAAATCCAGTCTCCTTAAGCCAACCATGATTGAATTTGAACAAGTTGAATTTGAACAGGCTCTTGTCATGAAAACCCTGAAACTCAATATGACAGATGATAGGATAATGATCCAAAAATCTATTTGAGACCACCCATGACTTATATTTGTCCATTTTATCAATCAATGACATGTTGATAAGGAATCTGTCCACCTGTTTAGTGATCCCGTCGACACCTGCTCAACCATTTCACCATGTAGGTCTAAGAGGAATATGCTCCACATATACCAATTCAACCTTTTCAAATAAGCCAGAAAATAAATAGCTGAGAGGGTCAAGTTTGGATCTCTGACCCCAAACCTCATTTGCAGACCATGTGAAGTTTAAATCCCCAGCAATCATTAAATTATGAATTTTAAAAGCCCCTTTAACCACGATATTGTTCCAAAACTATTCTTTTGAAAGATAAGGACCATAAATATTCAAAAGGTTGATGTCCTCCGAGAACCCCAATAACTGGCCAGATAAAAGTATCCATGTAGAGACAGAGAATACCTTCAGTTTCAACTTGTTAGGATCCCATGTAGCCAAAAGGACCCCTGAATGTCCCATAGCATTGATAGTGAGCACCACCCAATCCTTTTTGATACCTGAGAAAAATATCCTCGCTTTAACCCTAGAAACCATAGTCTCTTATAAGAAAATAACATCAGGCTTAATTATAGCCATAAACCTCTGAAGGGCAGTTCGTTTAGGGAGACCCCCAACTCCCCTAATATTAATGGAGGCGCAAATCATTTTTTAACCTTGGCTAGGGATTTAATGCCTCTAAGTGCCCTGGATTCAGAAGAAGGAGAAGAAAGGTCAAATAAGACAGGATGATCAGTAGGGTTAACGCAATTTTTTATTTTCCTCGCACTTCTCATTTTAATAGGGGGGAATTCTTTTTTTAACCCCCCCATTAATAACACCAATCATATTTTTTCGGTGAGGGAAATTCAAAGGACCAAAATGGGGGATCTAAGAAGGCTCCAAATTTTCCAGAGAGCTAAAAGGAATGGGATACCCAACGCTAGCAAGCCCTGAGAAAGATTCCAGAGGAATGTTTTTCAAAGTGTCACAGTATGAGGAATCATGCTTATCGGTGGGGGACAGACAAGGTGATGGGGAACCCACCGAAGGGGAGGTCTCTTCTTCGTCTACATGAACAATACAAACCCTAGGGTCTAAAACCCCCACACCTAGAAGAATTTTCTCACTAGGAGAGGATTCACTCTCCTTAGTATGAAGATGGAGTAAATCGAAATCAACCCAAGGTGGTATCGAAGAAACAAAACCCTCCTTGTTTAACTGTAAATTCTTCGAGAGACATGGCCTATCTTTCAGCCCCGGGTCCAGAATAGTTACATAAATACCTTTGTTAAAAACAGTGTCCCCCGATAGAAGAGATTCACCCACCAAATCCCCTTTAACTTCCATACTTTTAATAAACTCAAATTCCAAGGAGTTTAAGGAATAGCCAAAGGAAGGATTAAGGGTTTTTAACTTACCAATAAATGATTGGTCCACCAGCAGTGGAGGAGCTAAAGACACCAAAGAAAGAGGATAAGAAACCAGCCTGGGCACATGTTCTTTATCACTAAGATCTTCCGAGGACTAGGCACTTCGGTGTGTATGCTCTGCACTTGGCTGCGGTTCGTCTTATCAGTCAAGTTGTATCAAAAGCACTTGAGTGACTAGTATAATTAGGACTCACTCTCCCAAATTTCCAAACCATCAGGTGAAAATCCAACACCTAGATCAAACCATCACGGTGGAAAAATACCCAAAGGAAGCGGGAACTTCTGAAAAGTGACCTTGGGGCGCCGATCTCTATCACACCCTAACGAGTGCGTTATGAACAATAGCCCCAGAGACTCCATTCAGCCCACATATTCCTTGCGGGTAGCCATGAAGGTTTAGTTTTGGACATACTCCAAGTACTCTTGGGTATATATGGAGTCCACCCCTTCACCTAATTTTAATCAACTCACACCTCAAATTTAACTTAAAACGTACCAAGAGGCAATTGCAAAACATTCACTCCAAGCACATGCAAGTACATTGATTTTATTTTTTTGACTACATTCTAAGGCACTGGTTATTTTCTTACTTTATATATATATTATGTCTCAGCATTGTGCTTTCGTGTGTTCATTTTTGTATCTTGTCATCTTTGATTGTCTATAGTTAAATTTCAAACTCCTAAGTAACTCATTCAGTTTAACATCACCATACTAAGTAATTATCCTTAGTAACTTAATAGGGTCTACCCCCCTTGGCTTCGTTAAGAGTTGAGCCTAAACAGAGGAGTCAAGAACAAGGTGACAACCTTGACTCGAGATTTTCCCCCAAGGACACACCGAGTGTCTTGAAGATTTCTGCCACGTGACCCAGGTGTGTGTAAGGCGGCATATTTTCAGAATTTGAGCTTGATGAGGAACATGATTTCCGGAAGTGCCCAATTTCCTTACACTTAGAACATCTGAAGGGGATACCCCAATAATCCAGGGGTTGATAAAGGGAGTGACCCCTCCAGTCAATATCAGCCTACTCAAGTAACCCCTTATGCATATCAATTTCCATAAGTATTATCCCCACACACTTATCGACCCCAAAGAGCATACGTTCTTCCAGGTGGAGAAAACGACCAATGTAATTATAAATTTCAACCAGAGCAACCTTATTCCAAAAGAGAAAGGGCAGACCTTGGAGAAGGATTCACATGTGCCTGATATTAAATCCTTAAGTCTCACGACCGAAGCCATAATTGCACCTTTTAACCATAAGACTACCAACCCCCTTTAACTAGGTATGCTCCAACACGAAAGTAACATGTGCTTCTGTTCTACATATAAAACCATACCAGCCTTTTTGGCAAGCAAAAATGGACGGCTTGTAATTGAGGGTTGGAGCCCAAACCGATGTAGCTCATTCTTCAATATCCTTGCACTCCATATAATTATAGCTGAATTTACTGACCAAACCCCGAAGGGACATACCCACCACTTCTTCCAGCCCAACACCCCTACTAAGGGTCAATAGTCCATCATCAGTACATAATTTCCACTAATGAAATTTGCCCCTGTGAACCTTTTTGTAGGATTTATTTCTATTGGCCTAATATCTAGTGCTTTCCATACCTTTCACCTAACAGGGAGCTACATATGGAGGGTTCATAGCGTGACGACCCTGAGAGTCCCCAACCTCGGCATCTTTTGTACCCAAAACCACCACCAAAGAGTTTATATTACCAGAGGAAGGAGGCCTTGAAATATTTTCGATTGAATTCCGAAATTTTTCCACCATATCCAAGGAATAGTCAAGTCGGGCGATCCCAGTCGGAAAAGACGAAGGAACCTAAGCGCTGTCAATGTCCCCCAAGGGAGAGATCTGGGATGATTGAGACTTTAGTTCCATGTTCCCATATAAAACCTGACACCGTCCCAGAGAAACCCAAGGGAAAGGGAAATGGATTCCACCAGAAAAAAACCCAAACCCCTTTGGGAGAAAATGCCATACTACAGTTCAAACTTGACCCAACGTGACCTCTACAGAGTTTCCAAATACAACAACCACCCAGAAAAACTGCACAAATCCCCGTAACCAAGAGCACAGACAAACAAAATTATTCTTTTTCAGCCTAAATCATGAAAACCAATGTTGAAACCCTCAAGATGGCTGAAAAATACCCATTACAGTTTAAAAACTCCCTAGGAACCAACAAAACCACTCAATACCTGCACAGAGACCCACTCTCGGAACATTATAGGAGAAAAATCCAATCTACAGTTCAAATCTGACCACTGCAGAAAATCCAAAGACAACTACCTTTCAAAAGAACCTCAAAATACCTCGTTACCCGGGACATAGGAATACAATATTATTCTTTGTCAATGAAAGACACAAAGTTCAACAAACTGAACTGTTTGTTAAAACAGACAAAGACCCACTGCCCACTACTCTCTAAACCCTTTGTGGAGATGAACACAAACCTATGCAAACCCTTGCTCCAGAAATCCTCGCTCCAAAAACCCAGTTTAATGAATGTTATATATTGTCACCACTTGTGTGGTACCTTATTTTTTTTCAGAAGGAAAAAATCCTGACCTTGTTTTTCAATTGATGAATCAAAGGGCATCTGAGGTGCATCCCTTATCCGTAGGGCTACAATCATTCAATACAAAGTGATGAAGTCTGTTTACAGCTAGTAGCCTGGAACAGACTTAGGAATTCTTGAGAAAGCAATGGGGAGGGTGGCCTAATCACTCATAAAAAGACTAAAATAAGCCATGGTAGTATGAAGACACCAAATCGATACCTGCCTCCACCAGTCATACATATCGAGGACACAAGTTGTGCAGGGATACAATCAAAAGAGCCTGCTCCATAAAAACAAACCAAAAGGTGCAGTGAAAAAAATGAGCTGAGCTCCTGCATTGAGCTCAAAAGAGCTGAAAAGTATCAGACAAGACCAAATGGCCCTCAAGTAACTCAGAGAAAGTACCACTTCCAGGAGCCAAAGATTGGGCAGATTTTGATAGTCTATTTGCAAGCTAATTGTGTTCTCGATAAGTATGACTGAAGGACAAGTGAGGAAAGCAAGAGACCAGTTTTCTTGTATCCATACACTAGTGACTTAAATTAGGAGGATCCAGTGAGGCATGCAAGTTTTCCCAGTTAATGATAACTGTTGAATCTCCAAATATATTCAAACATGGAATCCCCATCATATTTTCCACAAACAGTAGAGCCCAAAGTGCCATCAATTTAGCTTTTGTGTTTGTACAAATGCCTGCCCCCATTGCAAAATCAAAAGAGTGAGACTCATTCATAGCCAAGCTAAAACCCACTCCACCCTTATAATCAACAATTGCCCCATCAAAGAAGCCATAGGGAAAGACCAAAGATGGGCCAGGTCCACAAATCCTGGATTGTTTGATCTTTATACTAGGAACTGGATACAACTGAGTATAATATTCAATATGATGAAGCATGCCCAGGATCATTGTATTTTTTCCTTCAAAGAGGCAGTGGTTACGTCCTTTCCAAATGCACCAAATGATAAAGGAAGGAAGGTAACTACACTCTAAGTGTCTGGAATACACAGACATCCAATAAGCCAAGAAAGAGATGAGAGTGCCGATCTTAGTGAGGAGGAGTTGTAAGTGAAACCGATCGTTGAGGCAATCATAAACCGTTTTCATGACAGAGTAGGAAGTAAACAGATGTTGAACAGAGTCTTCACCTGATTTACAAAGAGTACATATGCGAGGCCCGATCCAGCCTTTTTTCTGAAGATTGTCCCAGGTGAGTATCTTGTTTTCCAAAGCCAGCCAAGTGAAGCAACGAATTTTTAAGGGTATATTGCAAGACCATAGAAAAGCATGAAGTATATTGTAAGTCGGGGGGGAAGATGAAAGGACAATCAGGTCGTATACCAACTTCGTTGTGACATTTCCACTTTGTTTATTATGAGTCCATACTAAGGAATCAACAGATGAATTGAGACGAATTTTGCCCTGTTCCAAGCACCTTGTGTAGTTGTCCCAAGCTAATTTCCAATCCCCAGTATATCCAAATCCTCTTTGTAGTACCAATAATTATGCAAAACTGGGAGAGTATTATGTGCATGGTTAAGTGATACAATGCCAAAATCCTCGAGATAATCTCTGAGACCCAGGGGGAGAACTGAGAAAGAATGGGTTCCAATAATCAGATTGACACCCACAAGAATATTCTAACCATTTCCAACATGCAACACCAGGCATTTTCCAAGCCACGAGAGGGTGTGCAAGAAACCATTCCAGATCACGGAGGCACCACGTACCGTGAAATTTTTGTCTCTGAGCCAAGACACAACAGATTTATTCTTCATGTATTTGCTAGTTATAACCTGGTGCCAAAGACTATTGCCATGAAGAACCATCCAGAATATTTTTAGTCTCAAGGAAGTGCTAAACCATGGAAGGTTTTTTATACCCTAGCCACCTTCCTCTTTTGGCCAAGAAAGGTGCTTCCAGTTTGTCAAATGATACTTGTGACTAACCCTCGAAGAGCCCCAAAGAAAAGAAAAGGTTAACCTCCTGAGTCTGTCCAAAACACAGGCTGGAATCGGAGCTAGTGCCAGCTAGTAGACAAGTAAGCTAGATAAAACTACTTGAACAAGTACGAGTCTACGCCCAAGGGAGAGACATTTATGTGACCAGTGGTTAATCCTTCTTTCATATTTCTGAATCATCCATAGCCAGTCATTTACCTTATACCCCAGTGGTTTTAAGAAGTAGCCAAGATACTTGAAGCCAGTAGTGACAGTTTCCATTTTATAAGGTAGAACCCTGGCAATACTGAGAAGGGTTCCTTCATCAATGTTATTGAAGAGAAACTCTGATTTTTCCACACTGATGCTCATCCCAGAAGCCTTGCAGAAGGTTCTTAAAATGACCTCAAAGGCCATCCATTCGAGCAGGGTTCCAGTTCCCAATAGTATTACATCATCCACAAATAAGAGGTGAGTAAGTGAGAGGGCCGAGGAGATTTTAATACCTTTGATAAGACCATTTGCTTTGGCATCTTTAATCAAGAGACTGAGACCTTTGATGACGATATGAACAACAGGGGAGACAAGGGACAACCTTGTCTAATGCCTCTGGATGCACCAAAAAACTTTGAAGGAGTTCCATTAACTAGCACAGCAAAGTTTGTTGATGTTAAGCATCCCATTATCCAATCGACTCCCATAAGAGGAACCCCTATCTGGATCAAAATGAGTCTGATATATGACCAATTGACTCTGTCAAAAGCTTTTACCAAGTCCAGCTTAAGGATGAGGGCACAAGTATTTTTAGTTCTGACAGACTGAAGAATCTCTTGTGTAATACCAATGGGCTCGACAATTTGACGATTTTTTAGAAAACCAAACTGCTCCTGGGAGATATGAGAGTCCAAATGCAGTTTTAATATGACAACAATAATTTTTGAAATGAGCTTATAAACCAAATTACACAGAGAAATGGGCCTGAAGTCTACAAAGGTAGTAGGCTTGTCCTTCTTAGGAATCAGGGCAAGGAAAGTGGAGTTTAAAGAGGGGGTGATCCTTCCAGCCATCCTAGAACAGTCCACGACCTTAAGTAAATCCCAACCTATCATATCAAAAAAGTGTAGAAATAATTCGACTGGACAACCATCTGGATAGGGGATCTTATCCTTTTTAAAGGATTTAAAAGCACCCTCAATCTTTGTCAGAGAGACATTCCCAATGAAACATCTAGCTTCCTAAGAGGAAAGCATAGAAGGATAAAGCATGGCAACTTTGAGCTGAGCCAAGATACAGGTTTGCTTGTCATCTTTGAAGATGTGAGAGAAATGTCTTATTCCCGGTTCCTTTAAGCCCGCCTCATCCTCCACACATAGCCCTTCCTCATCCTTTAATGCCCAGATGGCATTCTGGTTCTTGCGCCCAGATGCCAAGGCATGGAAGTACTTAGTATTAGAGTCACCAAGCAATGCCCATTTAGTTATGCTCTTGAGCTGCCAGGTAAGCAAGTGGTGCTCCAAAATATCTTTTTCTTGGATTTGAGCACGTTCAATGACGACTAATCCTCATGAGTGAGAATGCCCGATGAAGAGGATGATAGGAGTGATCTTATTTCATCATCCAAGCTGTGAGATTCCTTCTCCATATCAGTTACTTTATGTTTGATCCAGGACTTGACCTCACTTTTGAGCAATCTGAGCTTATGTGAAAGTAAACCCATATCATCATCCACAACATAGGGCATCATATTAGGCCATACCCTTTTGACCATTTGAGAGAAATCCGGGTCCAAAAGCCAAGACCTATTGAACTTGAAGGGGTAGTTATGGGATCCCTCCCAAGTGTTCCATTCAAGGCAGATCAGAAAATGGTCAGAGATGTTCGAAGGGTGAGCCCACACACGGTGCCTATGGAGATTAGGTACCAAAGATGAGGATAACAGAAAATGATCAAGCCTTTTACTAATCCCATCTTCCCCAGCCCTCCCATTTCTCTAGGTGGGTCGAGCAAAAAATGGGGCAATATCCACAAGGTCTACCGAGGCAAAAATTTGTTTGAAATGAGGGCCAAGCGGGTCTATAATAGCTTTATTACCCCAGATCTCAGAGGCACTCATTGTAAGGTTTAAGTCCCCAGCTAAAATCAAATTTGGTGTATTAAGAAGGCCCCCAAGAAAAGCATTTTCCCAAAAGTGTTCCTGGTTTCTGTAAGGGCCATAGTAGTTATGGATAGCCAAGGGGGTTGACAGACCACGAATCCTTGCCTTAACAAGGATTCCAGCAACCATTTTAAAAGCAAGGCATCTAACAGAAAGAGGGTTCCAGGCAGTGAGTAATCCTCCCGAGAGGCCCGAGGCACTCGTAGCACAAAATTCCCAATTAGGCATAAGTTTAGAAAAAGCAAGGAGGGCTGGGTAGGTACTACACATCGTTTCCTGGAACAGAATCAAATCAGGAGAGATTGAGTGCAGAAGTGTATGAAGGCAACATTGTTTGGTCTTGCCTCCCAGACCACGAACATTGAGTGATAAGATCTTCATAAAGGAACATCAGGGAGGGTAGGCGATGCTCTAAGTCCCCGTGGAAGGTTTCCCCTCGCATCATTTTTAATACAGATAGAGAGGGGTGTATAAGGAGGAAATTCAGAGGATTCTAACCCAATAGGGCCTGACTTTTCCTTTTTCTTTTTCCGTACTGTGACGTTTTCAAAACATATGGAGTTCAGAGGAAGGGTAGAGGGAGAAGTGCACGAGAAGTGGGGGTTTTTGTAGAGAATATCGACAGAGATTTATGGAGAGAGGGATCTGAGAAAGAGGGGGATGTACAGGGACTGTGTGGTGAAAGTGCAAGTCGAGTAGGAGATACAGGCCTTGGAAGGTGGGGGAATCCTCATGTGAAAATAAAGAGGGAACCACTGGGAAAGAGGACGGGACAGAGTCCTGGGGTAAAGGATCACGGGAAGAGGTAACCAAAGTGCAAGGAGATGAAGGGGGAGGGGACTCAGCTGGGGTAACCAAGGCAGGGACAGAGGGCGTATCATAGTCCTGAGAATAGTCATGGGCAAGACCTGCATAAAAAACATTCAAGGAATCAAGCATAGAATCAGAGACATCACCAAAAAGGGATAGTGCCTGAGAGTAAATACCTGTCTTTGGATGCGCAGGATTAAAGTTCGGTAAGGGAGAGCTCGAAACTGGAGAACCTTCCTTGCTTGAGCATGTAGAAATTCGAAGGAGGAGAGGACAAGTTCTGCGAAGGTGCCCAATGTCATGGCATTGACTGCAACGAAAGGGGACATTGAGATAGTCCAAACGTTGAACCAAGAGGCGCTCCTTACATAGTATCTCAACCTCTGTCGGAAGACCAAGAGAGATATCCATTTCAACAAGCACCCTTGCCATCCTTTTATCATAGATGAGATGATAGTCGTCTTCAACCGCTACAAATCTGCCAATGGTGTTGGCAATACCCTCAAGGATGTTTTTGCTCCAAAGGGGAAAGGGTAGCGAGGGTAAGAGAACCCATAGGTGGCACTTATTTACCCTTTCCCTTAAGGGGTCAAAATGGGCATGCCAACGTCCTAAGACCAGGGAGCCTTTCCCAATTCTCCACAGTGTGTCGAGGATGACGGACGCATGCTCTGCTTCTAGGAACACGAAGACTATCTAGTCATTCGATAGCAGACTGATGGTGGGTATGTATGTAAGCAGAGGCTTCTAGTGTTCTGTAGCCCACTCAACCCATTCTTTTTTCCCCATGTGACAATATTCCAGTCGACCCACCAGAGCCCTTGTACACAGAGATTCCACACGATCCATGAAGATATCATGCCCGAGCACATAACGAAACTTGCCAATGAGGGATTTGATACCCTTGACCTTCCTTCTCCTACGATGGTGTGAGGAGTCCCACAAATCACTCATTTTAATCCACGAGGCTAGTGATAAATGGAAAGCAAAATTTGACCAACAAGAGTCCCGACACACCTGTCAGGAGGTTATACTAGTTCAGCAACGAAACCCAGGTAGGGTTAAGCCCAAAAGGAAAACGATAATCAAAATGTTGTTCCCCTAGACGCTGGAGCACCTCAGGGATGTCAAACCCTAACAGGAAGCACTAAGGAAAATACCCCAACGACGAAGGTGACCCAGGAATCCCGTCGAGCAGAGCTTCTCAATAGCAAACCAGACCGACAAAAAATATCGTGCAACAAAAAAGGGTAAGAAACTAACTACTGCAGGCAATGACAAACCTGCCGCAAACCTCGGAAGGAAACAGATATAAACCAAGTACCCCAGGATACCGAAAATACCCCAGAAGTCAACCCCGTAAAACAGGGTGACAATGAGTGCCAATAAAACCGAATGCTGATAAAGGCACTAATGAGAAACAGGAACCTGGAAAATAAAAAACAACGTAAAAAACTCATGCAAAGGTGGTGACCCACGAAACCTTTAGGACCCCAAACAGCCACAGGCACTAGGAAAAACTCCAGAATGACCAAGAAAACGACAATCAGACTCACAACATTCCCACTTTTTAAACATGGTTGGTACTAGTCCCCCGGAAAAGGGAGGAAATCCATGTGGTAGATCGTCTATGGGGGAGCATCATGGTAACCAGACTAGCATGAAACCACCTAAGGCAATGGCGCACCATAAGAAAAAGCTGCAAAAGACCAGAGAAACCCATACGAAGAGCAAAACCCTACGCAGCCCAGATAGTACTGCATAAAAGACCACCACCCCAAGATACTGACAAGAAGGGAGGATAAACCGTCCCGAAACACACAGGGAGTTAAAAAAAACGACAAACAAGAAAGAGAGGAGCGACAGGAAACCAGGGTAAAAGGGTTTATTGACAGTCCGAGCCATAAGTAAAGCCCGACTACGCCGACTCACCCCTACAGCAAGAAATTCTCATGTGACCCTGAGAAACCCTACAGGAGCGCTGCGCCATCATTCTGCTTTTGCCGAGAGTAAAACCTTACTAATGAGGACGTCCCCACAACATTCCAATACTCATGGTTGTGCAATAACCACTTGTGTGGTACCTTATGTCATGAAAACATGACATCTTTAACAGTGATAATAGTTTAGGTGAATTTTGTTCTAAAGTATTATTAAGGGGAGTGTTTTGGGTTAGCATTATGTGTATTAAGATGTTTAATTTTATATATTTTAAAATATATAGTTTAATGCTGAATGAATTTAATTGGGGTTGATGGAGTGTTATTTTAAAATTTTTATGAAGTATGTTACGGTAACATATTAAGATATTTAATGCTATATAGTTTAATGTTAATTTAATTTAATTTGGGTGGAGGCGAGAATGGAGTATTATTTTTTATTTTTTATAAATATGTTATGGTAACATTTTTAGAATATGTATTTATAATTTTTTTTTTACACAAAATTTAATTTATAATAAAACTGTTTCCAAAATGAGGATATGACTTGATATACTTGCACAATCACATAAAAGTTGTTATTGTATGGGAAGTGGGATATATTAAACATTTTTTTATGTATATAAATATATTGATTTTGAATGGTTGTATATTAAGCATTTTGTAATGTGCATAAGTATAGTGGTGTTGGCTTATTAAATATTTACATTAGTTATATTTATATAATTTAATTATTATTTTTAAATAATTATTAATATTAATCATTAATATATATATATATGGAAATATAAAAAATTAAGTTTTAATTATAATTATTGATTTGGAAAGCTCCTACTAAGATGAGAAATTTCTCAATAGAGCTGTTAGTCCAAGGCTTGGTCGAACAAATAGTTGATACGTGGTACCCAGAAGGTGATGGATACGTGGCACTCGAATTCATAAGGGAAGGGTAGGTTAACGGGTCAATATTCTCCTAGTGCCTACCCTACTGAGCGTTATAAGTCTGAACTAAAATACTAATATTATATTTATGATTAATAAAAGAAACTAGATTAAGATAGATCTTGAGAAAACTAAGTAGAATGGTTTTCATCATTAATGGTGATGATAGGAAAAACTTCATTGTGAGGAGTCTGGTTCGTAAACTCATACCCTATTGTAGCTTTGGCTATAATATTGATTTTCTCATTCATGCTCACCATTTGCAATTGCATTTCACCTATCTATAAAAGGGTTTCCTTTTTTCCTCTTGGTGATTCATTAAATTGTCGACCAACATAGATTTTGTATGCTAGTAAAGAATGATTGTTTGAAGATATTTAGAATCACGGGTTTAGGAGGTAATTACATAAGGTACCTAGGCTCTAACATCTCTATTATTCTCACTATTTGAAGTGACCGCGAGTTCGTCCTTTACCCAATTTGATCTGGATTGTATAGGGAACAAAACAAAACACACACATAAGTATAAGAAAGAGTGTGATAATACAATGAAAACCCGATTTCCATTAATGACTAAAAGAGCAGAATGTTGTAGAACATACATTGGGTTGAATGGTGGTAGCTTATCTCTAAAGGGAGAGAGATGGTGGCTACACTCATTTGCACAAGCTAATACAAGAGGTTGAAGAGACGTCATTTTAAAATAAAGAAATAACCCTAAAGGTCCAAAACCCTAACCCTAGGAGGAAAAGTGACCAAATATTATTTTCTCTAAAAATAACGCCAAAAGGTATTTTTAGGTGTAGCTTTTACATCAATTTCCTTGAAGCGTAAATTTCACATATGCGCTCTGTTTGGTGCGTATAATAGCCCATTGGAAAGCTCTAAGTGAGAAGCACAATTGATAACCAACAACACATGTTGTGGAGCTACAATGAGCCAAAAAACATTATTTAGTCCCACAAAATAGCTCCAAAAAATTAGGACCTGAAAATCATAGAAAATCCTAACAAAATTACCTCGCTGGAGAACCATGTTTAGTTAATGGAAGAGTTGTGTTGTCACTGATATCCACTTGGATCACAATTATTCGCTTCAATGCTCTCATGCCTGATGTCAATGGGGATTTTTTTATGACAGTGAGAGGTTGAAGCATATACCTGTTACAAAATATGGGGGTAATGGGCATATTCACGACCTTGACTATTACCTCGGGGAGAAATCTTGGTTTGAGTTACCATCCTAGCAGAGCAGCTGCATAGAACCACCCACAGACTATAAGCACGAGTTATGCTCCTTGCTATTAAATTGAGTCCTACCTTCCTCAAGTAGTAATCGAAACCAATTGTTATGAAAATGATGCTTAACTCGACCTGAAGAGTCTTGATCTAAGGCTTCTTAAATGTAGAGGTTAGCTAATAGATATGGATTTGTTTCCCAGTCACCCCCATGATAGTCGAAGCATCCTTTGCTACCAGGTCATTGATACAAACAATCATTTTTATGCGTGGCGAGGGGAGAGTCCACGTAGGGTCTTCTAGAGCCTTCAACTAGCGCATGTGAGGCTACAATGAAGTCTATAGCTGGTTGTCCTGAGGATGTGTTGGATGTTACATAGCAACAGTAGTGCATGGGTGGCATGAGGAAGGCCCCCACATCTTGATGCTAGGGCCCCTCTGTGTCATCCCTTCTATTCACCAAAATCAGGATATATTGTATTTAATAATTATTATAAATGAAAAATTATAATAAATATGAGTATAAATATAAATGTATTTATAGAAATTTAATTATAATAAAGCGCATGATAATATTTCAATTTTGTTCTTACATGAGGTTAGATTGTAACCATATATAGTAGCACAATTTCATGTATGTAGGTAAATCCTTGTGGATACTTTATATCACGTGACCTTTGCTTAGCCTCACTGAATATGAAGAGAAAGGGATGCTAGGTATCTTGGGGATATTATAGGGTGCTAAAATTGTTTTGCTCAGTGGAGTAAGACATAAAACTCCTTTTGATTAGCTAAGAGCATGTCTTCCTCAAATGTAAGAAAATAAGTTAAGGATCAAAGACTCATAGATATCTAGCATGACTAGAAGTTTGCCCCCATTATACATCACCAAAGGATATTCCAAGTGGCATAGTTTTCCTTGAATAACAAAAAAAAATTATATTTGTAAATAATAACCAATAATAATTGTTCTCTTGCAACTAAATTATAATAATTTTTATAATCTTAAATTATATATATATATATATATATATATATATATATCATAATTTTCATTTTTCTTCTATATTTAAAAATATATATAATTTAAAATCAAACAAATTTCTTTAGGAGTAAACTAGTGAACCGACCATTTGCACCGATCGGACGACCAGCCGCACGTGACCGGTCACGTCTGACGTTGCCGGTCGTCCAATCGATGCAAATGGTCTGGCAAATAGGTCCAGGCATTTTTTTAACTTTAATTTATATTAAAATAATTTTTATAATTTTTAAATACATAAAAAGAATTACATTATATTTATTTATTTTAAAATTTAAAATTCTCCCATAAAAACGAGATTTCGAAATCTGTAATCACAACTTTTTCTACGCAAAAAAACACGCGTACTTTTATTTTCCAAGTCCTCAACGCATTGTTTTTAGTAATATAATCTTTGTCTTCAACCAAATAAAAGCTCAAGAGAGTTGTAAAATTATTGGTCATTGATGTGGATATTCCATATATATATTTTTTTAAATCAAAGTAAAGATTTATTATTTAATAAAAATTATAATCAACATAAATTAATTTTAAATTAAATTTATTAAAAATTATTAAAAATTAAGAAGGATTTAATTTTTTAGATGTAAATTTTGTTATCTTAAATTTTTTACATATTAAGAAAAAAATCACATCTCAAAATATTTGATCCTTCACAATTTTTTATATATTTCATTTTTGTATAGGAACATCATGTTACATAAATTTATACAAGGTTACATATTACAACATCTCCTCCATAATGGGTTGTAAGCACCTCATTACTCTGGTTGCAAAAATAATTTTTAAATATTATTTTAGAAATTTATGAGTTTTATAATAAATTTGATGGATGTAAAAATTCCATATAGTAATTTGAACTTTGATTTTTTCAAATTGGTTTTCTTTCATCATTAAAATTGTCAACATGTTCAATAAAGAATATATTTTATTTATGATTATTATAATGATTGTTGATGTTTATTGAGATTAATTTTGATGTACAAATGTCAAGAAAAAAATAGTAAGGATTTATTTAGATTAGTTTGTTTGTTTGTTTTTCCCTTAGTTTTAATGGGTTAAAAGATTAGGAAGGTCGATATTGTTATAAATGTTTTTGAAATTGAGTTTTACAGTGAGTGTACATACACAACTATAACACGAAGTGTTTTTCATTCTTCACATCCCAAGTATGACAAGTTATTTCTTCTCACATCATTTTAGGAATTGTCTAGTGTCATGTTTCACTATAAAGCTCATCTTATTTCACTCTTATTTTAACAATGATTATTTTCTTCTTTAAACTAGTTATAGTAAAAATACTTCAAATTTTCTAAATTAGGGTTAATGAATTTTTTACAATATCGTAATTTTCACTTATATTCTAATGCTTTATCATACAACAACTTTTCTTTAAATTTACATGAAACCGTATTTTTGATGGTATCAATATTTTGAAGAGTGATCTCCTCCTCTACTCTCCAATGATTTACCCAAGAGTTGACATCTTTATGCAAACTCCTATTGAGCCACATGTTTTGATTGGACTTTGAAGTAATATGATAAGCCTCTTGTCTTTGATGTTAGTTGTCTCATGCTTGTACAATATGTACCTATTCATACTAATACTCTCAATGAGGGAAATACCCACTTTTATGAGGAGGATAAGATAGGGTGTATTTATTGATGTAATACCCCTGTACTAAACCGCTAGTATGTTTGGGTTCAAATATATTGTAAACTGTGAATGCCTATAATGCTATACATTTATATTTTGTTATCTTTAATATAAATCTCACAAGTGATTGTGAAGAGGATGAACGCTGAAAGGAATGCGGATCCAAGCATTCACTAGAGGTTGAAAGGGGGTTTAAAGTTGTCTTATCCCTAAACATAGCCTAAACCTTACCTTAAACGTTAGTTAAAGTAGAAACCTTGTATTTAAGCTTTAAACCATGTTTAACCCTAAGTAAAGGTTAGGGGGTGTTTAAGAAAAGATTAAGAGTTAATTAAAAATTAATTAAGATTACACGTGGCTACTTGTGAGAGACCATGTGTGGGTGGTTAGAGGAGCTAGATGCCCATGCAAAATCACATTGGAGGAGAAGTAATTTGCGGGCATTGGAAAACACAATTGAAGGGGAATGCAGTCTCTAGTTCACATGGGAAATTTTTTTTGCATTGGTCTGAACCATCTGAATAGTTGGAGAAGAAAAGCATACTAGTCTGAGAAGCAAGCTTGATACTGACAATATTTTCTTTCCATCAGTGTTGAACCTGTGAGAACCAGTTTTGAACTATTTAACCATTGTTTTAGAATCCTTATTGCCTTGGATTATTTTCCAATGAAATGGCAGATAGTGTATGAAATCGCCTAAGTGAAATTATGAGCACTTGAGCAATGGTAAATTTCACTACTGCGCAAACATAAGGACACTTTGATGGCAGATTTCTTTATTTGGCATGGAACTGGTTTGCAAACCAATGTTCCCTTTGTCCAGAAATTAAGCCTTGGAGTGAATGAAAGGGGGCTGGTGAGATACCTTTTGGTGAATACCTGGATATCATCTTGAGGGTGGTATCTAAGTGCTAAAAAATGCATGTCGAGCAGAGACCTACGGTTGGGTGGAGCATGCTTCACACGCAGTCAGTTTCCCAAATATTTTGTATTCATATAGTACTGTGTGTTGAAACATTATTCAAAATCATTGTTTTTTTTCATTTTTGACTCTCGACTTCAGACTGTATGGAAGTCAAAGTCAGAAATGATTTTGTTATTTTTCATTTGTAAGTGTTGACTCCCAACTCCTAACTTGTGGAATTTGAAAGTCGAAAGTCGAAGTTGTTTTCATTAACCTATGTTTTGTCACGTCGAATCTCGACTCCCGATTGTTTGGAAGTCGAAAGTCGCGAGAGTCGAGATTGACGTGGTTTAGTTGGAATCGATATTTTTAGGTTGGGATGACAAAATTAAGCCATCGAGATAAAAAATTTAAGCACTTTTATTGACTGTTGAACATGCTAATTACGTTATTAATCTTATTTAAGATTGTTTAATGAATCCTAAGTTGTGGTTAGGATTTATTTGGGCCTACTTAAGCTCATTTAAGATTTGTTGATCTTATTTAACTTTTAAATTAAGATTGTTTAACTATGCTTTCATTGTTTATAGAATTGTGATTACTCTCTTAATTGTTTTATTTTAAAGTTATTCTTTCATTGTTTAGAGAATTGTGATTATTTTCTTGATTGTTCTATTTTAAAGTTAAATTTTTTATTGAATTATTACCTTATTTATAAGGTGAAGTCAAATGTTTTAAAGTTGTATTTTGTATTAAACTACATTTTATTCTAATTTCAGAGTTTATATAATTATGAGTATTGTATTTAGTTACAAATTGTTTGTCTTTGTAGTTGTATAGTGCATGGGTGCGTTATAAATTGGTATCATAACTAAGTTACAACAGTTCGCCTCCAGGGTTGTTTTAAATCTTGTAAAATTGAAAATTTCTTTTGTTTTATTTAAATTAAAATATTATTGTATGAAATCGTTATTTATAATGAGAATTAAATCATGTCTATGCTTTTGTTATGAATTAGCAATGGTGATGTAAAATTTATATTGTTAGTAACAACTCAAGTTTTTAAGCTATTTGTACTTGGTGATTGACTGTGTAGTAGGAAAGCAGTACTGAAAATCACATAAGAGTCAGTAATGTATAACATTTCCAAAGAAGTTGACATGGGTACTCATGGAACCAATTCCAATGGTCATTTGTATGATGTAGGCAGGGTGGAAGTATTCCAGACATTGAGATATATACAGATTGGGAATGAGAAAATTTTACAGAATTTGGAACAACAGAACCAAATAAACCAGCAAGTGGTGCAAAATTTGGTTCAAATACAAAATCATATACAACAAGTATCTTCAATAATTAAAAGGAAAAGAGATGAATTCATGAACAATGAAATATAAGACAGATATTGACATACCAAAGAAAGCGATGAAAGTAGGATAAGGGTACGATCTCATCATCACTCAATTGAAAGTTGTTATGGGGAAGAAGTTCCCGACATTTGTCATGAGTTTCACCATATGAGACATCAAAAATAAAGCACGATAGAAATATTTTGCAGGGTGAAATAAGGAAGATAAAACATACCACCTTTGATGGAGAGAAATCTACTGAACTTGTGGAGATGTGTCTTTTAGAAATGAAGAAGTATTTGCAGTTACATGATTACCCTGACAACCAAGAAGCTCGAATTGCTATCTACAATCTTCAAGGAAAAGCTTACAGGTGGTGGCAACATCTGAAGCGGGTTTAAAATTTGAATGAGATGAATATATCATGGAGGAATTTCCAATAGTTTTTTAAGCATGAATACTTGTCCCAACAATATTATGATAAAAAGATGTGGTAATTCTTTGAACTTAGGTTGGGTAATATGACAATAGAAGAATATGAGAAAATATTCTTGGAGTTATTGAGCTATGTGTAATTTATCCAAGGAAAAAAGTTACGATTCAAATATTTCTTAGCGGTTTACCGTCCTTCTACAAGGACATGATAACTTATGATGAGCCCTCTACATTGAAAGAATGCATACGGAAGGTTAAATCCCTGTATGAGAAAGGAAATAATAGGCAAGAACTACATAATAGCTAGAAGGGTAAACTGAAGGATAAGTAGGATCTAAGGAAAAATATATTTAATTTCCAGGATAATAAACAAAGTTTATTTAATTCTTTCAAGTAACCTACCTTGCAAAGTGAGGCAAGGAGGATAGATTCAATTGGATAGAAGAAACCCTTGCAAGTTAAATGTTGGAAATGTGGAGGTGACCACTACCTCAACAAATGTTTAGAAAGGAAAAGCAAGGAAGCTAGTGTTTATGGCATGAAATAAACATATACAAAGGAATAAGTTGCTAGAAGAATTCCTCGTATATATGCATCCTTGGATAATCATTAGGAAGACCACTAGTCATTAATGATTGAAGACAAAGGTAAAATAAACGATTTACCTATTTCAAGTTTGATTGATTATGGGAGTTCTTACAACTATGTGAGTATTAATTTGGTTGAAAAATGTAAATTAGTGAGCAGTAAGTTATCTTAACTAGAATGGTACGACTAGCTATAGATATGAAGAGACAAAAATACTTCAATGGTTAGGGATTGTTGTTTGGAGATGAATGGATTCTATACTAAATCAAATTTAGATGTTACTTCTCTCAGCTCTTATGACATGCTATTTGGGATGGATTGGATAGAATTGCATCATGTTATTCTTGATTTCCATAAAAAAGTATGGCGCGCCTTCATGAGGATGGTAACCGTGTTCAGATTAAAGGCATCCTAAGACCAATTTTAATAATACAGATCTCAACTATGGAAAATGAAGAACTATCTCAGGAAGGGGTGTCAGTTATATGTGATCCATGTGGAGGAGGTATAAATTGATGGGAAATAGAATATTGAGGATTTTGTAGTGTTACAGGATTACATAGATGTATTCTAAGATGTACATGGATTACCACCAAGAAGGGACACCAAATTTACCATTGATTTAATGCCTAGAACTATACCAGCGTACAGGATGAGCACTCTGCAGTTGAAAGAATTGCAGAAACAACTGGAAGAGTTGTTGAGAAAGGGATATATTCTCCCTAGCATCTCACCTTCAGGAGCTCCAATGTTATTTGCAAGGAAGATACTCATTATCTACATGTTGTGGTAGCATTGTAGCTAGCATGAAACAAGCCATTAAATTTTGATGCACTATATGTTAGATGAAGATGTAATTCTTCATTTCAATGATAGTTTATATATTAGATGAAGGTGGTTTGGGGAAGTTGATAATGCAGGAAATGCATAATGTTCCTTATGTAGGTCATCCAGGTTACCAGAAGACTTTAACGACAGTAAAAAAGGAATACTAATAGCCAAGTATGAAGAAATATGTGGTCATGTACATAGCTCAATGCCTAGAATGTTAGAGAGTAAAAGCAGAGCATAAACATCATGTTGGTCTACTCCATTTATTGCTCATTCTAGAATGCAAGTGGGATGTAGTTACCATTGATTTCATTAACAAATTGCCAAGGACATTGAGACAACATGACTTAATCATGGTAGTGATGGACAAGTTAACAAAGTCGACCCATTTTATACTAGTTCAATCAACATTTAAAGAAACCAAGATTGTAGAGACTTACATGAAGGAAGCTGTCAGACTGCATGGTGTTCCTAAGGAAATTGTTTCCGATCAAGAGTCCAAGTTTACTTCAAATTTTTGGAAGGGTATGTCCATAGAATTTGGAACCAAGATCAACTTCAGTACAACTTACCATCCACAATTATATAGGAAATATGAGCGTGTACACCAAGTCGTTGAAGATATGCTCAAGATGCATGTAATGGATAAACCGAATAAGTGGGAAAATTAATTGTATTTTGTAAAATTTGCTTACAACAATGGCTATTAGGCATTATTAAAGATGATTCCATTTGAAGCACTTTATGACAGGAAGTGTAATGTTCTAGTGAATTGGGACAGGCCATCGGATAAGCTTATAATTGGTCTAGAGACGCTTCATGATATGGAATAGAAGGTGTACAGAATTAAGCAGAACTTGAAGGAAGCTCAAGACAGACAAGAGGTTTATGCAAATAAAGACATAACTCATAGAGAGTTTCAAATTAGACACAAAGTGTTATTGAAGGTTAAAGGAAGAAAAATCTCATTAAGACTGGGCAACTGTAAAAAGTTAGCAACTAGATTATGCATACCATTTGAAATCTTAAGCATAATAGGACCAATTGCTTATGAATTAGCTTTACCTCCTTCAGTAAAAGTCCATAATTTTTTCCATGCTTCAGTATTAAAGAAGTATGTTTATAATTCTGATAATGTGCTTGATTGGTTTGTAATCTAGGTGGGACCCGATGGGGAGTTTATAGCATAACCAGATTGCATCTTGGACAAAAGGATCAAATTACTCAGGAGAAGAACCATAGGACAGTAGTCCAATGGACCCACTATAGTCCTAAGGAATCTAGCTATGAACTTGGAGAGTGAATGGGGAAGAATATATCGTTTTATTTTGAAATGTATATTTATAATTAAACCTAAAAAAATTGTTATAAAATTTGAACAATGAAACACCAAGGACGATTTAGACTTTAAGGTGGAGGGAAATGTAATACCCATGGCCTAAAACTCTAGTATGTTTGTGTTCAAATGTATTGTAAATTGTGAATGTTTGTAAGGCTGTACATTGATATTTTGTTATCTTTAATATAAATCTCACAACTAACTGTGAAGAGGATACACACTGAAAGGAATGGGTATCCAATCATTCACCATAGGTTGAAAGGGGATTTGAAGTTGTATTAGTCCTAAACTTTTCCTAAAACCTTACCTAAAACCTTGTTTAAAGTCTAAACTTTGTAATTAAGCATAAAACATTGTTTAAACCTAAGTAAAGGTTAGGGGGTTATTAAGAAAGGATTAAGAGTTAATTAAAAATTAATTAAGCTTGAACGTGGCAAGTTGTCAAAGACCATGTGTGGGCGGGTATAGGAGCCAGACCCCCATGCAAAATCACGTTGGAGAAAAAGTGATTTGTGGGTGATAGCATAAGCAATTGGGGGGAATGTGCTCTCTAGTTCATGTGGGAAAACAATTTTGCATTGGTTTGAACCGTCTAAATAGTTAAAGAAGAAAAGCATACTGGTCTGAGAAGCAAAGCTTGATATTGTCGATATTTTCCTTCCATCACTATTCAACGTGTGAGAACCAATTTCAAACTATTTAACCATTGTTTGTTATATATCTAGGGGAGGATAATATGGGTTACCTAGGGAGGTATCCAAGGGGAATAAAGGATGTTATGGGTACCTAAGGGCAAGATAATAAGGTGTACCTACGGAGCTATCCAAGGAGAATAAAGGATGTAATGGGTACCTAAATGGGAATAATATATGTAATAGGTGCCAAATGGGAATAATTATTGTAATGTGGCCATTAATAATGAAATATGGTCCACTTGATGGTTGGGGGTTAGTTAGAAGAAATAATATAATAGTAAGGCATAAACCCCTAAATATACTCATGAGAAAGTATAAATAGATATGAGTATCATTATGTTAGTCATGTTGAAGATTACTATTGTACAAGTGTGGCTTCAGGAGTGATTCCTTCCTTAAGGATTATTTGATGGTGTTATCCTACCTTAAGGGTTCTCTATATCTTGGTGTTATTCTTATGGTGAATTTATTTTGGATTCTTTTGAAGTGTTATATATCTTTGTTGTGATTCAATTTTCTAGGTTAAGGATCACTACATTGTTTTATCCCTATGGCCTTGGATGATTTTCCAATGAAATGTAAGATAGTGTATGAAACTGCCTAAGTGAAATTGTGAGCACTTGACCAGTGGTGAATTTCACACTTTTTGTTGATGTAAGGACACTTTAATGGTGGATTGCATTATTTGGCATGGAATTGGTTTGTAAACAAATGTTCCTTTTTTCCAGAAATTAATCCCTAGAGTGAATGAAAGGGGAAGGTGAGATACCTATTGGTGAATACTCGGATCTCATCTCGGGGTGACCTCTAAGTGTTGAAAGAATACAAGCCGAGAAAATACATATTGTTGGGTGGAACATGCCTCAAATGCAATCAGTTGCCTAAATATTTTGGTTTCAGATAAGTACGTTGTGTTGAAACATTATTCATAAACGTTGTTTTTTTGCATTTATGTGTGTTGACTCTAGACTTACAACTGTACAAAAGTTGGAAGTCAAAAGTAAGAAATGATTTTGTTATTTTTCATTTGCATGGGTTGGCTCTTGACTCGTGACTTACAAAAGTCGAAAATCAGAGGTGTTGTCATTAACCTATGTTTTTTCATGTCGACTCCCAACTCCCAAGTGTTCAGAAGTCAGAAGTCAAAAGAGACGGGATTGGCATGGGTATGAATTGAGATTTAAAAGTCATGATGGTGGAATTAAGCGATCGGGATGACATTTTAAGCACTTTTATTGACTGTTGAACATGTTAATTACGTTATTAAGCTTATTTAAGATTCTTTAATGAATCTTAAGTTGTGTCTAGGCTTGATTTGGGTCCTCTTAAGCTTGTTTAATATTTGTTAATCTTATTTAACTTTTAAATTAATATTGTTTAACTATGATTTCATTGTTTATGTGAAATTATGAACCATAGGAGATCATCAGGATAAATAATACCTTACAATGAAAGAATTAGGAAGAAGGATGAAATGCGGTGTAAAACCTGTTAAAAATTCACTGTGAAATTAAGTAGAGAAGAAACACTCAATTGAAAACAATAATTGTTAAAAATTATCATTAATATGTATATGAATAATACATATTACAAATGAGGAAATTCAAATTACACAAGAAGTATTTGAATCCCTGATTTAGACATGACTGGCATAGGAAAAATCACCATTATAGACATCACTAGTGCAACTCTAGACAACTGAATCGGTTAACTAATCGGTTAACAATTAGTTAAATGAGTCTGGTAGGTGAGCATGGGTATATTTATCCTCAAATCATGCAAAATCCCATGAAAAGTGGTGCATTATGATACTTGGATAACTGAAAGTGGTCATCATATCTTAACTCTACTCAAGTGAGATTCCCAGAACACTGAGTGGGATCCTAAAATATCGGGATTGGTCTCCAAAGTTCCTTAAATTATGTATGAGGGCGCATCAACTGGCTAATGGGATATGTATAACATATCCATAGCACTAGGGATATACAACATTATCCTAAACTAGGAAACTACTAAAATGAGTAAGGTGGACAAGGGAAGATTATTGAATAATCCTAACACCCCCCCTTAATCCAAACTTGGACAACCTGGGCCATGGTAACTGAGACCAAATGTCACCCAAAAAATAATAATGAAAAATAATAATTTCTCATGAAACTAAGGAAATGGGGAAAACCACATGGGAATAACCCCCCCCCCCCAAAAAAAAAAAATGAGTAGTCAAGGAACTCAATCAACCTTCACACCAAGCATAGACCCGAGATATAAAATTATCTTCTGAGTGAAATACTTTGTAAAAATGTATGTAATATGCTCCTATGTAGGGAAGTAATGAGTTTGATGGTCATGTTGTCTAATAGTTCCCTAGTATAGTGCATATGAACCTCCTTCTTCCAATATCATGCCAGATAGGTAAGGAAATATTTATGCTATGAAAATAGTCATATGGACCGTGAACCCATGATCCCTGAAGCATCTGTCATGAAATTTGTTTTCTCAAATCTAACTCAATGTTCCTCAATCCAGTAGATGAGAAATCCATCCACATACGATACAATGAACAATAAGCGACCTCCCTTGTGCTGCACATAGACATTGTAGTCAAATTTGCATCTTTTGAATCTTTGTGATAGTAATAAAGAGTTTATCATAGAATTCAATGCCATGGGGTCTTTCTTAATCCCATGCAATGAATTCCTCATCATGTATACCAAGGAAGGATCATCAGTGTACCCCTCAGGAAATTCCTTGTAAATCTCTTCTTCCAAGTCATCATGTAGAAAAGCACTTTTGTCTCTTCTCTCTAGAGGAAGAGAGACAAGATAATCCCATGTCTCATTGTTCTACAATGACTCATATTCCTTATTCATGAACTCCTACCATGGTGTATCATGGAAAGCCTATCTGTATGACTGTGGATCAGAACCCACCATCATGTAGCACCTCTCTGGGAGAATATAAAACCTCTCTAGGAGAAGTGGATCTATATTACATAGTGAAAGGTTCTCATCTTGAAACTAAGATCTGGTTCTCCTTTAGTCAGATGGATCCACAACATTGTTACCAGTAGCTTCAATGAGTTTTTGAGCCCATTTAGGCCTAGGATTGGGAGCATAAGTTGGATTTGGATATGGATATACTTTATCTTCATTCTCAACATAAATATTTGTTCTACTTTGTCCTCATTTTTGGATTCAGAATATGAATCATCGAAAGAAGCATCATTTTGATCTTCATCATGTGCAAATGGTGTAGGAAGATCAGATCTCTGTTCCTCTTTAACTTGATACATATCTTGCAATGTATCTTCATTAAAGTAGACACCTATTCCAATGAAGCATATCCTATTGTAACTCCATAAACTTGTAAACTTTTCATCTTCTGCATATTCTTGAAGAATGCATTCACTTCTCTGGGGTGGAAGAGATTTTCTTTTGTCAGATGGGATTCTGGTCGATGGCTTGGAACCAAAAACCCTCATATGTGAGACATCAAGCTTATGTCCCATCATTGCTTCAAATGGAGTGACCCCAACCACTGACTTGTGAGGTACCCTATTATGGATATATGAAGCACGATTCACTGCTTCTACCCAAAGATATGTTGGAAGATCCCTTGCTTCAAGCAGGTGGGTGTCCATCTCTTTAAATGACCGGTTATTCCTCTTAGCTACACCATTTAGTTGTGGTGTGTATTCGATAGAATGTTGCATTTAGATGCCCTCGAAGGAATAGAGCTATTAAAACTCTCTCTTGATGTACTCCACTCCATGTTGTAATTGAGTACTTCGATCTTATTCCAAACAATGTTCTCAACTAAGGCCTTGAAAACTTTGAAAGTCTAAAACACCTTAGACTTCTCCTTAAGAAAATAGATCCAAAAAAACTTGGAATAGTCATCTATGAAGGTCAGAAAGTATCTGAATCCATTCATAAAAGTTATAGACATTGATCCTCATACATCATTGTTTATCAAATCAAGTGTGGAGGAAACTCCTCTTGCCTTCCCAACACCATACTTTCACTCTGGATGCTTCCTTGCCAATCAACATTTGCAGTTTCCTTGAGAGAACTTGATGAGGGGAAATAATTCAACCATTTATTCATTGTGCAATTGCTACAAGTATTTGAAGTTCAAATGGTTGAATCTCTCATGCCAAAGTTTGCTTGTCTCATCGACATGGGTCAAAAGGGAACTTTGATGTGAGTATGGAAAAAAGTGTGAGAACTCCTATGCCTTGGAGGCATGATTCACATAACCTTTATCTATCAATTTCCTAGAAGAGATGTCTAAAATCTCAATTGTGTCTTGTTCAAAAACAAATCTCTTTGGTGAACCAGTGTGTGTCATTTGGTAAATAGATAACAAGTTTGCTACTAAAGAATGTACATATAGAACATTGTTGAACACTCCATGCTTGAATTGTACTATTCCCTTCCCTACAACTAGGATCTAAGTATCATCTTCCATGTGAATACATGGGCCATCAATGAGATATAAATAATAAATGACACTTTGGAGGAAACCAGGTGTTTGGAGGTTCCAAAATCTATGAGGAAGGCTTGAGATTTTGAAAATCCATCCTTTAGTGCATGACATCTCTCATGATCATTTGTCTTGCTTCCATAATCAGTGTTCCTTGTGCCTTATAGTAGGTGAATGTGATTTTGTTCAAGAAGTTTGTCCATTTGATCTATAGTCTTCTTCATACAATAACTATTTGGATGGTTTCCTTTCTTGCAATAGGTACACCTGGTCTTTTGCAAACTTTTTATGCTTATCCTTCTTGGAACATGAGGCTCCATCTGATGTATTAAGCTTATCCTTTGGTTTGGATTCAGGATTTTTCTTGTCCTTTCCCTTCTTCTTCCCTTTAGCATTCAAATTATTTGACTCCCTAGCCAAAATAGCCTAATTCTTGGAGGCTTTCAGGGCTCCCATTTGGATCGATTTGTCGTGTTCTTGGATAAGGTATTCAATGAATGCATCAAGTGAAGGAATTCACTAGTTTGGGGTTGTCATTCTCCCAGAGTGAAAGGTGGACACAAATACTAAAAATTAAGGGCTACTTAGCTTACTCATAATGAATATCACCAACTGCTCATCCTTCTTGTCAATTCCACATTGTTTGCACGGCATGACCAAAGACTTGAATTTAGTGAAGAACAGTTGAATGGTTTTGAAAATGTTGGATTTAAGAGAAATTAATTCATTCTCCAAAATGTGGCCTCTTAGCTCATCTTGCTTTCCAAACATATATTTGAGCTTTTACCAAACCTCCCTTGGGGTTTTAAACCATCAAGATGGAAGATAAATCCTCTGGAGATGTGAATACACATAATACCAAAAGATTCATCTAACTTGTTCATGTACTTTGATTTCTCAATAGCTTCCTAAGGTTTGACCTCCTTGCCTATTGTGACCCTGAACATAATCTTTTTGCACAAGTATATGTACATATTTTCCCTCCAATCCGGATAATTGAAGGGTGTGAGGATTCTTGGTGTCAAGGGAGTTGAACTCTCCATTTTCCAACTGTAGTAGCAACATAATTTTGACTGAAATCTTCTCAAAAGCTGCATAAAAATATCAAATCGAAGATAAATCATCTCTATAGAGCTCTGATACCATGTGAAATTATGAACCACGTGAGACTATCAGGATGAATAATACCTTACAATCAAAGAATTAGGAAGATGATGAATTGCATTGTGAAATTGAGCAAAGAAGAAACACTCAATTGACAATAATAACTGATAACAATTATCGTTAATATGTATATGAAAAATACATATTACAAAGGACTAAATTAGAATTACCCAATAAGGATTCAAATCCCTGATTGAGACATTACTAGCATAGGAAAACTCACCATTGTAGACATCACTAGTGCAACTCCAGACAATTAAATCAGTTAAGTGAGTATGGTAGGTGAGCATGGGTGTCTTTCCTAACATCATGCAAAATCCCATGCAAAGTGACGCATTAGGATACGTGGCTAACTGAAAGTGACAATTGGAGCTTGAATCCACTCAGGTGAGGGTGAAGTGAAGGTGAGACTCCCTGAACACTATGTGGGCTCCTAAAATCTAGGGATTGGTCTCCAAAGCTCCTAAATTCATGCATGAGGGTGCATCAAGTGGCTAGTGACCCCAGATAAAATCTGCATAGCAGTAGGGGGTCTACAACATCATCCTAGGAAACTGCTAAAATGACAAAGGTGGACAAGGGAGGATTATTGAATAATACTAACAGTTTAGAGAATTGTGATTATTCTCTTGATTGTTTATTTTAAATTTATGTTTTGTTGAAATATTATCTTATTTATAAGGTAAATTCGAATGTTTTAAAGTTGTATTTTGTATTAAACTACATTTCGTTATGATTTCAAAATTTATATAACTCTAAGTATTGTATTTAGTTACAGATTGTTTATCTTTGTAGTTGTGTAGTGCATGGGTGCGATGCATTTTAATTTTAAGATTATAAATTATAAAACAATTTTGGATTTGATTGAACTTTCTCCACAATTCTTTAAAGATGTTGCAACCCCAAACTTTGCATCCATATAAGATAACAAGAGTGTTAAGATTCTTGAAGAGGAGTTTCTTTTTTTCCACATCCAAGACTTAACTAATTTACAATTGTTTTCAAGACCAAAATAGGTTTTCAACTCTTCATTACTCCTTTTCTCAATGCTATAGTTCCAATTAAGCTTGTGATGAAGGTCTTCTCTGAGATATTTGTAAGTAGTGACCCTCTAATTTATTATTGTCATATACAAAATTAACATAAGTGATGTTTTTCGATTTGATAATTACAACACTTTTTTTTGTCAATGTTTTCTTCCATGCCTATATTAGAATATAAATCCCTAAAAATTCTTAGTTACTTCTCGAGATCATAAAAACACCTCACCATAACAATAATAACGTTTTAGTGTTAAAATAATTACTATTCCAATTGAAATATTGCAAACAAAACTTTATTATTTTGATTTTATCATTGTATCAACAAATATATTCTAGTATAAATCAGTATGAGTAACATGTATAATATCTATGTTCGACACTAATCTTATACACAATATTTTAAAAAATAATAAATAAATATTAAATATTTTGTCCAACAATAGATCATGCAAATATAAAAATTTAAAAAAAAAATACCAAGCATTAATTAGAAAAAATAAATAAAATTAAAAATAATACAAAGCATTAATTTCGATTTGAATTCTTCCAATTAGACACGTTAATCTACATCAATAGATTTAGTAAAAATATCATATACCAATGTAGAAGCATCTCTTAAATTTTCCCATGTGATGCTTTAAAAATTCCTTTGAAAAAAGGTTTAAATCAATATATAGTACTTTATATCACTTAGATAATGACATTGACTATCAAACTTAAAAGAGTGAATAAAGTATCCTTGACGATGATATTAATATGGGTAAATGTCCTTGTATTATAGGAAGGACAATGCTTAAATTCATGTGGTACAATGTTTAAATCTATATATGGTACCTTATGTCATGAGAACATGACAATGTGTATTCAACTTAAAAGAATAATTGAAGTATATTTAATGGTGGTATTAGTTGAGGTGAACTTTAAGTTTTTTTTTTTAAATCGTAATTTATTCATTAGTGAATCATATTGTAAAAAATGGTTATAACCAATTATTACGTATTCATAATGAATGGATTTATATATATAATCATCTAATGATTAAAAAACAAAAACATCACTAGTGAAATGTTCAAAATAACATAAAACCTTCGAGGATGTTTAATTTAAAAAAGAACGCTTTATGTCAACTTAAAAAGGGTTAATCTTGTATTTCATTTTCAATCTCTATTTCATCTTATCTGGGCCATGTTCTCCACCTGTAATATGCAATCTAAGTACCCAATTTTGATAAGGAATATGCCACCATGTTTCTTTCCCTATACACATCAGTAAATTATATTTCCTGAAATAAGCCCATATATCTAAGGATATATTCACTGAAAGGCTTGCGAGTGATGTTTTTAGGAGCCTTCTTGAGTATGAACCATTCAACCACTAGAAGAGAATCTCCATAAACCTGTAGATGCTGAACACCTTTAGATAAAGCTAATATAAGAACAAGTTTTAGAGCTTTCATCTCTACCAGATTGTTTGTGGCCCTGCCTATACCTGCTGCAAATTTGTGCCAAGAATCTGCTGATATATATAATATGGCCCCCCTTCTCCCCCTTCTCCATTCTCCAAAGCCCCATCAAAATAGCACCAACTGATTGATTGTCTATATTTTCCTCTTAGATGAGTCCCTATTTAGGCAGACTAATAGTCTGAGGGAGTGTGTCAAGAATTTCCACACTCTTAGAAGCATATATCATAGGGGGGGTATTTACATCTTGGAAGATATATTTATTGCAGGCCATCCATACCCCCCAAACCATGACGACAAGTAAGGCTCAAAAATCATAATAACTAATATTATTGTACAAATTATGGAATGCCTCATTTAGATTTTATCCCTGCCAAATGAATTGTCTTCCATAGAAAGAACCAGCATAGATCCACATTGCTTTGATATAATTGCATTATATAAAAAGATGAATTGTTGATTTTGGGGCTTCACAACACACAGGCATCGAATTGGCCCAATGCCAAGAAAAGTAACCAATTTATCCCATACCAGAATTTTACCACTCAGTGCCAGCCAAAACAATAATGTGGTCTTCAACAAACAGTTTAGTTTCCATATGGCTTGATGCCACCATAGAGGTTCTAGATTATCTTCTTCTTCTTTGACCGTCAAAGATCCCAATCTTGGTGAGTAATTACCTCCAACATTATTCTTTGTACATATTAATTTATCCTCATAATCGGTAAGAAACTGTTAGATATTAATGTAGAAATGAATAAAATAGAAACAACTGCCAGAATAAAATAGAAACAACTGCAACTGAATCTACGCTTTCCTTTTATAACAATATTTAGCATAATGACCAAGTTTCCCACAGTAAAAACAACCATCATTTTTCTTATCATATGCATCAAATTTTGATTGAGTCATACCTCTGTTCCTTGGCTGAAACTTTCTTGCTTTGTTTCTGTTCCTTGGCTGAAACTTTCTTGCGTTGTTTCTGTCCCATGGCTTGCCCCTATATGCTTTTTTTTCCTTTGGCTACTAACGCTAATTCTGAAGTATGAGGGTCAATCTCAAACACCTTCAATATTTATTATTCTTGTAGAAGAATCCATGTTAGCTCATTAAATGTAGGTGGCTTTTCTCTACCTCCTAGACTTGAAATAAAGACATGATAAATTATGGTTAAACCTTTTAATGTAATAATTACCATGTTAGAATTTGAAACCTTATCACCAATTGCACTTAACTGATCACATAAATCTTTAATTCTAGAAACATAGGTGGTGATATTCTCATGAGCTTCCATTTTCATGGCCAATAATTTAGTCTTCATAAACATAATTCTATTTGAGTTTGTAGTTTCATACAAACCTTTCAAAATCTCCCATGTCTCCTTCGAACTTTTACAATCTCTGATATGCGGAATTATGTTGTCCTTGACAGACATCCGCAACATCACTTTTTCCTTTGTTTCATGTTTCTCCCAGTCCGCACCAATAGCACCTGTGGGTTTGGGATCATATCCATTTACAATAGTCCAGACACTCCAATGTTCAAAAATAGTCAATATCTTGAATTTCCAGTCAATGTAATTATCTCCATCAAGCTTGGAAGCTTCATTTAGATAATTATCTGCAAATGAATTTGAAATCTCTGCACAATAAAATCAAACAACTAAGAAAATACATCCTCATAAAATACCTTCTCCTACTATTAATGGCGGATGGAATCCCCAACTGCATATAATAGCAGGTTTATTAATCTCCTTGCCATGATTACCAGCTGACTAGCGTTGGTTCCACAAACTGCACACTAAATTTTTGCTCCTTTATGTGTAGCAAAGCTCCGTTCTCCATGCAACTACACAACAACTCCTTTGATTGGCTGCACCTTAGCATGGATCATCAAGATGGCCTCCACGCACATGTCACTGCTCCCACTTAGGGATTCTCACAACAGACTTCACTGCTCCCACTCAGCCATGAATGTCTTTCACTCAGGCTCCCAGCTCTGATACCATAACATAATAAAACAGAGATGAAGCTCTCAGGCTTGCTTTCTTATTAAACAAGGAGGAAAATCATTACATTTATAGCTTGTCATACAAGCAACATATCTCTACAAAAATGGATCTGATAACAATAAATAAGGAAAGCGTAGATTCAGTTGCAAATGTTTCCAAGCCAGAAGTGAAAGTGAACAAAGTGGTGGACCGCAGAGGAATTCATCACGAACAATTCAGGTACCCTCCAGGTATAAAGATTATGCATTGATGACACAAGTAATGAATGTTGTAGATTCTAGAACCTA
The DNA here is from genome assembly GCA_001517045.1 of Pseudotsuga menziesii. Taxonomy (NCBI): domain Eukaryota; kingdom Viridiplantae; phylum Streptophyta; class Pinopsida; order Pinales; family Pinaceae; genus Pseudotsuga; species Pseudotsuga menziesii. Next base: position 120,957 of record LPNX010203129.1, on the reverse strand, counting down.
TTCTTATGAACAAGCCAAAAATAATAAGGAATGGAATAATGCAATGAATGAAGAATATGAGTCAATAATGAAGAATGAGACTTGGGAATTAACATGGAAACAAACTTCCAATAGGATGTAAATGGCTGTATAAAACCAAATTTAATGTAGATGGAAGTGTTGACAAATATAAGGCCATATTAGTTGCAAAAGGGTATTCACAAAAGGAAGGAATTGATTATGAAGAAACTTTTGCACCTGTAGCTAAGTCAAATACAATTAGAATCATGATTGCATTAGCTACAAAATACAATTGGAAAGTACATCAATTAGATGTTAAATCTGCATTTCTGAATGGTGATTTAAAAGAAAAAGTTTATTTGGTTCAGCCTGAAGGATTTATAAAGAAAGGACAAGAGGATCTTGTCTATAAGATTAAGAAAGCTTTATATGGTTTGATACAAACACCTAGATCTTGGTATATTACAATGGATTCATTCTTTTCTCGGAAAGGTTTTGTGAAAAGCGAAAATGATCCTAAAGTGTATGTCAAAAAGGATGAAAATGGGAATGTTGCTATGGTATCCTTATGTGTTGATGAAACTAAAGAGGCAAATGGTATTTTGTACTGCCATTTGGTGGGAAGTTTAAACTATCTTACCACTACCAGACCAGACATAGCATATTCTGTCAACATCCTTAGTAAGTTCATGGATAAACCAATTGAAAGCCCCTGAATGGCTGCAAAGAAAGTCCTTCGATATCTGAAAGGAACTATTAATTTTGGTATTATGTATACTGATGATTGTGATGTTGAGTTGACAAGTTACTCTGATTTAGATTGGGCTGGAAATCCTGATGACAGCAAAACAACCTTAGGATATGCATTCAACATAGGTACATGGGTCGTGTCTTGGAGCAGTAAGAAACAACCAATAGTTTCCTTATCATCAATAGAAGATGAATACAAAGCTCCATGCAATGCTACTTGTGAAGCTGTTTAGTTAAGGAGAATTATTGAAGATATTGGCCACAAGCAAATGAATCCAACTGTTTTCAAATGTGACAATCATAGCTCTATTAAATTGGCACACAACCCAATTTATCATGCCAGAACCAAGCATATTGAAATTCAGCATCATTTTGTAAGAGAAAAGATACAATCAAATGAAATTGACTTGATCTATTGTAATACCACTGATAATGTGGTGACATCTTTAACAAGCCTCTTAGAAAGAAGAACTTTGAAGAATGCAGGAAACAATTAGGTGTGGTATAAAATCCATTTCTCCATTAAGGGGAAGTGTTAGATATTAATGTAGAAATGAATCAAATAGAAACAACTACCAGAGTAAAATAGAAACAGTTGCAACCAAATCTACGCTTTCCTTATTTTTTGTTATCATATCCATTTTTGTAGAGATCTGTTGCTTGTATGACAAGCTATAAATGTAATGATTTTCCTCCTTATTTAATAAGAAAGCAATCCTGAGAGATTCATCTCTATTTTACTCTGTTAGAAACTTATAATAGCAGGAGAGATATTTAATATAATTATTTTAAATTATAGTATGAGCATCTTCAAATCCTAAGACATCTTCTAAAATCCAATGTTGTTTGCTCTGAGTGGAATTGCCAGAGCCGTGCACTTGATAAACGTAAATAATACCTCTTCTATGAAGAATGTCCAACATATCCTTATGAGGTTTGTAATACGCCAAGCATCTAGGCCACGAGTTCTTGCCAGCTCTAACTTTATTTACATTACCTATGTTCCATGCCAACTAGTCTCCAATGATTTCATATTCTTTGACCACGGCCTTCCAAATAATAGAGACATTCCTGGTGATCTTGTTCCTACACCTGATCCATTGTTCTAAAGAAAGTGGGTGGATATATTTATGAATAATTACCTAAAGCCAAATTCCATTACCATTAATAAGCCTCCAAATGCCTTTCATTGTAAGAGCTCTGACAAAACATGGGTAATATTTTAATCCTGATCCCCCAACCTTTTGGTTAGAGTTAGTCTTCTCCAAGTTATCCAGGGATAAGTACATTGAGTCTCACTTCCTCTCCAGAGAAAATTAAAGCAAATATTTCGAATAGAATCCATAGTACATGTCAAAATATATGCTATAGAATCCCAATATACCTGAATCGCTTCAAGGACTGATTTCATCATGACTAATCTTTCACCCTTAGACAACCACTTTTTACACAAAATATTAAGTCTAGCCTCGATATTCCATGCCCAATATGTTATCATGTAGTCATTAGGTTTAATAATAAATCCTAAATACTTCACTCCATTGTTTAAGTCTATCAAGGTAAAGTTGAACTAAAAGAAAATCCAGTCCATGGAAGCTTCATCAAGATTCATACGGATAGGAAGCTTACATTTGAATTTATTATAGCATGATAGCTATGAATTTTAACAAATTTTCCTAACAATAAAACACACACACAAAAAAAACATAAGCTAGAAGAAATGGACAGGTGACTGAAGCAGTTCATTCCCGCATTTTCATGGGCTCAAAGTATGGCTCAGGAGTGATGGAGATTTCCATGTATTCATTTTCCTATTGCTGCACTAAATACTCCTCGAGCTCCTTAGATTCCACACACCTAGCATCCCATCATTTCTCCCCTTGCAGTTACAACTCCTACTACCTTTCCAGCACAAGGGTAAGATTCTCCACCTTATTCCTTGTACCTTTACCCTATCCTCCAAATCATCAAACCTGCAGTCCATATTAGACACATGATTCATCAATTGTGCAATGGTTGCAACCATGCCCTCGAGTTGCTCTGAAATTCTCCTAACAATTTCCCTCAAGTCAGTAAGCTAACTACCTGAACTGAATCCTCCAGCACCATGATTCCATATTATTCATATTGTCGCATTCGTGTTGTTCCAACCAAGAATTCCAAACTCCCTCTTGTTTCCCAATCATGCGTCAAAATGGATCCCTGAGCGCCCAAGGGAAATTCCCAGGTCTAGGCGCACCTACAAATACACACCCTTAAACTTTGAGCATCAAACACAGTGATACACCCTCTCGCCCTCTGGGAATTACATATCAGACAAAGGAATCACTCCAAAGGAAAACTAGAAATGCCATGTTCTCGAACCCCACTATCAAGTTAAATGCATAGAACAATCCAGAGACTCGTTGCATGAGCGACCATAAATGTACATCATCCCTTGAACTTCACATATAGCTAGGTGGCATAACCACTGCATGAACATTTGAAAGGGGGATTAAACATATCAACATTGTCGAGTTCAATAGGGGAGTCACTTTTGGTTTCTTTGGTCCCCACATTTATTAACCATTCCTTTGTTAAAGGTGGTGTCCAAGTTGATCTTTACTATGTACATAACATATTTTATGTATGCAGTGCAACAGTAACAAGATCAAGCTCTACAAACAACAACAACGATCAATCTCTACGAACATCAACAGTAACAAGATCAAGCTTTGCGATCAAGCCTGAAGCCAGCTGGGATCATCCTCTGCGATCAATGATATTATTGGATATCAACCTCCAACAATAAATGATCCGTGGGGAGATCTTCCAGCCACCAGGTTGAGGACTGTGAAGCTTCACACAGCTGGATTTTTTTACTAGATCTGCATCATGATCGAAGTAGGGATCATCTGAGCTGGTTTCAAAAGATCCAGCATCTTCCAGGGAATATTCTGGAATGGATTCACCCCTGTATCTAAGTCCGGAGGAGCGTCAAAGAATATTAGATGAATCCTTCAAGGCATTGGTGGCTACCACATCTCCCCCACCTTTGTCCGCTATGGAATCCAGCGATGTGAACTATGTTAAGTATGCAACCTCTCCTTGAATCCAGATCATGTTAGCAGCTTCAAGATTGAAATCCCTAAATCTGATTGAGAAAGGTCTAATAGGGAACTTTACAGGAATCTTTCCTTCGCAAAAAACTGTGGACGTTTGGATAAACAAAAATTGGATGCCCCTGATCTTTGAGGGTATGCAACATTTTTTTTGCAGAAAAGGTTTTTTTACCTTCTTGTTCGAAAACAAATCTAATAGATATCTCATCTCCAGGAGCGGACCCTACTTCATGGGCCCTCATGGCTCATACCTAAATCATTGGAGCCTTTCATTTGACCCAGAAAAGGATGAGCCATAGGCGGTCTCGGTTTGGGTTCGCCTCCCAGATATTCCCCTGCACTATTGGAATGATGAAAGTCTACAAGCAACAGAGAATTCTCTTGGAAATTACATTGACAAAGCATAAACAAAGGGCCCTTTGCTTTCCTGTGCAAGGATCTGTGTAGAAGTAGATATGGAGAAAGGCCTTCCAGAAGCCGTAAATCTATACATCGACGCATGGGAACATATGCAAAAGGTAGACTACAAACAAATACCTTTCAAATGTACCACGAGTATGGTCACGTTGTTAAAAATTGCTCGAAGGTATTGTTAGCACCTGATTTGTGCTAAAAGGGACGAAAGGTTTCCGACCTGTAAGAGACGAAGCGAGGCCTGCAAAATTTTCACGAGGGAAAGCCTTGGGAGAATAGTAATGAGCCCTCGAGAATAAGGGAGAGCTCTGAAAGAGAACCCAAAGGGGTTTATAAGGACGAAAGAGCATGCACTAGTCACGTCCCATTGAGTGAAAAAGAACCCCAGACTTAGAGTCGTCAAAGTCTCACCCGTGACTGCCAGTGCAGAAGAGGAGGAAGAAGACCTGTCAAATGAAGCGCCGAAGGTGGAAATGTTTTCAACGGTTGTGATCGGATGATCGATGTGAATCGATGACAAAAAAACCATTTTGCGATTTCCAAATGCGAACCAAAAAGCTCCTCTCCAAATTGGCAATTTTCTTTAAACCGCGGTGACTTGTAATGGTGGATATCACAAAGGCCCTAGATCGACGGTGGAGATTAATTCCATCGATCTAAAGTGCACCGCGGAGATGGTGATCCATAATTCATGAAATGCGTTAAAGGGAATATTTATCTAACAACAGAAATTGACATAGGGGAAGATATATGGTGAAAGGACAGTTTCTATTACCATAACTGCTCAAAAGAAAACCTCAGTTGGGAAAAGAAAAATTCGGTAAAGCTCTCCACATAGGACGGCTAGATAGTAAAAGGGTCTATGATCTACGATGAAAGTCATAACCCGCGAAGTGGAGGTGTGCCCAAGCTGGAGAAAGCAAACATGACCGTGTGAAAATCCGACGGCAAAGATCACGCAGTTCTATATTTTGGGGCCCTACATCTACGGCCATGATCACATCCAGCAGAAAAAGGTGCATGGTCAGATAAGAAGGTGAAATAGTATAAAAGTCGGTACATGGAGCCAAACAGGTTCTTATTTTGTAGCAACGGGAGGTGAGAGTTTTACACTGTGTAGACCGCACCACCTTGGACAAGCCTCTAGAGAAAGTTGTCAACCACCCTAGTACGTTCTATCTTATAAACAACTGTTGTTTCATGGCTAAATTGGAGGATTCAAAAGCTCAAAACCTCGGGTTTCAAGGAGCTAAAGAAGCCCTAACAGATCAGGATGTTGGGGTCTTCGATACTATCATTATAAATAATAGTGTAGAAACCACTCAGGTTAAGTTAAAAGATCTCCAGTCACAGGGACTAGGACCCCATGGGGTGTTCAGTTCTTTCTTTTTCTACTTTTCTATCGATCAAACCCCTAGCTGCCCTGAATTTGTAAGCTGGTGCACGAAAAATTATTCCCCGTCCGAAGGTATGATTATGCATGCATTTAGGTCTAGGATACTATGTCCCGTTAATTCCCTCAATATCCAAAGCGCCCTGTCAATACCCTCTGATTTTATCCAACTGTCTAGCGAATATAAGGAAGGAGATATACTCCGTTTCTTTCAAGAATCCTTAGATGAACATAAGGACGCCTTCCTCATAGCCTGTTTAAAACTCAAAAGCTAATAGTAAAACCCTCCTTTCCCCATTGATTTCGGCATGTTCAATGAAGAGACTCGGTCTATAATTATCCTAGCGAGCCAATTTTTAGGTCTAGACTCAAAGCAGTTCATCAATGAACCCTTTTTGAGTATGATTTTTTCCCTTAGTTCAATCCAAGCGGTGTTAGGAACATTGAGTCAATCTTCACCCTCCGCTTGTCTATAATTTGATGAGTCCCTGGCCAAAAATATAAATGCCCAGCTAAGTAATTTTAGTCATTCCGAGACCTTCAGGTTCCAGTCTATTCTTATGAAAATGTTTTTGAGTTTTAATGATGATGACATACAACTCCCTGAGATGGTCATGACAAGGGACATGCACAATGACTATTGCAAATTCATGAATGTCCTCATTGATCCAGTCCATGAGACCCTCTTTCAAAAGAGGCTATTGAGAGTCTTACCAGAGATGAAGAGCATGCTGCAATCATCCCCTGAAAGAAGAGTCGAAGATTGGTTCCCCTTAGAGAATAGTACAATGATCGGGGTCTATGGATTTAATCACCAACTATATGTCCTCCCAGTATTTCTGACGGTCGAGGATGTTCGTACTGGAACTAATCAGACAAAGGTTGGTGGTTAAAGACGAGCATTTCTTAAGTTCCAGGAAACATGCAGACATTAAGTTTACATGGGAGGTTGGCCCTTTTACTGTCAAAAACAAATTGGCTTTGCCAAAGTTCGAAAGTTTTCTCAAGGATAAAGGTTTTGATATGGAAGCCACAATCGACTACGACCCACATCACATCATCTCCAGTAGAAGACAGGAAAACAAGAGAAAACCTTTCAAACATGTTGAAGTAGTAGGCTTGGCGGGAAGAGAGAATTGGATGAAACACCCTGAAGAAATAATTTTCGACGAAGATATGCCAGAAAGGTCAACTTTTTATGCCCTATTGGAGAGTCCTCCTCAGCTAGAACTCTCCTGCATTGTGGCCGCGGCCACACAGAATACACCTATGGCAAACTTCTATGATAGGGAAAATAAGAGAGAATGCTCAGAAGTCATGGACATAGAAGAAGGAGAGGCGGCCCGGACGCCCAAAAAGCAGAAAATTGAAGAACCAGATGAAATCACGCCAAGCACCAGTGCCAAGGGAAAGAATAAAATTGTAAAATTCAAGGGTCCATCCTTCGTGATCCAAGAATATGCGTTCATTAGTGTTCCTAAGGAAGATGCAGGAAAATATAAGTCTAAAATTGAATTGCTATAAAAGTATAGAGAGGCTGGCAAAAGGGCCTTTGAAGAAAGGTCAAATTTGAGTGAAGAGGTGGACTGACTACAGGGCCAGAAGACCTCCTTAGTGACAATCAAAGCCCCTACCAAAGGCACCCTAAATTTAGTAGTGATCACCGGGGACAAGGTGGTGAAGTTAAAAGTAGATCCGAAAAGAGTCCCAAAAACTGACATAATTAATTTTCATAAGGGGATAAGTGAATACCTCTACGCTGATGTACTCCAAGCTGCTCTACAAATATCCAAATTCATGACTAGGAAGAAAAGAGTATAAGAAATGCTCTGAAAGGAGAGAGTGGAAAATAAGGATCACCTGGACCAGATCAAGAAACTTCAAGGGGATCTATCTATAGCAGACAACCGTAGAGATAAAGGTGTTTCCACCCAAAGGCTACTGAAAAACAAGGAAGGTACTAATCAATTACTGAAGAGAAAGCTAGAAATTCCTTCTGCTTGACTCATTCAAATAGCTGATTTGACCTAGATAGAAAAGGAGAGGGAGACCCTAAACACTAAGTTGGTCAATTGTAAATCCAAATTACTCATACATGAAGGGAAAGATGTGCAATGGAAGAAATATGTCGAGCTCTAGGCCGAGGAAAAGTGGGCCTTTGAAACCAGGCAAGCTGAATTGAAAAAAGAGTTAAAAGAGCTAAAAAGAAAGGCTTAGGATCAGCCAACACCCACGACCCAATCATCTGAAGTACCTGATGTATCCGAAGTACCTAGTGTAGAATCGTTATCCCATGCTATGTCCCAAGTAAGATTCAAGACTATAGAGATTAATGGCCTGATGAAACAGAATCTGGATTTGATGGAAATGGTTGATCTCAAAGAAGATATGAAGAAGAAAGCAGAGGAGCATTGTAGAGAATTAGAGAGGAAGAACAATGAATTATCAAGGTTGGCTTCAAGGCAGGTGACTCTGATAGGAGAAAGGAACCTCATTTGGGACATGATTATAGTGGAAGCAAACAAAGTACGACCATACTTGGATTTTATCCAAGATAAGGAGAACACCATACAAGCAGCCAAAAAGCACATCGAGGCGGCTCAGTTCGACCTGCATAAGAGACCCTTGGACACTGCTGAAAGCGCGCTCAAATTCCTGAACAGTATTACAGATGAAGACATCAGATGAGGAAAGATCTGGGATAGGATTCCCACCATCACATGGGCTAAAAGAGCGTTCCATAAATACCACCATTTAAAGATGGTCGAGGCGAAGTGGAATTTCATGCACAAACAAGTTGATGATTTTGCCGAGAAGTTTAAACCTCTCGTCCAGAGAGGATCCCTTTCTTCTGGGAAGAGAAGGAGCCAATGTTGTCCCAGAAGGAGTACTACGATAGGTTAGTTGAATGCAGGCATGAAAACAGACAATTCAAAGATATAACTCAACAATCGCTTTCAGGCACGACTGTTATCAGAAAATTTTCTAGGGAGTTTGAATTGCTATTTTATTTCAAAGCTTTGTGCGCTAAGTTGCCAACGCCTTCCCATCTGGAAAATATAGAGATAGAAGTGTTGTCAGAAGAAGTGGTTAAACTAGAGACACCGATGACTAACCAATGGAAAATGATATAAAAATACAGCAAGTTCGAGCAAAGGCTACGCCAAGGATGATGGACTCTAACGGCAACCAGAACCCAGGATACAACTTTGAGAAAATCAGGCGAGCGGGGAGCTTGAAGACGCAACATCTTTTGGACCTGGCGGAAAACCTTGCCTCCATCATTTTCTATTTTGTGTCATTCTATTTTATGTCACCTGTGGGAAGAGGCCACGATACTTTGTTAAGAATTTATTGCTGATTTTTGTAACTGATTTTGTCCATGTTTCGAGGTTGGTCTTTGGGGCCCAAAACACTTTAAATAGGATCCTCACAGAAGGAGAAAGGGTTGGTTGGTTTTGAATTTGCAAGACTATTGTGTTTGTAATACTTTTTGAATCAATATACAGAGTCGAATGTTGGTTATATGCATTTACAGGAATTTCTGTGTGTTTCCAAATCGTAGTCTATAATTTTCTTTCTCATGTGCATATTATTTCTAGTTTTTCTTTACATTATGTTCCTCTTCATGTCGTAGACTTAGTGTATAATGGATAGGAATTCATACTTATATGCTCTTTCCATTGTCTCTAATATCCACTAAACGTTTCTTCCAAAACTGGCCCGGAATTCATCTCTGCGGTGCTCTACGCTAGCGGACTGTCATCTTTCTGCTATTACCACTAGACCCCAACTACAACGACAGTTATCGAGGCACTACTTTGCTCCTGTAATCATTTTCCTATGCAAACTTCTCTGTTTCCTGTTATTTTTACTCCATATCTTGATAGCTCTTTCTTTTGTTTCCAACCACCAATGTTCGATACTTATCTTGTGACAATATAAATCTGGCCCTGTTATGTATGTGTGAGAGATCCCTCTCTAGAATAGGAGGAGCCAACTCCCTTTCCTAAAGTGGTTCTATTGTTATCTCGGGATTCACCTTCCTACAACCTTGGGTGCGATTCTGGGTGCTAACAAACTGGCGTCATTATCGGGGACGAGATTGAAGATCATCCCTGGGGAGAACAACAAAGATTCAAAGGATAAAGGGTTTTTATGGGAAAATAGAGACTCCTGTAAGTGAATAAGGTTGTATATTTTCCTTGGTGACTCCACATTGTTTCTGAGATACATACAGAATTCATCCTAGCTTCCCAGCGACCGCCTACCAAAGGTAACCCTAACACCCAGGTTTTTCAAATTTTGGATAATCTGTATAGGCCATTTAGGAATAAGGTAAAATATCATTTAGTTGTTCCTCAGTTTGAAAATTCCCCCACTCAAGAATTCCGTAGCGTCCCAAATTTTGTGGAGGAGGCTTCCTTTAAGGGTACCCTGCCAAAATCCAAGTCAGAGTTAGATCTGAGAAATACCAGGGTGAATCCTGACCGTTTGGAAGCCCACCTGTTGGACTCTCTCCGGTAGAACCTTCAAAGGCTTGGGAACCCTATTGTCCAGAATTTTTAGCCCCGTATCCTCCCCAACAGTACGAAATCAATTTCTCCTCCAAGTACCACCTGCAGTCCTGAACCCGCATATACCAATGGTTGGTTGAATCACCCCACTAGATCTACCTATCATGTTGCGTGACCTTCCCCAAGGTTACGCCCAAAGATTCCCCTTTTATGATGGGGAAGGAAATTTCACTGCCCGGCAGCATATAAACAGATTTTGAGACTTCTTGGATCTGGATTTGGTAGATTAAGATGATGTTAAGATGAGGTTGTTCGTGTTGAGCCTCTCAGGAGAGGCTAAGAAGTGGTTTAAATATCTACCCACTAGGTCCATCCGCACGTTTGCAGCCTTCCATACTGTGTTCTTGGAATGATGGGTCGATAAAAAAATCCCCCTACAAGTCTTGTCCCAGTACAACGGTTTGAAGAAAGGTGGTTTTGAGTCAATGCATGAATTCTCCAAAAAGTTTGAGGACGTACAATTCCATTCCTGCCAACATCAAACTACTAGTGGGTGCTGCGAAGGTGCACTAGTACACTGATGCTTTTGATAGTGACTGCGCTTTGCTGTTAAGAGAGAGGAAGTCATCCAGTCTCCCTGCGATGTTTCAAGAAGCCTTATAAGTGGAAGCTAACATGATGGTGAGCGGGAAGATTAGGAAAAAGATGGAAACAAGGAAAGTTTGAGAAGATGGATCGTCTACCTCTATTACTTCTGCTAACAACGTAAAGTTTGAGATGATGTTGAAAACGATAGAGAAGCTGATGGATAAGTTGTCCATAGACAATGGGTCGTTGAATAGGGGAAAAAATGAACCCTAAATCAGAAACCAAAACTTTAGGAGGAAAAATCCTCCTCATCCTCTGCAGATTAGACAAAGGGAGGCCAGAAACCCCAAGAACCCGAACGATCGGTAGATACAACCACCTTTTCCTGAGAATTATGTTGATGGTGGAGGTGACGAAGAACCCGTTGAAGATCAGATTTACCATTTTGGAGATTTGCATTCTGATATATTCCTCATAGAAGCGGAACACAACCTGTACACCCAGGAAGAAGATCCAAAAAACCTTGAAGGGGAATCAGAACAGTATCAGTGGGGATACATGCATGCCATAGATGAAGTCAAGAGAAAAATCCAGTTGAGGAGTAGAGACGTTGTGTTCAACAAAGGTAAGCTGAGCCCAAATCATCCCTCCTCTAGTCTGCAAAGTGAAGATAAAAGAAAGGAGAAACCAAAAGAACAAATTTCATGCAAAGAACCCATGGACAAAGGTGAGAAGGTAAAATAAGTTAGATCGCCCACACCTATTGAAGTGGAAAAGGACGCCTCTATCTTCAATATGCATACCGAACTCTCCAAGGTAAAAATATCTATCCCCTTCAATGAATTATTGAGAAATAAGGAATACAGGGATAAGATAATCGGGATGGTTAAAGGCCAGGGATATTTTTAGCCCGACATCCTAGAGGCAAATGATGACACCCCCACCATTAGTTTTGGGACCAGTATCGGAAATGGAGATGAAGAGGAGGTTCCTCCTTTTTATTTAAGCTTGAATTTACATGACATGGTCATACATAACGCTATGCTGGATTCAGGAGCGTCACATAATATGTTTCCAAAAGGGGTGGTAGAAATTTTAGGGTTAGAGGTCACTATAGCCTACAAAGACTTATATTCTTTTGATTCTAGAAAGGTGAAATGTCTCGGGTTAATCAAAGATATGGTAGTGACTCTGATAGAGCTTCCTTCCAAGACTATAGTGATGGACGTGGTCATGGTGGACATTCCCGCCAAGTTCGGTGTGTTGTTGTTTAGGTCCTAGACCTCCAAATTAATAGGCAGCCTGCAAATGGATATGTCTTATGCCACCATTCCTATGATCAGAGGTAGTAAGAGGCTGTATAGAGAGAGAAGATCCCCCTATGTGGTCAGCATCCAAAATCGACCAGATGATCACACTATATACGCTGTCGACACTGACCTAGGGTCGTCCATCTTCTTCAATAAATTTTCCCCTACCACCCTCGAAATATCAGTGTTCGTTGAGAAAGAAGAAGAGCTTACCAAGGAACAAGAAGCTTTAGCAGTGAAGGAAAAGGAAGAAGGTCTTTGGACCTTATACTTTAATGGTTCAATCTTTAAAAGCAAAGCTGGCGTAGGTGTGTATATTATTTCTCCCATCAAAGACTTTGAAAGCATGTCTTACTAGATAAATATTGAGTGTACTAACAATGTAGTGGAGTACGAGGCTTTATTGTTGGGACAGCATGCCTTAAAGGACATGAAAGCTAAGCGGGTACTGATCATTGGGGATTCAGAATTGGTTATAAATTAGATTAATGATATATATCAAACCAGGAATCCTAGGATGAGAGCCTACAGAAATGAAGTGTGGGACATGTCGAAATTTTTTTCACCGAATACATGGTTAGTCCCCAGAACTAAAAACACAGTCGTTGATTCCCTAGCGGTTACTGCTGGCATCTGGTAAAAGGGACCATAAGCTATGCGTCGGGAATAGGCTCACTATACCTGACAACTCCAAACACGGGCAAGTGTTTGAAGACGATGAATAGATTAATAGGTTTCTGGAGCTATCTGATTAGTTTGCAAACACCCAGATAGACAACGAGAATTGCCACCTCGAGAATTTTCAGGATGCCGAGGGTGATGAAAAAGGAAGTGATGAAGGTAGATAGTATAAATATTCCTTGGGGGGGAAGGACATAGTGAAACTAAAGGGTAATCATATCCCCAGAGGCTTGATACCCCTGGAGAAGTTTTTCGACCAAAACGACGTGGCTAAAGACCCCAAGATGAAGCCTGTAGAGGATTTTGTCAAAGATAAGAACATTGGGACCAAGAGCCATCTTAAGATCGTAAAACTGTCGAAGAAATTTCCTACCAAGGTGAAGGAGGATTACGTCAGTTTGATGAAGAAATATACTGATGTCTTTGCATGGAGCTATGAATATCTTAAAGAATATGATACGCCCATCATACAACATACCATCCCCATAAATCCAGGAGAAAATCCTTTCAAATAAAAATTGAGGAGGGCCAATCCAAAATTGTTGCCCATAATTGAGAAGGAAATAAGAAATTTTTTGATGCCAAGATCATTGTAACACTCATATTTTCTAAGTGGGTCACTAACATGGTGCCAGTTATAAAAAAGAATGGCAAGATCCGGATATGCATAGACTTCAGGAATCTAGATAGGGTTTCTTTGAAGGATAAGTATCCTTTTCCCAAGATGGAACACATCCTGCAGATGGCTGTGGGGTCTAAGAGAATTTCCACCATGGATGGTTTCTCGGGTTACAACCAGGTGAAGGTATTTCCCAAAGATCAGGAAAATACCACTTTCACCATGCCTTGGGGGAAATTTATGTACACCAAGATTCCTTTTGGTCTCATGAATGCAAGAGCAACTTTCCAATGTGCCATGGATATAGCATTTGCAGAAGAGAAATATAAATTTTTGGTGGTCTACAGGGATGACATTATTGCATATTCCAGATCGGATAAAGAGCACATCCATCATTTGGAAAAGGTTTTTATGAAATGCAAGAGATATGGGATATTGTTGAACCCCCGGAAATCTAATTTTGGGTTAGAAGAAGGAAAGTTGTTGGGGCATATCATCTCGAAGGATAGTATAAAAATAGACCCGGAAAGAATCAAAGCCATCCAGAAGGTCGAGGAAACTAGGAGAAGAAAGGAAGTACATTCCTTCATCGAGCAGGTAAATTTTCTCAGAAGGTTCATGATCCCTAGTTTTGCAGAAATACTGATGAGCATTACTAACATGCTCATAAAAGACAATGAAATTAAATGGATACCAAATCCGAAGACAGCCTTCAGGGATATTAAAAAGGCCCTCACTGAAGTTCCGGTCCTAGCAAGCCTTGATTTCAACAAAGACTTCTTGATCTTCTCTTATGCATTTGACCACACTATAGTTGGGGTGCTATTACAAAATAATGACCAGAATGTTGAACAACCTATAGCATTTTTTAGCAAAGTACTAAGAGATGGGGAGCTGAAGTATGACATAATGGAGAAACAGGCTTATGCCTTGATAAAATGATTAAAGGATTTCAGAGTCTACATCCTTCAGTCCCACATCATAGCTTATGTTCCCAACAGCACCATGAAAGGCATCCTCACGCAGCCAAATCCTGAAGGGAGAAGAGAGAAATGGGTCGTTGTGTTGTTAGAATATGATATCGAGATTAAACCCACAAAATTGGTTAAGGGTGAAGGACTAGCTAAGATGATGACTAATTCAAATTGTGACTCCTTGTAGTTGAACTTCCTAACAAGTCACTCATTCCAATTGGAAGCCAAAGCACAGGTGATGCCTAGCTTCTCTACTTCTCCTTGGTATTCTGACATTATATATGTGCTGCAAAATGTACAGGCACCTACAGGGCTGAGCAAAACAAGGGTCAGGTCAATAAAATTGAAATCTACCAAATTCTGCATTTTGAATGAGGACCTATACTGGAAAGAATCAGGAGGTGTCCTTTTGAATTGTCTATTGGAGGATGAGGTCCAACAGACTATGTTAGAATTCCATAAATGGGATTGTGGATGCCATCACTCCTGGAAGGTCACAGTGAACAAGATTTTGAGGGTCATATTCTATTGGACCACACTATTCTCTGATGTGTACAAAGAGACTGCAAAATGCCAACACTTCCAGGTCTTCGAAGGAAAGAGAAAACTTGTCCCACTGCCCCTCAACCCCATATCCGTGGAAGCTCCATTTCAACAGTGGGGGTTAGAATTCATCGTAGAGATCAATCTGAATTCCTCTGGACAGCATAGATGGATCCTGCCTGCTATGGATTAGTTTACTAAATGGGTAGAGGAAATACCTACTAGGAGGGTCACTGATGAGGTAATTATAAATTTTTTGGAGGAAATTTTTTTGTCCCGGTTTAAGTGTCCCCGGAGAATAGTAATTGATAATGTTGTAGCTTTCAAATCAAAGAAGATGGTAAATTTCTTCCACAAATACCACATCATCCTCAACCATTCTACCTCCTATTATCCCTATGGAAATGGGTTGGTAGAGTCTTCGAACTAGAGCCTGGTAAGAAACATAAAGAAATCGTTGGAAGACAACAAAAGGGCATGGCACACAAAGTTAAAGTGTGATTTATGGGTGGACATGGTTAGCACTAAAAGGGCCATCAGAATGTCCCCATTCCAGCTTGTATATGGGTCTGAAGTGGTTTTCTTGGCATCTCTAGGAGTACCGATGATGAGGTTGCTGCAGGAAAAAAAATGAGTTAAACCACATGCAAAGAAGAATAAATCAGATCATCGAGTTGAACGAACTAAGGGACAAAGCCTACGACAGCATGTAGCTACACCAAGAGAAAATGAAGAAGACCTTTGACAGGAGAGTTAAAGCAGAAAAGTTCTTGATCGATGACCTAGTTCTGAAATGGGATGCACCACATGAAGATAAAGGGAAACATGGAAAATTCGATCATATGTGGGTAGGTCCATACATTGTTGTAGCGCTCATAGGAGAGAACGCTTTCATTCTGCAACACCAAGATTGGGTCCCTACTAGAAGGGGGCCCAATGAATGGGAGGTTCCTCAAACACTACCTGGCACGAGGTAAAGAAATGAACACATGTACTATTGTTGTATATATTTCCTAGTTTTCAAATAAACAAGAAGGTGGTCCTAGAAGGAGTTTGAAGCCTAAAGAGAAGGCCATAAGACCCAGAAGGACTGTCATCTTTCTTATTTTTTGGTTCTTGTCTTTGTTAAGTATAGCAAAAAGGAAACATTAACAAATGTTTCGAATTCTGGGCCAGAGATGCTCGCCCAATGGATTCAACACCTGGTCTATGGGTTCTTTGCTACCTCACAGGGAGGATAGCATCCCTAGCTAGAGCCACTTGTTAGCACCTTATTTGTGCTAAAAGGGATGAAAGGTTTCCGACCTGTAAGAGAGGAAGCGGGGCCTGCAAAATTTTCACAAGGGAAAGCCTTGGGAGAACAGTAATGAGCCTTAGACAATAAGAGAGAGATATTAAAGAGAAGCCAAAGGGATTTATAAGGATGAAAGAGCCTGCACTAGTCATGATCCGTCCAGTTGAAAAGAACCCCGGACTTAGATTTGTAAGCAGGCCCACCCGTGACTGGTTGCTATGAAGAGGAGGAAGAAGATCTGTTAGATGAAGCACCGAAGGTGGAAATATTTTTTATGGTCGCGATCGAAGTTCAATGTGAATCGACGTAAAAAAAACCATTTTGTGATTTCCAAATGCGTACCAAAAAGATCCTCTCCAAATTGGCGAAATGTTTTAAACCGCGACGACTTGTAACAGTGGAGATCGCAAAGGCCCTAGATCGACAATGAAGATTAATTCTGTTGATCTAAAGTGGACTGCAGAGATGGTGAGCTAGAATTCATGAAATGCGTTAAAGGGCGGATTTATCCAACGGTGGAGATTGACGCTGGGGAAGATCTATCGTGAAAGGACCATTTCGCTTACCATAAGTGCTCGAAAGAAAACTTCAGTTGGGAAAATTGAAATTCGGTAAAGCTCTCCACATCGGATGGCTAGATAGTAAAAGGGTTTGTGATCTATGACGAAAGTCATAACCCACGAAGTGAAGGTGCACCCGGGCTGGAGAAAGTAAACGTGATCGCGCGAAAATCTGATGGCAGAGATCACACATTTCTAGATTTTGGGTCCCTACATCTATGGCCATGATCACATCTGGCAGAATAAGGTGCATGGTCAGATAAGAAGGTGAAATAGTATAAAATTCAGCAGGTGGAGCCAAATAGGTTATTATTTTGTAGCATCGGGATGCGATAGTTTTAGACTGTGCAGACCGCGCCACCTTGGACAAGCCTCTAGAGTAAGCTGTCAACCACCCTGGTACCTTCTCTCTTATAAAAAAATGTTGTTCTGTGGTTGAATTAAAGGATTCAGGAGCTCAAAACCTTAGGTTTCAAGGAGCTGAAGAAGCCCTAACAAACAAGGATGTCGGGGTCTTCGATACTATCATTATAAATGATAGTGTAGAAGCCACTCACGATAAGTTAAAATCTCTCCAGTCACAGGGAATTGACCCCCATAGGGTGTTCAGTTCTTTATTTTTCTACATTTCTATCAAGCAAACCCCTAACTACTCTGAATTTGTAAGCTGGTGCGTAGAAAATTATTCCCTGTCCTAAGGTATGATTGTGGATGCGTCTAGGTCTAGGATACTGTGTCCCATTAATTCCCTCAATATTCGAAGCACCCTGTCAATACCCTCTGAGTTTATCCAACTGTCCAACAAATATAATGAAGGAGAGATACTTTGTTTCTTTCAAGAATCCTCAAATGAACAGAAGGATGCCTTCCTCAAAGCCTGTTTAAAACCCAAAATCCAATTGTCAAACCCTCATTTCCAATTTCGGCCTATTCAATGAAGAGACTCAATATGTAATTATCTTAGCAAGCCAATTTTAGGTATGGACTCAAATCAATTCGTCATTGAACCCTTGTTGAATCTAATTTTTACCCTTATTTCAAGCCAAGCGGTGTTAGGAACATCAAGTCAGTATTCACCCCCCACTTTTCTGCAGTTCGATGAGTCCCTGGCCAGAAATATAAATGCCCAGCTGAGTAATTTTAGTTAGTCTGGGACCTTCAGGTTCTAGTCTATTGTTATGAAAATGTTTTTGATTTTTAATGATGATGACACAAAGCTCCCTGATATGGTCATGACAAGGAACATGTATAGTGACTATTGCAAATTCACGAATGTCCTCATGGCTCCAGTCTATGAGACCCTCTTTCAAAAGAGGTTGTTGAGAGTCTTGCCAAAGATGAAGAGCATGCTACAATCATCCCCTGAAATAAGAATTGGAGATTGGTTCCTCTCAAAGAATAGTACAATGATCAGGGTTTATGGATTTACTCGCCAACCATACGTCCTCCTAGCATTTCTAACACTGAGGATGTTCTCACTAGAACTAATCAGACAAAGGTTGGTGGTTGAAGATGAGAGTTTCTTAAGTTACAGGAAACATGTAGACATTAAGTTTCCATGGGCGGTTGGCCCTTTTACTATCAAAAACAAATTTCCTTTTCCAAAGGTCAAAATTTTTCTCAAGGAGAAAGGTTTTGATATGGAAGCCGCAATCGACTATGACCAACATCACATCATCTTCAGCAGATGAAAAGCAAACAAGAGCAAACCTTTTGAACATGTTGAATTAAACGTCTTGGAGGAAAGAGCGAATTGGATGCAGCACCCTAAAGAAATCATTTTCGACGAAGATATGCCAAAAAGGTCGACCTTTTCTGCCCTGATGGGGAGTCCTCCTCAGCCAAACCTCTCCTACATTGCGGTCGTGGCCACACAGATTACACCTCTGGCCAGCTTGTATGATAGGGAAAATAAGAGAGAATACTCAGAAGCCATGGACGTAGAAGAAGGAGAGGCGGCCTGGATGCCCTACAAGCAGAAAATTGAAGAACCAGATGAAATCACGCTGAGTGGCAATGCCAAGGGAAATAATAAAATTGTGAAATTCAAGGGTCCATCCTTCGCCATCCATGAATACGCGTTCAGTACTGTTCCTAAGGAAGCGACAGGAAAATATAAGTCTAAAACCGAGCTGCTAGAAAAGTACAGAGGGGCTGGTAAAAGAGCCTTTGAAGAAAGGTCAAAGTTGAGAGAAGAGGTGGACAGACTGTCGGGCCAGAAGACCTCCTTGGTGACAGTTAGAGACCCTACCAAAGGAACCCTGAATTTAGCAGTGATCACCGGGGACAAGGTGGTAGAGTTAAAAGGAGATCCAAAAAGAGTCCCTAAAACTGACATAATTAATTTGCATCAAGGGATAAGTGAATACCTCTACGCTGATGTACTCCAAGTTCCTCTAAAAATATCCAAATTGACTAAGGCTCACCTGGGCCAGATCAAGAAGCTCCAAGTGGATCTATCTATAGCATACAGCCCTGGAGATAAAGGTGTTGCCACCCAAAGGCTACTGAAAGACAAGGAAGGTACTATTCAATTACTGAATAGAAAACTAGAAATTCCTTCTGCTCGACTCATTCAGACAGACGAGTTAACCAAGATAGAAAAGGAAAGGGAGACCCTAAACACTAAGTTGGTCAATTGTAAATCCAAATTACTCATACAGGAAGGGAAATAGGTGCAATGGAAGAAAGATGTCGAGATCTAGGCCGAGGAAAAGTGGGTCTTTGAAACAAGGAAAGCTAAATTGAAAAAAGAGTTAGAAGAACTAAAGAGAAAGGCTCAGGAACAGCCAACTCCCATGACCCAATCATCCGAAGTACCTAGTGTAGACTCATTATCCCATGCTATGTCCCAAGTAAGCCTCAAGACTATAGAGGTTACTGGCATGATGAAACATAATCGGGACTTGATGGAAATGGTTGATGTTTGAGAAGATCTAAAGAAGAAAATAGAGGAGTGTTGTAGAGAAATAGAGAGGAAGAAGAGTGAATTATCAAGGCTGGCTTCAGGCCAGGCGACTTTGATAGGAGCAAGGCACCTCATTTGGGACATGATTATAGTGGAAGCAAACAAAGTACGCCCATGCTTGGATTTTATCCAAGATAAGGAGAACACCATACAAGCAGCCAAAAAGCACATCTAGGAAGCTCAGTTCGACCTGCATAAGAGACCCTTGGACACAACTGAAAGTGCGCTCAAATTCCTGAACATTATGACAAATGAAGACATCAGGCGAGGAAAGATCCGGAATAGGATTCCCACCATCACATGGGCCAGAAGAGCGGTTCATAAACACCGCCATTTAAAGATGGTCGAGGTGAAGTGGAATTTCATGCGCAAACAAGCTGACGATTTTGCCGAGAAGTTTAAACTTCTGGTCAAGAGAGGGATCCCTTTCTTCTGGGAAGAGAAGGGGCCAATTATGTCCTAGAAGGAGTACTATGACAGGTTGGTCAAATGCAGGCAGGACCACAAATCATTCGAAGATATAAATCAACAATCGCTTTCACGCACGACCGTTATCAGAAAATTGTCTGGGGAGTTTGAATTGTTATTTGATTTCAAGGATTTGTGTGTTAAGTTTCCAACGCCTTCCTATCTAGAAAACCTAGAGCTAGAAGTGCTAGCAGAAGAAGTGGTTAAACTGATGACACCTATGACTAACCAATGGAAAATGATTGAAAACCACAACAATTCCAAGCAAAGGCTACACCAAGGATGATGGACTCTAATGACAACCAGAACCTAGGATACAGCTATGAGAAAATCAGGAGAGCGGGAAGCTCGAAGATGCAACATATTTTGGACCCAACGGAAAACCTTGCCTCCATCATTTTCTATTTTTTGTCATTCTATTTTATGTCAGCCGTGGGAAGAGGCCACGATACTATTTGTTAAGAATTTGTTGTTGATTTTTGTAACTGATTTTGGCCCTATTTCGAGGTTGGTCTCAGGGGCCCAAAACACTTTAAATAGGCTCCTCACAAAAGGAGAAAGGGTTGGTTGGTTTTGAATTTTCAATACTATTGTGTTTGTAATACTTTTTGAATCAATATACAGAGCTGAATGTTGGTTATATGCATTTATAGGAATTGCTATGTGTTTCCAAATCACAGTCTTTAATTTTCTTTCTCATGTGCATGTTATTTCCAGTTTTTATTTACGTTATGTTCCTCTTCATGTCATAGACTTAGTGTATAATGGATAGGAATTCATACTTATATGCTCTTGCCATTGTCTCTAATATCCATTAATCTTTTCTTCCAAAACTGGCGTGGAATTCATCTCTGTGGTGCTCTATGCTAGCCGACTGTCATATTTCTGCTATTACCACTAGACCCCAACTACAACGACAGTTATCTAGGAACTACCTTGCTCTTGTAAGCATTTCCCTGTGCAAACTGCTCTGTTTCCTATTATTTTTGACTCCATATCCCGATAGTTCTTTCTTTTGTTTCCAACCACCAATGTTCGATACTTATCTTGTGACAATATAAATCTAGCCATGTTATGTATGTGTGAGAGATCCCTCTCTGGAATCGGAGGAGCCAGCTCCCTTTCCTAAAGTGGTTCTGTTGTTACCTCATGATCTGCCTTCCTACAAACTTGGGTGCGATTTTGGGTGATAACAGGTAGTTCAAGAAAACTCAGAAAAAAAAATCAAGAGGAAGGATGGCAGCGAACAAAAAGGGGAAGAAAAATGGCTCCAGTATCAAGTGAGGTGCAGCCAAAGGTAAGCAAGGAAAAGAAACCTCGACTAGTAACCAATTCCAGGAACTACTCATGAAAGAGGGAGAAATCCCACCCTCGAAAATAATATCATCCAAAACATAAGAAGAAGAGATCCATGCAAACACGAGTGTCCCTCCTTTGTCTCCCTAAGTCATCCTTCCTGGCCTTAACTCCAAAAGAAAAGAGTCCTCTATCCCTTGATAGATTCAAGCCAATTTCATTATGCAACACTTCATATAAAATTATGTCTAAAAACTTGGCAACTAGAATGAAAAGCATCATGGGCTGCCTCATCTTAGATTCACAAGGAGGTTTTGTAGCGGGGCGTCATATTCTTGACAATATTATTATCATACAGGAATCTATACGCTCCAACATGGAAAAAAAGCAACATGGTATGGATATTAAATTGGATATGGCTAATGCATTCGACATAGTAAATCATTTTTTCTCTTTGAAATCATGTCCAAGTTTGGATTTTAAAAAAGATTTGTAAGATGGGTAAAATCCTGTATCAGCAGGCTGTGGATAGCACCAATAGTAAATGACAGACCTACCAAATTATTCTAGGCAACCAAGGGACTCCGACAAGGATTCCCTATGTCCCCATTCCTTTACCTCCTAATGGCTGAATCTATGAGTAGAAAGCTACGACATTTGCAGGAGTCTGGTGATCTAAAAGGTTTGGATATAGATAGAGGAGTGAAAGCTTCCAACCATGTGCAGTTCGTAGACGATACCATTATGTTAGGAGGAGCATCTATCATAATTGCAAAGAGATTCAAAGGTGCGCTATCTACTTTCCTCAAAGCATTCGATGGAAAAATGAACTCAACCAAGTCAAAAGTATACGGCTGGAACTATCCCCCAAGAACTTTGGAAAAGATAGCAAGGACCCTTGGATTCGAAGGAAACGTAACATGGAATTCCTTCAATTACCTTGAGATCCCAATATTCAAAGGGAAAAAAGGGTTGCCGACTGGAAAGATCAAGAACAAAATGAACGCTTGGGGGACAAGGTGGCTTAATTTGGATGGAAACATCACCCTTATCAACTCTATTCTTTCTTCCTACCCTACTTACGCCTACTCAATCTCTCTAGCCCCAAACAAAATTATGAAAGAATTTTCAAAAGAAATCAGAAGATTTCTTTGGCAAGGAGGCAAATCAGACAACTCAAAAAAATTCAACTCGTGAATTGGGAAATTGTTTGCAGGCCAAAAATCTACAAAGGAGTTGTAATAAGAGATCCAAGCAAAATGAATTTAGCTCTTGGAGCCAAAATACTATGGAGAATCGTGTCATGATAAAGAGCGTGGTAAAAGGAAATTATGCAAAAAAACTATATGAATGGAACCAGAAAGAGATGCATGGACAAGATCAACCTAGACAAAAAAAGGTTCATCGATATGGGAGCTGTGTAAGAAGGCTGCGTATATATTAAATGATCATTTGTATTGGACACCAAGAAACAAGATGGGAATCAATAACTAGAAAGACAAGTGTGGAAGCGCATCCATTTCCAACTTATTGCAGAAATTCTTAGAGCTAAAGCAAAGATTGGACAATATGAACATCTCCACACTTGACGGCCTCTCAATGTGGATGGACAATAGAAGATGGGCCGGTTGGCTTGATTTGGAGATCGACCAACTCAAACCAGACTACCAAGCATTTATCTCGTTGTTGTCATCTCCGGTCCACTGCGAGCTCAAAGATGAAAGAAGATGGGGAAATTCAGGATGCTACACGGTGAAGGAGGGATACAACATAGTGGACGGTCTTCACAACAGCTGCAACATTGCCATGAAGTGGAAAAATATCTGGAATAAAGATGGTTTCCCAAAAATTAATTTGTTCTTTTGGATACTAGCTCACCCCAAAATGCTAACATTAGAGAACATAAGAAAAATAGGTATGGAAGGTCCTTTGAGATGAATTCTATGCAAAGAATTAGAGGAATTTCTTGAACATCTTTTTTTAGAATGTAAATTCTCCAGAGAGATATAGCACCAAGCATACAAAGATCTGCACTTCAACTTAACTCTGCCAACAAGCTGGAATGATTTATTTGCTTGTTGGAAGGGCTACTATCACATATCACTTTATAACAAACGGGATTTTGTGAGGGCTTGGGAAACTCTTCCAAGATATATCTGCTGGAAGATTTGGACAGCAAGAAATAAAGAGATCTTTTAGGGGGAAAAAAAGTCCAGGAAAAGTTGTAGCGGCTGCAAAGACACTTTGGGAGGAAGTTTTATCCATGAGGGGAATGCATAACATCAACAAAGAACCATTGACAACAAAGAAAGAGTTCGGGCCTCCGATTTGCTAGTCCTCCTGCCCCATCTACCATGGATTCAATCCGAATAAAACCAATATTGCAAGATTGGAAAATAAGAAATGAGCTCTGAAGAATTCAAAAGCTGGTGGAAGAAGCTTGACTGTAGTTCTTTGTTCTTTGACGGAGCCTCGAAAGGCTATCCTGGGATGGAATACGTGGGGGGAGTCTACTTCAATTCCGAAGGAATCAAGCTGAAAGAGTACGCTTGGGGAATCAACAGGAAGACTAACAATGGGGCAGAATGGTTAGCTTTAATTAAAGGTCGGGAACTGGTGAGGAAAGATGGCATTGAGGAATTGGTGGCCTTTGGTGACTCGAGTATGGTCATTGGGGAAGCACAGAAGCTGATGAGGAATCGAAAGAATCCAATTACCAAGACTCATCATCTCCTAAAAAGTATTGTAAATGATTACAAAGCTATCAACTTCCTTCACGTTCTGAGAGAAAATAATAAACAAGCGGATATTATGGTTGATAAGGAGGTGGGTCTAGATTGAAACAACTTAGTTTACGATCAACAATAAAATGAGAGAAACTGGATCCCTTTATAGTGTACCTCTCCATCTCATTTCTGGAATGTTCTGCTTTTGTATTCTCATGCTTGGGCAGCTTGTAAGGAGTTACAGTACTCATAGAATATGAAATTATATTGAAAAAACTAGATTGGAAAAGGACGCACAAGGAGGCATGGAAGTGGTATTCCTTTGGAAGCAGTCAATGTCTAGATCAATGCAACAGATAATTTCTCATTTTATAAAAAGAGTTCTTTAACCATTTTTGTTTAAAAAACAGAAGAAGGTGACGACCAAGTTGACCAAACAATCCATCTCTAAATTGTTTTTTCTTTTAACACACAACCCACTAAACACCAAAAGCTTCTAAAAAAATATTATTAATTCTATTTTGCAATAAGAACCCTGTTTCTATAATTGCAAAGTAACCAAAAATAAATCATCAATAATACACACATCATCAAACCTATGCATATGTTTTTACCATTTTCCATTGAGAACCATAAGGATCCCATACTCACCACCCAATATAAATTATTATATTATTAATTACAATCACATTCCATATAAATAAAAACATTAAAAACAAATACCAACCATAGATAATGACAAGTAACTTAATAATATGTATTGATTCCCCAAAGCAGTGTATGACTCTTGTTGTCTTTAGTGCAACTATTTCATGACTGCATGACTCTTGTTGTCTTTAGTGCAAGACTATTATTCGTTGACAACGAATATTAAATGGTTGCAGGTGGTGCATGTTAAATTAAAAATTGAAAAATATGACGACAAATGAAAAATAATTTTTTTTAAAGGTAAAGTAGTTTTGGTTTTATAATGGCTTTTAATTATTTTAATGTATAAAGTTGTTTTCTTTCCTTTTAAAAGAGGTTATAATTATTGTAATCACTTTAACATTTAGAAAATAATTTCAATTAAAGTATTGTAGGTGGGAATATATATCATTTCTAAATCATGGGTTAGAGTAATGTAAGTGGAAATATATATTAGGTGTGATTTTCATATTTTATTTAATGATTTTTATAAGTGAAAAATAATAATAAATAAATGTATACATATAAACGTTTTCAATAACAATAATAATAATAATTTTTTAGTTTGTATGTAATTTTGTGGGACTAGCTTATAGTTTATGAAATCGTGACCTAGAGGTATTTAAGTCATCAAAATCATCCAAGGATTGCATCTTGCCTGGAACACACCAACCCTTAGTATGGTTGGATTTTAAGTGTCTCGTCTTGACTATCTTGAGGGGTTCGAACTCAAGCTACCATGCAGAACCAGGCCCATCAAAACCAACCGTGAAAGCAAGAGTTGACATAAAAATTTAATTTTAATAAAGACCATTATAATATTTTATTTTGGTTATTGTATGAGGTAAAATTGTAACTCGATATAGTATCGTGGTTTCACGGAAGTAGCTAATTTTTTATGGATACTTGATATCATGTGATCTTTGCATAGCCTTAGTGATGATGGAGAACATGTGATATTGGGTATCTTGGGGATACCATAGGGTGTTGAAATCATCCTTTTGGTCATGGAGTCAGACCTAAAGTTATGTATGATTAGCTAAGAACGCGTCTTCCTTAGATGTAAGGAAACATCTTAACAACTTAAGAACCAAGAGCATCTAACAAAAGTGGAAGCTTTCTCCCTTATGAACCACCACTAAATCATTTCAAGTGGCATGGTTTTCCTTGAATAATGATGATGAGTCAACTCACATTTATTAATATTAACCAAGGATGATAACAACTGAATTATAATAGGTTTTTTCATCTTAAAAAACGATTTATTTAACAAATCATTATTTCATAAAAATTAATTTTATAATATTTAATAAAATAAAAAAAAATTTAAATTTAATTTATATTAAAATTTTCAAACAATTCTTATGTATTTTTCAACATTTTATTATTATTTAGTTTATTAAAATAATATTTACAACTCTCTTTTTCAAAAAAAATTACAATTCTCTTTTTCTTTTATCACAATTTAAGATTCCTATACCATCACTAACCTCTATTTGTATCTTTTCTGCACAAAACATGAAAAATTATACTTGATATTCAGTAATGAATCATAATATTCATGACAAATTTCAAACAATTTAAGATTCCTATACCATTACTAACCTCTATTTGTATCTTTTCTGCACAAAACATGAAAAATTATACTTGATATTCAGTAATGAATCATAGATTTCATGGCAAATTTCAAACTTTTGATCATTCATTTCTTTGGTAATTGAATATATATATATATATAAAAGAGTAAGATTATACGTAAAACTATCCAAAAAATAGTATTATATTTATACCAAAGTTTGGTATATTTGGTTTGATAGACCAAAGTTTGGTATATTTGGTTCGATAGACCAAAGTTTGGTATATTTGGTTCGATAGACCAAAAAAATCTACATAACTAAAATCTATTTATATCTATTAAGATAAGATTTTTGAAATCTATGATACACAACTTTTTAAATGAACACAAGTTCTTGTAATTTTCTTTTATAAATCCAAATTTTAGTCATGTAATCTTAATTTTTATATTCAACCAATCAGCATTTTTTAGTCATGCAATCTTTGTGTCCTAACTTTTGAGGTCATCAAGCTTTATATTCAACCAAACAATTTTGAGGTCATCAACCAAACAAAATCTCAACCTTTAGTATAAACTATTATTCATTGACGTGGATACTTCATATACAAAGCTCCCATGAAAATAAAGTCTTATCACCCTCTAAAAATATAAAAAATTGTTTTTAATAAATTGTTTTTAAATATTAATTTTAAAAAGTTATTAGTGTTATATTAATTTTTATGGATGTAAATTTTTATGTCTAGATAAGAAGTTTGATTTTTTAAAATTGGTTTCCTTTTATTAATAAATTGTTTTAACATGTTTAATAAAGAATATTTTATTATGGATGTGATATATGAAATTTAAAAAAAAAATTATTTAGATTATTTTTAAATTTAATTTTTATGGTTAAAAATATTTGAGATTTTTTTATTAAATTTTTTATAGTTTTGATGAGTTAAAAGATCAGGAAAGTCAATATTATTATAAATGTTTTGAAATTAAAGTTTATAAAGGGCATATATACGGAATTATTAAAGAAGTATTTTTCTCTACCTTCTTAATAACTTAAATATGACAAATTCTTCTATCTCACATCATTTTAAGAATTATCCAATGTCATGTTTCACTATGGAGTCAATGAGATTTCACTCTTATTTTAGCAATGTTGTTTTTCTTCTTTAAGCTAGGTATAGTAAGAATTATTTCAGATCTTTTACATTCGGATTAATGACCTTTTATAGTATCACAATTCTCTTATATTCTAATACTTTATCGTACCACAACTTTTCTTTAAATTTACATGTCATCGTATTTTGTACAATATCAATATTTTGAAGAGCGACCTCCTCTACTCTCCAATGGTTTATCCAAGACGATATCTTTATGAAATCTTACAAAGCCTCTTGTCGTTCATGTTTGTTGTCTTGTACTTGTACATCAGGTACCCAAAGATACCAATACTCTCAATGAGAGAAATACCCACTTTTATGAGGAGGATAGGATAGGGTGTATTTCTTTCAATTTTAAGATTATAAATTATAAAACACTTTTGGATTTGTTCAATATTTCTCCACAATTCCTTAAGGACGATGCAACCCCAAACTTCACATCCATATAAGATAACAAGAGTGTTAAGATTCCCAAAGAAGAGTTTTTTTTCTCACATCCAAGACTTAGCTTATTTACAATTGTTTTCAAGACCAAAATGGGTTCTCATCCCTACATTAATCCTTTTCTCAATGCTAGTTCCAATTAAGCTTGCGATGAAGGTCATCTCTAAGATATTTCTAAGAAGTGGCCATCTAAATTGTTATTGGAATATACAAAATTAACATAAGTGATGTTTTCTTATTTGATAATCATAGCCGTTGTTTTGTTAACGCTTATTTTCCTGTCTATGCTAGAAGATAAATCCTTGAGAATTCTTAATTTCTTCTCAAGATTATAGATACACCTCACCATAACAACAACAATATTTTAGTGTAAAGAAAAAGGATTGATGGCTATTCCAACTAAAATAGTGCCAATACAACTCTATTATTTTCATTGTATCATTTTATCAAAAAAAAAATATTCTAATACCATTCGTACAAGTAACATGTCTAATATATAACCTGGATGTGGGTGATTATGTGGCTCAAAGGAGGAACGGGAGCAACTATAGGGGCAGACAGATGTCCCCCGACGTCACTCCCCAAACTTGCCACCATTAAGTCCTTAATGAAGCAGGATGTCCCCTTCCTTGATCCGCGAGGGTTCTCCAGGTTAATGATGAGAGATGACTTCCCCTCTGTCACCCGGTACTGTGCTCCACCGTGTAGAGTAATGGAGAAATTAATTGCGCCTCATGTTCTATGCATCCCTCTTATGTGAAGTCTGTTCTGCACCTCTTACCTCATTTTCTCCTCCCTGCGTAATATAGTTAAGGTCGAACATTCTGCAGAGCCTGTGGCGATTGTGAAGCGAGCTAGCTTCCATCCTCCAGCACCTTCCCTCTCAGTCGACGTTCAAAATGCTTACCACATTGTGCCTTCAACTCATATGAAGATGTCTCATAGACTACGCGCTACACCAAGGCGGGAACGTTGTGGTTGTGGAAATTCCAACGAGCGTGCTAGAATTCTCACGGCTCAGGCTAACACATAAGGCTACGACATTGAAATCCCAGATTATCCCTGTCAGCTTATGGATGACTGGGAGGACGAGCCATGGGATCACACTCCATGGCGAATCAGACTATCCTTCGCAGGTGCAATTTTTTGGTGGTCAAGAACCCCATATCCTGACTTATCCTCCATCTCACAGGTACCCAGAATGATCCCCTGGATTCCTCTTTGATTCCTTCAGCAGCTCCCATGGACATAGAACAACATCCTCCTCCTCCTCCAAGGACCATACCAAGCACAATGCAGGGTAAATAAACCATCAACATTGTGGAAGATTATAGGAAAACAAAATCGCTTCTAGTTAAGAGGAATACCTCCAGCAGCGAGGACGATACTAGCAGCGATGCTAAGAACTCTAGAAAAGACGACGACCAAAGAACTATGAACCCATCAGCTCCCCTAGCGGATGAACGACCAAATTCACAGCTCGACTTCGATTTGGGGTTCCTATTGAGGAGGAGAATCCCTCCAAGCCATAGGTCCGGGTTCCCAAGTTTTTGTTTCTTTTCTATTTGTCATGGTCAATCTCGGTCTAGACCTACTAGTTAATCGCAACAGTTATACTCAGTTTTTTTTCTTCAACACTATTAATTTTTCTATCACTATGATATGTTTTCCCTTCTATAGGGAGGATCAATTTGATTGTAAAATCCTAAATTCCCCTAAGGGGCATGTCTCAACTTTCTCTCTGCTACATTCTGTTCGCAAAAACCGCCATTGTGATTTATATTTTTACTGTATTATTATTTTGATTCAATAGACTGGTCTCTAAAATTACAAAAAAAAACACGTGTGATATATATTTTTAATGTTAAGCTTATGCATTACATTTAAAAAAATACTAAATAAATATAGAATATTTCATCTAAATTAAATTAAATTAGAGAAAGAAAGAAAAAACAATATAATCCATAATGTAAAAAAAATTAAGAAAACATGGAGAGTTGCTAAAGGAAACAAATCCCTGCCTTTAGAAATTGAACATCTATTGAATAGTCATATTCCTTTAGAAATACAAGATCTATAGAATAGTCAATTGTAATTGCGCTTTTTATTTAGCTTTGAGCCTTCTAAGATCTTGAGTCTTACATTGATATATGTTAAAGGCTAATATTTCATTCTTGTGAAATAATCTCATGTCTGGGTTAACAATTTCTCGCCAGTTCATTTTGATACCAAGGACGCCATGAGCCCCTAGTGGGAAGTTTGAAAGCATTTAGACTGTATCTTGTTGATAAGAATGGAACATGGCCATCTCATTCCCTGTTGTCAATAAATTGAAGTTGAATTCAGGTGACACAAAAACTTTGATTTATATGTTTATGTTTAAATGTGAGAATTTTAATGTGCATGAACAAATTAACCACATGAAAATGGAAATACCTGTATACCCATATACAAAATCCTGCCGCTATCAATTTTTTGCAAATAGGTATTATGGAAAAATGGGAGTTTTGCTAGTTTTGATTGATATCAAAACTGCATTTCATGAAATTACCAAAAACTAAGATTCCTTTAATAACTGAAGTAGTTAGCATCATATACCAATTTTAATTAAAATGGAATTATTGTCCTGTTCATTAGGAATGATTATATATTATGTTTATTATGGAAAGAACAAAATCATTAATAAAATCCAATTGAGAATGATTTACTCGCATATACTCCAATTCTTTGAGTGAAAAGCATTGAGTTGTATTAGTTTTTCTCCGTCTAAAGTACAACAACCCTTGAACATTAATAAGTTTGGAACGGTGAGTATGTATATCTCCTATCTTATTCCTTGTCGTTCATTGGTGTATCATTGAATCTGGCACATTGTATCTTTTACTTTTCCTTTTTGTTTTCAATGTGGGATGCATGGTTGCGTTTAATCCAAGTCAAATATGCAGATGCCAAGATATCAAAGAGAACCAAATAATTGGAAAGACAATTCGAGTGCACAAGGGATGGTGAGAGTGGCGGTGCAAAGAGCATGCTGAGAGGGGGTAAGACATTTGTTTCTTGGTTGGCCCCCACAATTCACAATTCCATGATGAGAGACGTAAGACATTTGTTCCTTTCATAGGCCCACATATTCGATTCACCCAGGCCACATGGAATTTTCTCCTTACAAATATATGAAGGTGTCTTATGTCCCAAATAGTGGGAATCAAGAACCTTTTGCATTGAGTGTTTATGCCTTATAAACCTTGTCATTATTGCTTATTGAAAGCTCCGCCCTAGGCCATAAGCATGCACTATCTACTGAACTTGATACAAAATTGGCTTGCTTCTATATGTTAGAAGACCATGTGAGAGCGATGGACCCATTATGATTTACTCACTCTGAGGATACCAATCAAGTCAGCTCGACGACGTGCACTCATTTGTTCTATCAAATAAGTATGTATCAATGGTGGGATGAAAGCATAACATTATGAATTATCAATATAAGGTCACTCTACTTCTGCCTTTCTATAGTTCTCGAGTCCTTGCCCGTGGAAAGTAGTGGTGCTTTCCTAGTGAACCCATCTTATTAACAACCAGGCTAGGTTCAACGACAAAATTTCCAAGTATTTCCAAATCCTATAGTAGCAATCATCAACGGAATAAACTGACTAAACATCTACTTCTGGGTTTCGCTTATCAAAAACTGGATGTCGACCACGAACATCAACATAATATTGCTTACGAACGGGATCTCGCTAACTAAGGTATGGATCTTCGGCTTGTTCTCTAAATTAAGCTATCTAGAAAGCAACCTACCTATCTCCATTATTCTACTTGCTTATATCTTAGGGACTAAGGAGCTAGTTACTAAGGTGGGTGGGATAAATGTCACCTTTCATCCCCATTTTTTTAAGAGAGTTCAAGTGCTTGTAAGTGCAATATACCTGCCTTGAAATGCTCTTCTCTAAAAGCATTAGGATTGAGCTACTTTTTTTTCTATGAGCGATCTTGGCTAGTAAGCAACTCATAATACACGAGCCTAACGATGGCTGGACAAGGGAATAGTGGGCATGGGTATGGAAACTCAAAACCTATGGGATAAGAAATATAATGGCAACCAAATATTCATTGGCCTGATTGTATGGATGCAATCTAACATTACAGGGCCTTATGGCATTATGGACAAAGCAATCAATTTACTAGGAAACCTCCTCCCAACAACAAAATGATATTGATATGAATGCAACCCTCGTCTGTCTTGAATGAATCACGAAATCGACCTCTGCTGTTGGGCTAACATGTAAAAAGTAATCAATTAGTGGAACTAGCTATGCTTCTTGTTATTGCTGGAACAACGACAACTGGATCTGAACCAACCAAATCCATTTCTTGTTCACCAATGGAGAGACTTAAACCACTGATGATGGCGACTATGGGTATGGGTCTGAATCTACCGTTGTTGGTTCTACTGTATCTCCAATTGGTGTTGCCTTTGGTGCTTTCGCGCCTTCAACAAGAGAAAAAACTGAACCAACTGGATTCAATTCCTTTACTCCTACCACCTTTGCTTCTGTCTCTATTGCTAGTAGTGCTACTGGTGCTAGACCGACTTATGATAGTGGTGCTTAAACTGAAACCACTACTGATGTTGTTCATCGTTCTAGGACAAAGTACATGAGGATCCTGGATTATCATCTTTCTCTAGCTAGCATACGTATTTATAGCTCCTATAGCTTGTATCTTGCTGCTTAGGTACGACCGTGAATAAGGTAACAATAAAATGTGACAAAGAAATTTCATAATTTTAAGATCCTTGAGTGGCAAATACGGTTTTGGAAGAGCCTTGGACACAATGCTGGGTGCAACATTGAATATTTGAGACAACCAAT
This sequence comes from Pseudotsuga menziesii, assembly GCA_001517045.1. Lineage (NCBI taxonomy): Eukaryota > Viridiplantae > Streptophyta > Pinopsida > Pinales > Pinaceae > Pseudotsuga > Pseudotsuga menziesii. The sequence continues at coordinate 88,023 of LPNX010203129.1, read as the reverse complement.
CTTGCATACATCTAGAAGTTGCTGACATTTACTAGACCTAGTAGAGGCTTGGGTGCAACCGCAACCTAAGCTACATGCACATGGACACATGTAGTGTGCCTTGCATGTGAGGTTGTTCGTGGCTAAGGCATGTAGGAACAAGAACTAACCATATGCTTTCTACCTTATACATCATATGTGTGGGCACAAACACTTGCCACATTGCAATTGCAAGGCGATGCAACAAGGATAGGTGCCACATTGCAAGTTCATGTAACAAACACAGCATACCTGGATTGTCTGTCTCATAACATTTAATGTTATAATTAACTTTTGAAGTAATGCTAAGTAATTTCTGGCATTACTTCGTTTGATAGAAAAATATTTAATTATATACATTTTAACTAAAGTTTTTATAGAAATAATAGCACTATGCCTCGAGATGAGGCCAAATAAGAGGTCAAATTCAATGATTGGCTAACAAGACATTTTTTATGTTATTGATTTCTTGATTACGTAGATTATCGTATTATAATATTATGCAATAAAAACACTTGGGATAAGTATTTTTAGTTTTTGTGTAAATATTTTTAGTTTTTGTGCTAAACTTAATTGAAACATCTGCAAGCCGATTCATAGAGTCCCTGCTAGCAAGAACAAGGACTAATAATACAAAGCAAAGCATTAATTGAGAAAGTAAATAAAATAAAAGTTAGTTTACTTTAATTTGAATTTCTAAGGCATGTTATTCTGATGGATTTAATAAAAATATCATATACATAGAAAATAATATTTTCAATTTTCCATGTAGTGTTTTAAAAATCCCCCACCTCCAAAAAAACAAAATTTATAAGAATTTATAGTACTTTATGTCATTCAATATTGACTATCCAACTTAAAAGGGTGAATAAAGTATCCTTGAAAATGGTATGAGTACGGGTAAACGCTCTATGTGGTACAATGTTCAGATCTATTTAATTTAAATCTATGTGGTACTTAAAATATCTTTGACGGTGGTATTACTTTTGGTGAATTTTGTTGTAAAGTATTATTAAAAGGAGTGTGTTAGTTAACAGTATGAGCATGAAGATGTTTAATGTTGATTCAAGTTAGTTTAATGGTATATTTTATAATTTAATATTGTTTAATGGTATATTTTATAATTTAATATTGTTTAATATAATGGTATTGTTTAATATATTATAATGGTATTTTATTGTTTAATATTTTATGGTATTGTTTAATATAATGGTCGTTTAATGGTATATTTTATAATTTAATATTGTTAAATTTAGTTTGGATAGAAGTGAATAGGGAATGCTAACTTTTTTTAATTTATATTTAACTTTTATATATTATTGCAATATTTTTGAGTTATATATATTGATATAATGTTAAATTTGTATAAAATATGATTTATAATAATACTATTTCAAAATAAAAATAAAAATTAACAAACTTTCTAAAAATATTTCGTATATTTCACATATGATATATCATGTATTTCATATACTCATTATATTTTTAAACTTATAGATATACTCACAAAACCATCAAAACTTAAAAAACTTGTGAGGTTTTGAATTTTAATATTTTCGAAGTTTTTCATCTCGTATCCCACATTCTGCAACTACGGGATGCGGGATGCGGGATCACAAAACCACCGCACTTGCACGAACAAAACCTTAGGTTGCAGAAGAAGAAGATAAACAAATGAGAAGCATGTTGTCATTGTTTCAAGCTTCTAAAATTTCGTTTCCCGGAGAAAAAGTGATGGCCAAAACTGATGGTGTTCCCAATCTCGTCAACACCAAAACTGATGATGTTCCCAATCTCGTCATGACTAAATATGAAGCGGCATATATCATAGACTGGACAACACTTTGCCTGCCAGTGGATAGTACCACATCCAATTTGATCCAGCACCTCGTCAAATTGAACCAGACGCAAGACTTTGGATGGAGAACGTTTTGCAATGTTAAAGCTTGAGTGTTTTCAAAACATAATTCAATTGGACACGCCATGGTGCAAAATAAATCCTGAGCGTTTTAATTCCATGCGGCTTTCTTCTGTATTTGTCGATAAAACTTTGCCTGCGAGTGGATAATACCACATCCAACTTGATCCAACACCTCGTCAAATTGAACGAGATGCAAGACTCCAGATCGAGAACATTTTGCAATGTTAAAGCCTGACTGTTTTCAGAACATATTTCAATTGGACACGCCACGGTACAAAATAAAGGTTGAGCGTTTTAATTCCATGCCGCTTTCTTCCGTATTTGCTTGATCACGGGATATACTAACCAAAAATTTTAACCATGGAAAATTTAACTCGCCAATCACAATGCAACACATGTCGGAATGGTAATGGCCAGGGAGGCGAGGAATCTTTGAGATTTCATCTCCATAGAGAAAATGCCTTCTTTTGGTAAAAGAAAATGATTTTTAATGCCTTGCCCGGCCTTCATGAATAGGTGCTTTGGAGAATTTCAAAGATGAAAACGAAGGGTATTTCTGCAATTCCACTGGTGATCAACTTGAAGAAGAAGATGATAAACGAATGAGAAGCATGTTGTCATTGTTTCAAGCTTCTAACATTTCGTTTCCCGGAGAAAAAGTGATGGCCAAAACTTCACTTATACTGGCAGCATGGATATTTGTTAACGTCTAAATGCACTGCCCTCTAATTATTTTATGGGTTCTTAGACCTGTTTATTTATACCATTTTCAAATGGGATCTTTCGTTGATAGACAACCTTCCCGACTACATGAAAATTGCGTTGGAGATTTTCTTCAAGACATCCAATGAACTTATTGCTGAAGTTCTGAAAGAGCAAGGGCGAGATATGGCAGACTACATACGAAAAGATGCAGTATGTACTATTAATTATGAAGAACATTTTGTTCAAAACCACCAAATTCACAAAACCATCAAAACTTATAAAACTTGTGGGATTTTGAATTTTAATATTTTTGAAGTTTTTCATCCCGCATCCCACACTCCACAACTACGCGATGCGGGATGCGGGATCACAAAACCACTGCACTTGCACGAACAAAAAAAAATTCTGCATCTCGCATCAATATAACGTAACCTCAGGTTGCAGAAGAAGAAGATGATGATAAATGAATGAGAAGCATGTTGTCATTGTTTCAAGCTTCTAACATTTCGTTTCCCGGAGAAAAAGTGATGGCCAAAACTAACGGTGTTCCCAATCTCGTCAAGACCAAAACTGATGATGTTCCTAATCTCGTCATGATTGAATATGAAGTGGCATATATCATAGACTGGATAACACTTTGCCTTCCAGTGGATAATACCCATCCAATTTGATCTAGCACCTCGTCAAATTGAACCAGACGCAAGACTCCGGATGGAGAATGTTTTGCAAGGTTAAAGTACTAAAGTCTACAGAGGTGTACATACACTACCCCCCTCTGGATTTGAACATGTAACCTCCTAAGAAGAATCACACACTCTTAACCATTAAGCCCACTCATGATATATATATATATATATAAAATAAACTAACAAAACTAGAAAAATTCAATAATCTTCCTAGATTGAGAAACACCCTAATCAAATTCCTCAAAATACATACTCCCCTCAAGCCACTCCAAAGCTTTTTTACAAAAAGTTTGCATGTTGCGTAAAGCATTTAAAATCATATGTGAATGAGATCTCCATCTAATTCGACTCATCTAACTCAACAAAAATTACCAAAAATAACACAACCTTTTTATCCAATCGATAATGATCTTAGAATCATCCAACACCTACCATTTTGAAATATATCTTTCACAAACAATATTAAAAAAAAATCTACATAACCAAAATCTATTTAAAACTATTAATAAGATTTGAAATCTATGATCCACAACTTTTATAAATCCTCTTAACACAATTTTTAGTCGTGGAATCTTAATTTTTAAAGGTCATAAGGCTACTGCTTTATATTCAACCAATCAACATTTTTGAGTAATGCAATCTTTGTGTCTTCACTTTTGAGGTCATCAAGCTTTATATTCAACCAAACAAAATTGAGGTCATCAAGTTACTCCTTTATATTCAACCAAACAAAATCTCAACCTTTAGGATAAACTATTATTCATTGACGTGGATACTTCATATACATAGCTCCCATGAAAATAAAGTCATATCACCCTATAAAAATTATAAAAATAGTTTTTTAATAAATTATTTATAAATATTAATTCCAAAAAGTTATAAAAGTCTTATCACCCTATAAAAATTATAAAAATAGTTTTTTAATAAATTATTTATAAATATTATTTCTAAAAAGTTATAAGTGTTATATTAATTTTGATGGATGTAAATTTTTATGTTCAAGTAAGAAGTTTGATTTTTTTCAATTGGCTTTATTTATTTATTAATAAATTGTTTTAACATGTTTAAAAAATATATTTTATTATGAATGATGATGAATATTGTTAAAAAAATCAATTTTATATATGAAATTTTTTAAAAAAATAGTAAGGAATTATTTAGATTATTTTTAAATTTAATTTTTATGTTTGAAAAGATTGGAGATTTTTATTTTTATTTTTATAGTTTGTTTGTTTGTTTAAATAAAACTTGTATTACTATACAGAAACCAGATTACATTACGATATACTTTTAAAGCCGCCCCAAAAACATGGAGGTCGTGGTCCAGTCCGACGGAACCCAGTTTGGAATTGGACCTGATTTGTTTTGCCAAAAAAATACAGAAGTTTTCCAAGTATGTCTGCCCCCCCTTTTATAGTCGGTCCTACCAAAATTCTGAGCAAAGTTACAGAGCTTTCCATCTCACATCAAAATGAGCAGGCTTAAGATACTGTCACCACGAGGGTCCCTATTGACTACCTGGTTCCCATTAGAGCTTCTACAACAACTATCTAAGCTACTTAAACCATAGAAAACGTCCTGACAAAATATAGACATAAAAGACCTCATAAAGCACAAACAAAGAAGGGAAATCAGATCCGACCTGGAGAAGGAGGTCCCCAGCAAGGAGCCTCAGCCGAGGGGAGCACTGCCGCAGTTTGCTAGGAGCCTGTCGTGCGAGTTGACAACACTTGGAGGGGGCCATCCATGATCTGGGAGCCCACAGGGTATCTTTCTTCCACCGCTCCTCCTCTGTTGTCCCTCACCTGAGGTCTAGCAGTTTCCAGGGCTCGATGGTCAACAGGGTGGAATGGGAAACCTAACCGAGCCACGAGGACATCGAGCTTCTGGTGCATAGTGCTGCATTCAGAATTGTGCTCTTTCTAGAAGGGCACAGGTTCCGAATCACCATCTTTCTTGGCCTCCTGCATCACCGAGGAGTGACCCACCAAGCGGAATGTCACCCAGTAAGTCATTAGCATGCTGTCGTAAGCTGAAGCTCGGCCAGCTATGTTTCCAGGGTTTAGGACCCAATCCGCCACCTCCTCGTGAAGACTTTCCCTCGGCATGGCTTTCACCTCAGCCCACAACCCCTCAACCACCCTTTCGACCTCTTTGTGTATATTGAGCGGAACATGCTCCTTGAAGAGCTCAGCCTCCTCCTGCGCCTGAAGCTGAGCCCGAGTGGTTTGACGAGTTTGTCGAACGATAGACTTCCCTTTGGCGGAGGAATAGCCAGACGCCTCCTCGGGACCACCCTCCTTTCTAAACTGCCATTTGGGAGCCATCGAAATGGCTTGCGAGAAAAAGGGGAATGGAAGGGTGCGACACTGAAGCACTCCCTCAGAGCCAAACACGAAGGCGCAACGCAAGGTAACACTCAGGAGCTCAAGCCTACTTTATCTGTTACGGGGCACAGTATAACAGAGATCAAAGTTTCCAAAATATAACAGAGGTGCACTCGAGGGGGCACTCCCATCCCTGACCTAAGCATGCATCATGCCGATCATTAGAACTAGAGCCATCGTCTTGTAGAAGTTATGCTCTCCATCTGGTCGACGGTCCCTTCGCCCAATGCAAAGCATGTCAAATCCGGGGGCATAAAATGAAATAATGGAGCAATACAACCACCAGAGCCGGTGAGCATTTAAACCTATGGAGCCGCACATCATTAACCTGGCCTCGTGTAGGCGTGCTCGTGCCTCCCATCTCCACCTGTCCTTCCATCTGCCGAATCAACCACTTGGACTTCCCTATGGCTCCCATGAACACCATCCTTATTCTGCCCTCCTGATCATGACAAAGACCACCAAATCCTGTCGGGCCCAAATTACCCTTAGACGCATCGTCGAAGTTCAACTTGAAGACAGACGGGGGAGGGGTAGACCAAAAGGACGGGCTGGAGGGCTAACAAAGCTTATTCCGTTGGCGAAGACTAGCCAACATAGAACTATTCAGTCCCTAGTTCACAGCAATACGGACTTCCTCCTGTGGGATGATCTTGTCTTGATCATGCCATTTCATACAGCGAATGCACGATAACAAGTTGTCTCTCACCATAGTCCAGACCGTTTCCATGTCTTTACGTTGGTCTCTAAAGATCCGAGCATTCTGCTCCTTCCATATACACCACATGGCCATACCTGGGAAGGCATCCCATATAGTTCTGATAATGGGATTCTTGAAGGCTTTTGGGCACCAATCCCTTAGGGTCTGAGAAGGTTGACCCCATCTTCTGTGGCTTCGTCAAAACCTCAATGCTCCCTTGTCCCAAACAATGGAAGCGAAAGGGCAGTTGTCCAAGAGATGACCCATAGATTCCTCCGCTTGATAACACAAACAACATTGGGAGGGCCCCTGAATCCCCCATTTGCGCAGGTTGTCAATTGTGAGAATCCTTTCCTTGACGACCAGCCAAACAAAGAGGGCAACCTTGGGCCATAAGTTGGTTGTCCACGTTTTTTCCCATATATCATTAGTCACAGCATTCCTCGATATCCTGATACTGTAGGCCTCTTTGACACTAAAGGATCCTTTGGTCGTGTAACCCCATCTTAAAATATCAGGGCCTTCTTGAACCTTGATAAAGTGTTTGTTCAGCTCTTCATGGAAAGCCTCCCATTCCTCCTCACTAACGTGTTCAGGTTTCTCTTGGAAGTCCCACTGATGGTGCTCCATGTGATTTCCCACTCGCTAGGATTGATTCACCTGGATTTTGCCCCTCTCAAGCACCTACTGCTTGATATGAGCCCATCGCGGATCCCTACCAAGGATGGGAAACTGGTTCCAAGAATCATCCTAGAATTTTGCCCTGCAACCATCCCTGATTTCCCAGAAACTGTGCTCCTGGATGATCGATTTGCCAGCCAGGGCTTTCAACCAGATGGGAGAACCACTGGGAGCCTCATTGAACCAGATCAAACGATGTCTGGGCCTATCCCAAGCATATTTTGTATTCCAGAGTTTCGCCCAAGGCTCCATGGAATGGTTGACCTAGCGCCACCACACTTTGGCACCGAGGATCTCCGACATCGCTTCAAGATCCCTAAGGATTGATGACCATTCCAATAACATTTTAGTGTTAAGAAAAAGGATTGATGACCATTCCAATAAAATAGTGCCAATACAACTTTATTATTTTGACTATATCATTGCATCAAAAAAATATTCTAATACCACTCGTACAAGTAACATGTGTGGTATATAACGTGGTGATAACATGGATGCGGGTGATTATGTGGCTCAAAGAAGGAGCGAGAGAAGTTGTAGGGACACACAATTGTTCCCTGACATCACTCCCCAGACTTACCATCATTAAGTCCTTAATGGAGTAGGACGTACCCTCCCTCCATCCGCAAGGGTTCTCTAGGTTAATGATGAGAGGTGACTTCCCCTCCGTCACCCAGTATAATGCTCTACCGTGCAGAGTAATGGAGAACTTAATTGCGCCTCATGTTCTGTGCATCCCTCTTATGGGAATCTCGTTCTACGCCTCTTACCTCATTTTCTCCTCCATGCACAATTTAGTGAAGGTCGAACATTCTACAGAGCTTGTGGCGACTGTGAAGCGAGCTAGCTTCCATCCTCCTGCACCTTTCCTCTTAGTCGATGTTCATAATCCCTACCACACTGTGCCTTTGGCTCATCTGAAGATGTCTCACACACTACGTGCTACACCAAGGCGGGGACGTGCTGGCCATGGAAATTCCAGTGAGCATGCTAGAATTCTCATGGCTCAGGTTAACACATAAGGCTACGACGTTGAAATCATGGATTATCCCCGTCAGCTTATGGATGTCTGGGCGGACGAGCTCATGGGCTCACACTTCGTGGCGAATCAAATGGTCCTTCGCAGGTGCAATTTTTGGGTGGTCAAGAACCTTCTGGCCCAACTTATCCTCCGTCTCACAGGTACCCATAATGATCCCCTGGCTTCCTCTTTGATTCCTTTAGTGGATCCCATGGACATAGAACAACAACCTCCTCCTCCTCCGAGGACCACAACGAGCACAATGTAGGGTAAAGAAACCATTAACATTGTGGCAGATTACAGGAAAACAAAATCGCTTCTAGTTAAGAGGAATCCCTCCAACAACGAGGAGGATACTAGCAGCGATGCTAAGAGCTCCGAAAAAGATGGTGGCCAAACATCTGTGAACCCACCGGCTCCCCCAGTGGATGGACGACCAAATTCACAACTCGACTTTGGTTTTGGGGTCCCTATAGAGGAGGAGAATCCCTCTAAGCCATAAGTTCGGGTTCCTAGGTTTTTGTTTCTTTTCTATTTGTTATGGTCAATTTGGGTCTAGACCTACCAGTTAATCTCAACAGTTATACTCAGTTTTTTTTCTTCAACACTGTTAATTTTGCTATCATTATGATATGATTTACCTTCTACAAGGAAGATCAATTTGATTATAAAAGCCTGAATTCCCCTGAGGGGCAGGTCTCAACTTTCTCTCTGCTACGTTCTGTTCGCATAACTGCATTATGATTTATATTTTTGACTATATTATTATTTTGATTCAATAAATTAATCTCTACCATTACAAAAAAAAACATGTGTGATATATATTTTTAATGTTAAACTAATGCATTGGATTTAAAAAAAGACTAAATAAATATAGAATATTTCATCTAAATTAAATTAAATTTTTAAAAAACAATACAATCCATACTTTGAAAAAAAATTAAGAAAATAATACAAAGCATTAATTGAGAAAGTAAGTGAAAGAAAAGTTAGTTTGATTTGAATCTCTTAGGCATGCTATTCTACATTGATCGATTTTAATAAAAATATCATATACATAGAAAACAATTTTTTCATCTTTCCATTTTACATGTGGTGTTTTAAAAATTCCCAAAAAATACAATTTTTTTTTTCAATTTTCCATGTGGTGTTTTAAAAATTTCCAATTTTTTTTATAAGAATTTATAGTACTTTATGACAATTAGATAATATTGACTATCCAACTAAAAGGGTGAATAAAGTATCCTTGAAAATGATATTAGTACGGGTAAACGTTCTTGTATGTATGTGGAACAATGTTTAAATCTATGTGGTACAATGGTCAAATCTATATGTGGTATTTTATGATATGAGAATATGATATTGTTTATTTAATTTAAAAGAATAAGTTAAAATATTTTTGTAATAATTAGTTCATGGAAGAAAATTAATATAGTTAAAAGTAGAATGAACTTTTATGAACTCTAGTATATCTAGTTGAGATATTCCAAGTGTTGGGATGCATGGTTGCGTTTAATCCAAGACAAAGATGCAGATGCCAAGATATCAAAGAGAACCAAATCATTGGAAAGACAATTCGAGTGCACAAGGGATGGTGAGAGTGGTGGTGCAAAGAGCATGCTGAGAGGTGGTAAGGCATTTGTTTCTTGGTTGGCCCCCACAATTCACAATTCCATGATGAGAGACGCAAGACATTTGTTCCTTTCATGGGCCCACATATCAGAGCCGATAATCAAAAAAGTATATCTAGTTGATTGAAACTTTTATATTGATCGACTTATATTGGATAAACTCAACGAGACTGCGTTAAATAGTTATAAATGTATGCTAAAAGATCAAATGCAAATTTGGTCGTATTACTTTCCCTATAGGTAGGAAGGAAAGCTGGGGTGGTAATGACGAGAGAAAAGTAACCAGTTATACTGTGCTTGCTTGTTTTATCGAGGAGTAGGAACGTTGACCTATATATCAGCATTCCATAATTCACATACCATATAAGATGACCTATATACCTTGTCTATTGGCTGAAACTTATAGGCTTATAGGATGGATAACACCTGTAGAGCTGCAGTAGAAATAAATGCATGTTATAATGGATTTGAGACGGTTGCTTGGGACGATAACGACCTGCAATGTCAGTGTAAATTTTATCTGGGTAAATCAGATCCCACCTTGGACATATGCTCATCTTCACTGCATCATTTTTTGGGGCCTTCAAGAAATCCTCCATCGATTTTGTTTCAAACCTTAGCAACCATTAAGAACCTCATCGTTCATTGGTGTATCATTAAATCTGGCACGTTGTATCTTTTACTTTTCTTTTTTGTTTCCAATGTTGGGATGCATGGTTGCGTTTAATCCAAGACAAAGATGCAGATGCCAAGATATCAAAGAGAACCAAATCATTGGAAAGACAATTCAAATGCACAAGGGATGGTGAGAGTGGTGGTGCAAAGAGCATGCTGAGAGGTGGTAAGACATTTGTTTCTTGGTTGGCCCCCACAATTCACAATACCATGATGCGAGACGTAAGACATTTGTTCCTTTCATGGGCCCACATATTCGATGCACCCAGGCCACATGGAATTTTCTCCTTACACATATATGAAGTTGTCTTATGTCCCAAACAGTGGGAATTAAGAACCCTTTGCATTGAGTGTTTATGCCTTATAAACCCTGTCATTATTGCCGATTGGAAGCTCTGCCCTGGGACATAAGGATGCACTATCTACTAAACTTGATACAAAATTGGCTTGCTTCTATATGTTAGAAGACCATGTGAGAGCGATAGACCCATTATGATTTACTCACTCTAAGGATACCGATCGAGTCAACTCGACGACGTGCATGCATTTGTTCTATCAAATAAGTATGTATCAATGGTGGGATGAAAGTATAACATTATGAATTATCAATATAAGGTCACTCTCCTTCTGCCTTTCTATAGTTCTCGAGTTCTTTCCCATGGAAAGTAGTGGTGCTTGCCTAGTGAACCCATCTTATTAACAACCAACTAGGTTCAACGACGAAATTTCCAAGTATTTCCAAATTCTATAGTAGCAATCATCAACGGAATAAACAAACTAAACATCTACTTCTGGGTTTCGCTTATCAAAAACTGGATGTCGACCACGACCATCAACATAATCCTGCTTACGAACTGGATCTCGCTAACTAAGGTATGGATCTTCAGCTTGTTCTCTAAATTAAGCTATCTAGAAAGCAACCTACATATCTTCATTCTTCTACTTGCTTATATCTTAGGGATTAAGGAGCCAGTTACTAAGGTGGGTGGGATAAATGTCACCTTTCATCCCCATTTTTTTAAGAGAGTTCAAGTGCTTGTAAGTGCAATATACCTTCCTTGAAATGCTCTTCTCTAAAAGCATTAGGATTGAGCTACTTTTTTTTTTCTATGAGGTATCTTGGCTAGTAAGCAACTCATAATACACGAGCCTAACGATGGCTGGACAAGGGAAATTTTTATACTGGGCATGGGTATGGAAACTCAAAACCTATGGGATAATAAATATAATGGCAACCAAATATTCATTGGCCTGATTGCATGGATGCAACCTAACATTATAGGGCCTTATGGAGTTATGGACAAAGAAATCAATTTACTAGGAAACCTCCTCCCAACAACAAAATGATATTGATATGAATGCAACCGTCGTCCGTCTTGAATGAACCACGAACTCGACCTCTGTTGTTGGGCTAACATGTAAAAATTAATCAATTAGTGGAACTAGCTATGCTTCTTGTTATTGCTGGAACAACGACAACTGGATCTGAACCAACCAAATCCATTTCTTATTCACCAATGGAGAGACTTAAACCACTGATGATGGCGACTATGGGTAGGGGTCTGAATCCACTATTGTTGGGTCTACTATATCTCCAACTAGTGTTGCCTTTGGTGCTTTCGCTCCTTCAACAAGAGAAACAACTGAACCAACTGGATTCAATTCCTTTACTCCTACCACCTTTGCTTCTGTCTCTATTGCTAGTAGTGCTACTGGTGCTGGACCGACTTATGATAGTGGTGCTTAAACTGAAACCGCTACTGATGTTGTTCGTCGTTCTAGGACAAAGTATACGAGGATCTTGGATTATCATCTTTCTCTGGTTAGCATACTTCTTTATAGCTCCTATAGCTTGTATCTTGCTGCTTAGGGACGACCGTGAATAAGGTAACAATAAAATGTGACAAAGAAATTTCATAATTTTAAGATCCTTGAGTGGCAAATATGGTTTTGGAAGAGCCTTGGATGCAATGCTGGTGTAACATTGAATATTTGAGACAGCCAAGCTTGCATACAAAAGTTGCATACATCTAGAAGTTGCTGACATTTACTAGACCCGGTAGAGGCTTGGGTGCAACTGCAACCTAAGCTACATGCACATGGACACATGTAGTGTGCCTGGCAATGTCAGGTTGTTCATGGCTAAGGCATGTAGGAACAAGAACTAACCATATGCTTTCTACCTTATACAACATATGTGTGGCCACAAACACTTGCCACATTGCAACTCCAAGGCGATGCAACAAGGATAGGTGCCACATTGCAAGTTCATGTAACAAACACAGCATACCCAGATTGTCTGTCTCATAACATTTAATGTTATAATTAACTTTTGAAGTAATGCTAAGTAATTTATGGCATTACTTCGTTTGATAGAAAAATATTTAATTATATGCATTTTAACTAAAGTTTTTATAGAAATAATAGCACTACGCCTCGAGAAGTTTTTATAGATTTTATATGTGTTAATTTTAATCAACCCGGATCCCGCATCCCGCAATGTAGTAATGTGTTGTGATTTTTGTTTCTGTGCTGTGATTTTTGCAGAGTAATGTGCTAATCTTTTCTACCAAGCTTCAACAATCTCAGCTTCAGACATATTGTTTGTGCATAGATGTATATATATCAATCTTTGTCTTTGTTTATGTTCAACGCAGAGGTGGTGTGGCAAGGAAAATGGTTGAAACACTGCCAATGGAGGTAGGTGGTGTGGCAAGACAAGACAAAAGGATGAAATGCCTTGGCGGTGGCTGTGACGGAGGCGGTGATGGATTGAAATTTCCTCTTGCGGTGACTATGATGTTTTGAGAGACTCTGATTAAGAATTTTCTTTGTTTATGCTCCTCAATGGCTCGTCTTATGGAGAAATCGAACAATTACGATGAAGAATACCCCATGAAATGCGGGGATTCCTTTAGTCTGCCCCCTGCTTTGTTTTCTTGTTATTGCTGCTTTGTTTGATTATTAGTTATTAATGTATTTTCTTTTGCAGTTTGCAGTTTCTTATGCCAAACTGATTAATGGCCAAGGGTTAGCAAAGCTAATGAACGATACAAATCTACAAGTAGTTGACATAAGCACAATTGAAGCTGGTGAAATAAAAAAACCAATAAGAACATGAGGCGGCATATGTCAAGGTGCTATCACTAGTCCCCTTGGTACCTGAATATATCTCATTTGATGACCATAGAAAGCGTTCCCAATCATTCATAGTTGGGTTGGTGAACTGAAGCAATCATTCTACTAGGTTGGTCAAGTTCCAAAGCATTTCTATGGAATGAGTGCAAGTCTAGTCAAGCAAGGTGGAAAACCGCCAGCAAGACTGATGTGGTGAAATTATGCCACTTTCAAGTTGTTCATTCTTATGTTAGCTTACATTATTTTTCTTGGTATTAATGTATTGTGGTTTCCCTACATTTCTCTCCATGACACCTAAAGCATGTAATTGTGATTCAAGCTAGAATGAAATTTACAAATTTATTTTGGAAAAAAGAAGAGTTCAATGCATTCTTATTGACCGAGTTTAAATAAGTGTATAAATGTTGTTTATGTTATGCAAATGTCTCAAAATACAGTTGAGAAATCTTCTTAGAGTTGTCCATAGACAAAGACATTTTCAGTACTGCAATGTCTTCTTATTGGTAAATCCTTTTGTAATTATTGTGTCTCATTCCCCTAATATTTCCCGAAACCCGCATCCCGCATTTCTCAAGTTGCGGGTTGCAGCATCTTGCAATTTACCACGAAGACAAAATACATTAGGATCAGCTTTGCGGGATGCATGATCAAAAAAAAAATTGCGAGTTTATTAATTGTTCCGCAACTTGCGGGTTGCAGGATGCAAGAACAAAAAATAGTACAAACTTGATTCAAGTAGGCCCGCAACCCACAATTCCTCATTCTGCGGGATGTGGGGTGCCGACAAACACAAACCAAACGAAAACAATAGGAACTTCGCAACCCGCATTCCGCACATTGCGGGATTCGGGTTGATTAAAATTAACACATATACAAAATCTCCCTCACCCCGCATTTGCAGGATGCGGGATGCGGGTTTGAAAATGAAATATCAAATGAAAGGTTTGCCGCACTCCGCAAGTTGCGGATTTGCGGGTTGCGGGATGTTAAAACAATCCAAACAAAAATTCATCATTCCGCATTCAAAACAAAGAAATAAAACAAAAACGATGTTGTAGTTGAAGCTACAAATAAATTTATTGACACACATGTGATAGCTTGGAATCCTTGTAATTCCTAGTTGTGCAGAACTAAGGACGTCCAAATTCTTGATTTGGTACATTGTGTTACATGTTTAGAGAAAATACTTGTGGAAACTGAAAAAATAATTGGCAAGAATTTTTCTCTGGAAATTGAATGCATGTGATAAAATTCCATTGAATTTCTTTGTTTCTTGAAAACCCTTCCGATTTGTTGTTGCTGATCATCGAGAACAACATTAAAAGTTGAATAGACAAAATCATCGCGAATCCCAAATCCCAAATAGAAGAAAGATTGAAAAAAGTTCTGCAAACATTTGATTTATTTATCATAGTAGGGTTTTTAAAGTAATTACATTTTTGTAAAGGTTATAAATAACAATGTTCCGAATCATAAATCCTGAATCCCGCATTCCGCAATGCGGGTTGCGGGAGCTTGAAATTTATTATTTGGAAGTTTTTCATCCCACATCCTGCATTCCAAAATTTAGGGATGCGGGGTGCGGGATGGAAAACTTGCAAATAATAAATTTCAAGCTCCCGGAACCCGCATTGCGGGATACGGGATTCGAGATGCGGAACATTATTATTTATAACCTTTACAAAAATGTAATTACTTTAAAAACCCTACTATGATAAATAAATGAAATGTTTGCATACGTTTTTTCAATCTTTCTTCTATTTTGTTGGCGTCTTTGGATATCTTCACATACCAAATTGGCATTGCCATAGCCTCCATTTTCGTTTGGATCATTGCTATCAATAATGCCATTAAATTGCGAAATTGAGGAACTGATGAAGGAAAAGTGTGTACATTGTGGAAATAAAGTTGCGGAATAACAATTTATTAATTTGTTAAATTTTTAGCTTAAAAAGCAATATAATGTATATTTGTTCTCCAAAAATGTCACAGGTTTAGAACTTCTTCAGAAGAAACCTTCACTTTTAATGGTGCTTCTGTTTTTTCTTGAAATTGACCATTGTTCTTACAATCCATGGAATTAAGCTTCTACGTTGACCTAAGAACTGTGTACGTCTTAGCTTTAGTAAGAAGGAATACAACTCTATTTCTTTCGCAAGAAGTAATACCGTTGTTTAATGTTTATTTTAATATAAATAGAGTGGTTAGATTTGCATGTTTATATTAAGAAAATGTATTTTTATTTATGGAACCTTTTTTAACTTCGAAATTCTTCAAAGCACCTATTCATGAAGTCTAGAAGATTCATTAAGAAATAACTCGACTACTGCAACCTGAGGTTACGTTATATTGATGCAGGATTGGGAAAAGTTTTTGTTCATGCGAGTCCGGTGGTTTTGTGATCCCACATCCCGCAGTTGCGGAGTGCGGGATGCGGGATGGAAAACTTCGAAAATATTAAAATTCAAAATCCCACAAGTTTTTTAAGTTATGATGGTTTTTGTGAATTTGAGTTTCCACAAGTAAATTATAAGATCTACAGTAAAATCCAAGTAATCCAAAACAACAATTGATAGTATTTTCCAATTTTTCATCGCCAAAAGTAAAAATGCACACCAATTACAATCAAAGTACACTGTAGGTATGAAATTTGGTAGTTTGCATACAAAAACCTAATTAGACTAGTATAGTTTTAATTTCATACATAAATTAAACTACTATTGTGAAATAAGAATGCATCCAACATTTGAAATGAGAACAGAACAACTGTAAATGTTGGTTTCTTGTTGACGAGTATCATAGTTTGGAAACTAATCTCATGGCTCTGTAAGTTTGTATCGTCTGTTTCCTTTTTATTATAATATAAATCATCATCGTTCGTTGCAGAAATTAATAAATGAGAACATAACATATATAATATATTCGAAGGAAAAAAATAGGGATAATGCAAAAATATAACCAGATCGATACTCAAGAAAGTTTTAAAAGGGGCCCACGAGCATTTCTTATTATATTATGCTTTCATTATAGAGCAGACAACTCCTTCAATAATAATTGTCCCTACTACCTATTAAATTATATTTATAGACCTCAAGGGTCAAATTGACCATGTTACAAGTGGATTTCATTTGAGTGAAACTGAAATGTCGATTCACCCATGAGCCAACTCGTCCTCTACAGTAATTTCTTGGCTTCAAACGAAGATACCAACTACTGTGGAACAAGGAAACCCTGACAGTGCAACACAGGGGGGAAAACAAGGCTGAAGTGGTCATGTTTCAACACCAGGGGTAGAAAGGGAGTAGAAGAAGAAGTTGCATTCCAGTTATCTGGATGCTTGGGTTGTTGAAGAGAGACAGGGTCCCGACTCAGTGCAGGAAAGACTTCACTGAGTGATAGGAAAGGAATGTCAAATGAACATAAAAACAATAAGATGGAATGGAATTGCCAATGAAATCCATCGAACTCGAATGAGACTGTCTCCAATTCTTTCCAATTCTACCCATTTCGCATTCCGGCCTTTGGTATCACCATGTTGGCAATTTTTTCTTCGGCAGCCATGAGAGGGGAAGTAATGACACTGAAGAGCATAGTTTTTGCGCATATAAAAATCCATAAATGAGGTCCAAATGATATTTGCCTCAGTAGGAGGCTCTATTTATTCACTGAATATTACAAATGCTATCATGAGTTTGGGATTTTCATGATGTAGTATATATCTATAACTTGGGATTGATGCGATCTGTATATAATTCCATTATCTCTTGGAGACCGTGAAATGTCACTTAAACGGTGATATGAAAGCCCGCAAGGGGAGGAGAATCTAAGATGTGAAATATGTTGTAGTTGAAAGATTTGGTCTTTGGAGCGCGTGATATTGACGATGATTTAATGATTAACCAAGATATTTCATATATAATGATTAAGCAACAAGGAGATCTTTATACCATCATAAGAAGGCATCGATAAAGTGACAAATTTCAAGTTTACACACTATGGGATAACTTAAAGCTGAAAACAGGTGTGTGAATCCGATGGATTTGCGTGATGGATTGAATGTACCAAGGATCGGGCAGTCCAGATGAAGGTAGGTTCCAGATCGAGGGTCTGTGTTGATTTCGTTGAATTAAATTCTGCAGATAAATATAAGAAGTTGATCCATAGTGAATATAACTAGAGGACCAAATCAAATATATGTGCTTCAAGATCGGCTGATGAACGAAATCTCTCACCGTGGATGAAATGTCCTGATGAACATGGTACAGAAAGGAAATTCCCACGTATGATATATTTTTTCTGATCAATAATTAAGTCCCCAGACACCATTCACAACATTCTATAGGTCAAGATTATGTTCCTAGTATCGTTTGTTGTCCCAACTCCGAGGATGCATCATGAAATTTAGATATTTGAAACAATAAATCTTGCCTCTACATGAAACAAAGAAACGCGACCAATCAAATTTGTTCTTATCCCACCTGCATCATTTGTGAAAGGGCAAGGAAGGTCAAGTCCAAATGCCTTGACCCACCTGGGAAATAATGCGGGAGAACACCTAAGGTCTTATCCATGGCCAGTATGATAATTGAATATCAAAGGAGATGACTTTATTGGACTTTCTGCAGGGAGTGAATATCCTCGTTCACTTGTCAATTGTACTATTGTTATGATTGCCAGTTGTCATGTTTGCAACTATGCTAGTAAGGTATTTTCTTCTCTGTCTGTCTCACGGGATGCGGGAACGCAAAAAAGTACAAACTTGATTCAATTAGCTCTACAACCCGCAATTCCGCATTTTGCGGGATGTGGGGTGTCGGCAGACACAAACCAAACGAAAATAATAGGAACTCTGCAACCCGCATTCCGTACATTATGAGATGCGGGATTCAGGTTGATTAATATTAACACATATACAAACTCTCCCGCACCCCGCATTTGCGAGATGCGAGATGTGGGTTTGAAAATGAAATATCAAATGAAAGTTTTGCTGCACTCCGCAAGTTGCGGATTTGTGGGTTGTGGGATGTTAAAACAGTCCAAACAAAAATTCATCATTCTTCATTCAAAACAAAGAAATAAAACATAAATGATGTTGCAGTTGAAGCTGCAAATAAATTTATCGACACACATGTGATAGCTTGGAATCCTCCTAATTCCTAGTTGTCCACATCTGACTCACACCATTCTACTACAAAATATCGATGCAGTGTTGCATCACCATCGATATTTGCATCAAACTACTCAGCTGACTCTGAAGAACTTGTCAATTTTGTTCAAAGGCACACCAAATTTTCAAAGTCAATTTTTGACTATGTGCACGAGTCTGCAACCTACAATGCGGATTGTGGGATCTTGAAGTTTATAATTTGTCAAATTTTCATTCCGCAATCCGCCATTTGCGGCATGCAGGTTGCGGAATGTCCGACTCGTGCACACAAAATATCTTCGCATCCCACATTTTGCGGGATGCGGGATGAAAAAAATATCGAAATTTATTTTTGTGTGTTCTCGCAACAAAAATCACAAATTTAAAATGGGATAGTTAATAAATTTTACAGAGACACTATCATTTATTTCCATTCTCTTTTTTCACCTGTGAGAGAGGTTGTCATTTATTTCCATTTTCTTGTTTCTTCCATGAGGAAGGGTCTAATTTCTTGCCTCTACTGTATTTTTGAATTTTGTGTTGTTTAAATTATTGTTTTGATTTAGCATTTTAATCTTTATGTTGTGTGTCAGTTCATTTCTTGTTGAATTTCAATTCCTTTTATTATTGAGGCAAATAGTGCCTAGAAAATTAAGTAATACACCGAGACACAAACTCGAGGCATCAATTTATCCGTTTGCACAAAGCAACAGGCTTCTAGAGGTGTTTGAAACATAAAACCTATCGTTTAATTTATCAATTTATCAATTTAATTTAATATTATATTATTAATTTACAATTTACCATTTAGTTTCTGCAATCCGCAAAGGTAAATTGATAATCAACTTATCAATTTACTTTTCGGAATGCAGAAAGCAAAAAGCTGAAAGGTAAAATGATAAATTGATTATCAATTACCTTTCCACTTTCTGTAGGATATACTGAGAGACTCCTATACTGAACAGGTTAAGTTGTTCAAATGTTGGATAAGTTGCGGTTTTTTAGCAGTTCAAGAATTGTATTTCAATATGATTTATATGGAGAAAAGATTTGAAACACTCGCATTGGATAACTTATTGTTGAAGTTCAGAATTTGTGAATCAACTATCACATCAAAACTCAAAAATGAATGTTGGCTTATGCAAAAAAAAAATTGAACACAAACCTACCATACCCTAATGTCCAAAATCGCAAATGAAAGTCCGAGAGCCATAAAATACATTTTAAAGGTGGAGATTATACATATGTTTGTTGAACACTTAATTCTTAAAAACGAGCATTTTAAATTTTTTTAAGTAAATTCAGGATGCGTATTACAGCATTATGAAGTTACATAAGCAATATAAGTCACAACCCTTTTTTATAGTTTTGCGACATATACAAAAATACTATGTGTTCAAATACAAACATGTCAATGTTCCTTTTTCAATTTCCGACAATTCGGTACTAGGAAATCTATGTCGTATGTTCTGCAATAAGGAACATACTAACATCCAATATCAAATTTTGCAACATAACAGAACTGGAATCTCAAAATTGGGAAATCAAAAATTCTGTTAAATAGGAGAAAGGTCATCTTATTTTTATGAACGGACACTCAATTTATACATAATGATAATGTTGAACCAACTAAAACATGGAAACATTCGATAGGTTTCCATAGTTAAATTTGAAATCGTTGTAAAGGTGAAAGGCCTTTAAATCTGAATAATGCTTTAGCAATGTAAAAGACTTGATGCTAAAAAGACCTGGAATGGAAAGATGCTTATTTGTGGTATTTCGATGTAGAGAAATATCCATCTCTGAGAAAGAACAAAGCATTTACACTCCCATGTCTCTCTAGAAACTATAGGCCTTTCATTGCAAGTACCAGTGCGAACTTATCTTCCCATCTCTTCCAATTCTAGGCTTTGATATCATCACATTGTGAGTTTTTTCTTTGGTAACCATGAGACCGGAACTAATGACGTTGACGAGTGTAGTTTTTGTGTAAATAAAAAATCATAAATGAGGTCCAAATGATTTTTTCCTCAATAGGAGGGTCTATTTATTCACTGAATCTTTCAAATGTAATCATGAGTTCAGGAATTTCCTGATTTAGTATATATCTATAACTTAGTATTAACATGATTTTTATATAATTCCCTTATCTCCTGCAGCACGCAAAAGATCACATAAACTGTGATATGAAAGCTCGGAATGGCAGCAGAAACCGAGATGTTAAATATATTGGATTTGAAAGATTTGGTCTTTGAAGCGGGTGATACTGACAATGATTTAATGATCAAGCAAGTTAGTTCACATATATTACATCATCATATTAATCACAGAAGTGATTGTAACCCTCATTCTTTGGAATTTTCCTCAATGATCTTAGACAAAACTTTTTTATACACAATTACAATGTTGAAGAAGCTAAAAAAGAACAAAATGCGTCAATAATCATTATTTTATAATACAAAAACGTAGTAAACACCAAATTGTAATGGTACAAAGTGATGTGTTGGACATTTATCTACGCTACAATTCTCACCCATTTCCATAGATTTTGGTAGCTAAATTTCCAAACATTTTCCGAGCTAAAGTGCACATGTTTTTTCACTTCATTTGTTCTTTAGCCCCTTCTTCGAAAGTAGAACTCCCAAGTTATCTTCCCATCTCTTCCCATTCTGGCCTTTGGTATCACCATGTTGGCAATTTTTTCTTTGGCAGCCATGAGAGGGGAAGTAATGACGCTCAAGAGCCCAATTTTTATGCATATAAAAAACCATATATGAGGTCCAAATAATATTTGCCTCGATAGGAGGCTCTATTTATTCACTAAATATTAGAAATGCTATCATGAGTTCGGGATTTTCATGATGTAGTATATATCTATAACTTGGGATTAATGTGATTTGTATATAATTCCATTATCTCTAGGAGACCGCGAAAGGTCACTTAAACGGTGATATGAAAGCCCGCAAGGGGAGGAGAATCTAAGATGTGAAATATGTTGCAGTTGAAAGATTTAGTCTTTGGAGCGCGTGATGTTGATGATTATTTAATGATTAACCAAGATATTTCATATATAATGATTAAGCGACAAGGATATCTTTATACCATCATAAGAAGGCATCGATAAAGTGACAAATGTCAATTTTACACACTATGGGATAAATTAAAGGTGACAGCAGGTGAGGGTCTGTGAATCCGATGGATTTGCGCGATGGATTGAATGTACCCACGATCGGGCGGTCCAAATGAAGGTAGGTTCTAGACCGAGGGTCTATGTTGATTCCGTTGAATTAAATTCTGCAGATAAAGATAAAAAGTTGATCCACAGGGAATATAACTGGAGAAGCAAATGAAATATATGTGGTTCAAGATCAGCTGATGAACCAAATCTCTCATCGTGGACGAGATGCCCCGATGAACATGGTACAGAAAGGACATTCCCACATATGATATGTTTTTTCTGACCAGTAATTGAGTCCCCGGACACCATTCACAACATTCTATAGGTCAAGATTATGTTCCTAGCATCGTTTACTATCCCAACTACGAGGATCCATCATGAAATTTAGATATTTGAAACAGTAAATCTTGCCTCTACATGTAACAAAGAAATGCGTCCAGCCGAATTTTTTCTTATCCCACCTGCAACATTTGTGAAAGGGCAAGGAAGGTCAAGTCCAAATTCCTTGACCCACCTGGGCAGCAACGTGGGAGAACACCTAAGGTCTTATCCATGGCCAGTATGATAATTGAATATCAGAGGAGATGAATTGACTGGACTTTCCACAAGGAGTGAAGATCCTCGCTCACTTGTCAATTGTACTATTCTTATGATTTCCACTTGTCATGTGTGCAGCTATGTTGGTAAGGTCTTTTCCGCTCTGTCTGGCTCACCCTATATAGCGCCACCGTCCGAAGCTGCTGAAAAACGAGGATGAATGAGCATTGAGAGAAAGGCCAAAAGTGCAATGGATATATGGTTCCACAAGCTCATTTGTCAGAGGGTACTGATGGTTGGTGAATATGAAATTATGTTCCTTTATCATTCTGGTTGTCTGCACTAGGAAGTTTCCAACCATCAGGGCCTGGATGTGATGCACTTTGAATATTCCCGAATAGGAATACTTCCACCTGCACAATACAATGCTTTTCCTGTCTTTGGAGTGTGTCCCCATAAATCCTCGAAGAGGTCAGGGCTTCCAAAGTCCTCCTGCATGGGGACCATGTTCAGCGACAGGCAGTCAGAGCGATTGCTCATACTAGGGTGGTGGGTGTCCAAAGTCTTCATCACCTCATTTGTAATTCCCACTTGCTAATTTTCTCTGAGGTGGTGACGAGGTTGAGGACATACTCCATTGTATTGCCTGTTGGAGAGCCTATTTAATGGGAGATGAGGAGAACAAGAATGCTTGTCTCCAAGAGCCCTCACACAAAACTGTTACTAGCACATAGGGGAAATGTGGACAAGGATAAGCAAAAAAAGCACATAAAGTCCTTTGGTAGTAGGAAACCATGCAGAAAGGAACTGTTGAGCGCGAAATACCCAGACAGGGAAGGACACGTGGCTGAATCAATAGATACACGAGTGGTTGAGCATAGTGTGCTTATTGCATCCAACGTTATACCTTTCTATAATTTTATGCTAATAGAGTAGCAAATTCATTATAATTAATATATTTCCCAAGAGTTTGAGCATTTGGGGGGTTCAAACCATAACCATATCATAATATTAGTTGGTTAAGGTTTGTTTACCATTAGTTTATTCCAAAAACAGTGCTTGCTTATAACAACAATCTTAATAGTTTATGGTTAAACTTGCGGTCATAATAATTCAGCAAAATAGAAGAAAGATTGAAAAAAGTTCTGCAAACCTTTGATTTATTTATCATAGTAGGGTTTTTAAAGTAATTACATTTTTGTAAAGGTTATAAATAATAATGTTCCACGTCTCGAATCCCACATCCCGCATCCCGCAATGCGGGTTGCGGGAGCTTTGAAATTTATTATTTGCAAGTTTTCCATCCTGCATCCCTAAAGTTCGGAATGTGGGATGCGGGATGGAAAACTTGCAAATAATAAATTTCAAGCTCCCGCAACCCGCATTGTGGAATGCAGGGTTCAGGATTCAGGATTCGGAACATTATTATTTATAACCTTTACATTATTATTTTGCAATGTTTTCTTTGAAGAAATTCAATGGAATTTTATCACATGCATTCAATTTCAAGAGAAAAATAGGTCAGAAAGAGTCTGTGACTTATCATCATTGCCGGTTTGGTGAAGCCCCCACGTCGAAGCACAAATACTTTTCAGATGGCGTATTGACAGCATACTAATTGAAAAATGGGAATTATTTGTTTTGTAATTATGGAAAAGGATTTGTCATTTCTATGAGAAAATCACTTCCTCTTTCAGTGCCCTGTTTACATCTACATTAGATTCATATGCCAGATAGATATATGGAAAAACTCACTGTCTAGCCCCCCAGCAGTGGATGGGAAGAATCTGAAAAAGTGGAGAGATAAAAGAAAAGATCAGGTTGGATTGGAAACCAGAATAATGAAAGAGACGACATCTTAAAGGAAGGGAAAAGCTCTCAAAATTAACAATTAAGAAATCACAAGAGAAAAAATATCAGTTATAAACAAAAGAGAGTTTTCATGCCTATTACCATTAGCCATCATATTCACATGCATTTTACCATAACTGATAATTGGATAAATTATAGTCATCATTGATAATTGATCGTTTTAGAGACCATTTCAGCATGAGCATGAAGCAGGTGATAACACCTTTTTTGTGAGCCACATCCACATCTCCATATCAGCAGTGACTAAAGTGTGTTTTTTTAAGGCTATGGAAGGACCAAATAATAGTGT
This sequence comes from Pseudotsuga menziesii, assembly GCA_001517045.1. NCBI lineage: Eukaryota > Viridiplantae > Streptophyta > Pinopsida > Pinales > Pinaceae > Pseudotsuga > Pseudotsuga menziesii. The sequence continues at coordinate 63,438 of LPNX010203129.1, read as the reverse complement.
GAGTGAAGTGAGCAACAACATAGCATGTATGAAAAGATCAGATCTTGACCCCAATGGTAGATCAAACCTTGAGAGCAGACCTTGACAGCTCAGCCCTCGAGAGCAGATCTTGACATAAGGATGTATCAGATCTTGACCAAGAATGGGGTTTAAGATTATGTCTTTAGGAATTTCTCAGCCCTCAAGAGCAGATATTGACATAAGGATATATCAGACCTTGACTAGGAATGGGGTTTAAGATTTTTTGTCTCTAGGAGTTTAGGATTTGGAATTTTTTCAATAAAAAACATTTCTTTAGGATATCGGTGGGCCAAAAAACTACTGGAAGTTTCAGGACTGTTTCAAAATTTCATTTTCCATAGGGTCCATTTCAGAAGCTCGGGTTCCGTTTCCTTCTGTAGGTGATATGCAGTCCACTTCTATGGTGGATCTGAATCTAGATACGGATTGGGTCTGTAGATCCTGCACACAAGGGTGGTGGATCGCGTTACACAGCCGAAAACTAATGTTGCAAATATCGTTTCAAAGAATATATCACCAAGTTTCCAGAAAGAAGCTTGTTGGAAATATTGGGGAAAGTATCAGAAATTATTGGAAAATACTGGCAAGAATAAACTTGGACCTGAAAAACTTGGAAAATATGATATATCAAACAAATCGGCAACCATAAAAACTGGGAAGAAATAAAAAAACATTGGGAGAAATTGGAGATATTTGCATTTTGTAACACTGCCCAAAAGCCTAAATTGCCAAAAGGTTGCAAGGAAGAATCCAAGTACGATCAGAAGAAATCAAATCCACTATCCACACAAAATATGGGAAACCAGAAGTTGCCAAAGATAATTTAAACTTGAAACAGGCCCTAGTTATGTCAACAGTCATGCTCTAAATAATTTAATTTATTAAAATAATGTTTACAGCTCTCCTTTTCAATTAAAAAAAATTACAATTCTCCTTTTCTTTTATCACAATATAAGGTTCCTATACCATCACTAACATCTATGTGTATCTTTTCTTCACAAAACATAAAAAATTATACTTGATATTCAGTAATGAATCATAGTATTCATGGCCAATTTCAAACTTTTATCTAATTGACTATCTAAGTCGTACGCGCGCGCACACACACACACACACACACACACACACACACACACAAAAATCATCATCATCATCGAGACACCAATTTGGTGTATGACACCCCTTTGTTTGTGGGACAAAGGACCCCCTCTACGCAGTGATTCAACTGCTAAAGTCTACAAAGGTGTACATACACTACCTCCCTTTGCATTTAAACCTGTGACCTCCTAAGAGGAAGCATGCTCTTAACCATTAGGCCCACTCCTGCTATACTAATAATAATAATCTATTTTTATGGTCATCGCCAAGTGAGACACCAATTTGGTGTATGAGCCCCCCTTGTTTGTGGGACAAGGGACCCCCTTCTGCGTAGTGATTTAACTGTTAAAGTCTATAGAAGTGTACATACGCTACCCCCCTCTGGATTTGAACATATGACCTCCTAAGAAGAAACACATACTCTTAACCATTAAGCCCACTCATGCTATATATATATAAAATAAACTAACAAAACTGGAAAAATTCAATGATCTTCCTAGATTGAAAAACACCCTAATCAAATTCCTCCAAATACATACTCCCCTCAAGCCACTCCAAAACTTTTTTACAAAAAGTTTGCATGTTACTTAAAACATTTAAAATCATGTGTAAATGAGATCTCAGTCTGATCCAACTCATGTAACTCAACAAAAAAATACAAAAAATAACACAACCTTTTTATCCAATCGAAAAATGATCTTAGAATCATCCAACACCTACCATTTTGAAATAATCTTTCACAAACAATATAAAAAAAAAATCTACATAACCAAAATCTATTTAAAACTATTACAAAAAATTGAAATCTATGATCCACAACTTTTATAAATCCTCTTGACACAATTTTTAGTCGTGGAATCTTAATTTTTAAAGGTCATAAGGCTAGTGCTTTATATTCAACCAATCAACATTTTTGAGTAATGCAATCTTTGTGTCTTCACTTTTGAGGTCATCAAGATTTATATTCAACGAAACAAAAATTGAGGTCATCAAGTTACTCCTTTATATTCAACCAAACAAAATCTCAACCTTTAGGATAAACTATTATTCATTGACGTGGATACTTCACATACATAGCTCCCATGAAAATAAAGTCTTATCACCCTCTAAAAATTATAAAAATAGTTTTTTAATAATTATTTATAAATATTAATTTTAAAAAGTTAAAAGTGTTATCTTAATTTTGATGGATGTCAATTTTTTTTTATGTCTAAGAAAGAAGTTTGATTTTTTAAAATTGGTTTCCTTTTATTAACCAGTGCTGCGAGGTGGCAACGTCATGCCTTATTGAAGATTAGATTTTTTGAAATTTGTAAAAATAAACATTTGAATTATGAATAAATTGCATTATGATTAGTTGCTGATGAGTTTTAGGTATGGTGAAAATTGAATTATTTTGAGAGCTAAAATTGAAAAAATAAACATTTAAGAGATTCTTTCTCATTTCCCATAAAAGAACGAGGAGCATCGCATGGACTTTTACGGCAACCATATATTTATCTTCTCTAATCTAGAAGCATCAATTAAAAGTTGAAAGGCATATACAGTTCAACGTTTTGTTTCCACTGCAAAACATTGCACTTGTTATAATCACGTTTCTTGTAGTGAAACTTCACTAGAAACTCTGTTGTCATCCCAAACTTTCGACAAAAGCTATATTATTTGTTTCCTTGTAATTTTAAATCATACCACTAAACAATTTCAAATTAAAAAGTATCCCCTTCAATTAACATTTAACTTTAATCACATGACAAATCAAATATCACAATTACAATTTAACTTTTTTCTTTATTAAACTTAAATAAAGAAAAATTAAACAACGTCAACGCTTTGTTCATCTTTGAAGTGCTATATATATATATATATGAAAATGAAATAGAAAAATATTGATTTTTTAAAATCTTATTTTCTAAATACGTATACTAAAAAGTGTCAACAACACATGAAACAAAGTTTTTTCATTGGTTTAACTTAAAATCTTATAAAAATGAAATTAAATAATTGTAAAATTTGATTATGGAATAGCCATATTTGTAAATAACTAAGTTATAACTTTGAAATGGCAACTCTGCTCGATTTTTGCAACTAAATTTTTTGATAAATGACTTGGTAAACATAGAAGGAAATGGATATTTGAGTTTCTACAAATAGATATTTGAGTTTTTAAATGATAGTGGATGTTTTGGAACACAAAGAGTGTTTTTACTTTTACATTACTTTATTAAATTATTTCCACTGATATCCAACAAGTGGCAAGAAGCATGAATGTATTGGATGGCGCACAAAAGTGGAAACCAACTCCAAAGCCATGGGCTACCACCCAGAATAAATTTGGCAAAGGCCAGCACACTTGTTAACATAACAAAACAAAATTCTCTAGAACACGGATTAGCTCCTATCAAGGCATGTACATACTTTTAATTTAATAGTTTTTAATGCTACATGTATAATAACTAGATCCTTATATGGTTAAGGGACCTCTCGAATTCCTGTGTCACATTTGAATATTAGATTATAGACTATGAATTGGAATATTGATATAGTTTTAGATAATGAATGTTTATGCTTTCTTTATTATTTTTAATACTTTCCTTTTATGACGTATATTCTTAAATTTTCACTTTTTGGAAAATAGTGAATGAGCACTAGTTCACACTCGGATGTCATGCAACACCCTCAAACTCCACGGATTCCTACAAAGTTATGTGGATTAAGATTTTAGGCAGGTATGAAAAGAGGATGCTTTCAGGATGACGTTTTGGAGGATGCCCTGGGAAACGACATTCTGGTGAGGGTCCTCGCCAATCTTAACGAGAAGGACAAGCAATCATGGTCTCTTGTCGGCAAACAATTTTATCGACTCCAATAAGCTTGAAAGACAAAAATCTAATGCCTAGGATACTCCACGTTGTAGAGCATATGGACCTGTTCCTCTACGCTTAGATTAGCGATCGAGAGGCACTGAGACTAGAAATCTCAGTGTCCGTTATATCGATCTCTACAAACTACAGTTGGGAAAGACATGTACATGTACATATATGTTATAATGATTATCATGGCTTTTCTGTTCAAGATTTGATTATAATATAGTTATACAAAGTGTTCAAGATGAAAAAATAAAGCATGAAATGCATAATACTGGACTGCATGATTGCACGTAGAATTTACAGAAAATGCCTCACTACAGAATAATTTATTTGAACTGCATGGCAATAACTTGCTCGTTAAATTTTGTACACATGTTTTTCTCTTTTTTATTTTTCAAGTTGTGGAATAAATAAAGCGTGGAATACACATTACTATAGGTCGTGACATGACTGAAAGTAGCATTCACTAATGCTTGAGAATAATTTATTTGAGTATAATGGAAATGACGATTTATAGTAGCAAAATTTGCATAGGCAGGTTGATTTTTCTACATGTTCTTCTATTTTCTATTAATCAAGTTGAATAAATAAAGTATCAAATGCATATTACTGAACTTCATGCCTAAATAAAATATGAAATGTATATTAATGTACTACATAATTTATTTAATGGTAATTTATATGAGAAGTTGTACATGCATCCTAAATTTGGTACATATGTTTCACTCTATTTTTTCCATATCGAAAACAAATTGCAAAATTTCTAAGCAATTGGTATTTGCATTAAGCCATGACCATAAACATATTTTTTGTTTCTAATTTCTAGAGCAAGACATATTATCGCATGTGCATGTATACAGAGTTAACAAAGCTTTATTATGCTTGATTTTTAAATTTATGCTTTATGTTCATTTGAATACTGTTTTTGATAATAAATAATTAAGTGCAAAACATAAAGGCTAAAGATTGGGGCGAGTATACTCACCATTTAGGGTTTTTGTTGGCCTCCAAATATTGTTGAATTCAGGAGATGGTGTTGAAGAGGTCTACATGTGGGAAAGGGAAAGATTCCAATTCCATTGTATGATCTTAGCGATCTTCAATCTCTTGGAGGGTATTTTTTACTGGAAGCCCCCATTCCGTATGATGCATATCGATAGCTCTTGCACTCACTGGAGATATGAGAGCCCCAGTTACTGGATTTTAATCAAATGCACTGGAACTTTTTAAAGTTTAAGCACAGAATTTGTAAATGGATTTTGTAAGAGGAACATAGCTATATGTGTGTGTGTGGAGCTATGTCTATGTTCCTCTTACAAAATTATATATATATATTAGATGAGTTGGGTTCATTTTCCCTCTTATCAATTAACTAAGCATCCTCTTATTAATACAGAGTCCACTCCAATTAGAGCTTACTTTGCCATGTATATTAACTATATTTGGGGTGGGGATATCTAATGAAATGAGAGCAACCCTGGCCAATAGTGTTGAAGATATCAATCCACTCTAGCTAGGAAGCAAGGAAAAAAATTGATTGTTGAAACCAGAGCAGCAAACCCCGCCCTAGAAGAAAATGCAAATGGAATACCATGGCAGAAATCCAACGTCCGAACCTGTGACTTAACCCATCCATCATAGAAACCCTAGCTCACATAGAAAGCATGATTTCAAACATGCACTTGCAATTTGGGTGGAAACCCTGGGCAGCATAAAACAATTTTGAAATAGGGTAGGCAAAACTGGAATCAAAAAGCGATTAACCACAAAAGCATACCAAGCATTTCAAACAAAAACCCAATGGAATCAGGCATTAGGGTTCCTAATTTAAAAAACTGCAAACAACTTTCAGAGCTTGGTTTTTATAGATACATACGCGGTAAAATCACAGGGTGAAAACTGTGCACAAACTAGATCCATCCCAGATTCCACAGAAGATGAAACAGAGCCAAACTATAAAAGATAAACAAGAACATGTTACTATGTAGGGGGAGTCTACTTCAATTCCGAAAGAATCAAGTTGAAAGAGTACGCTTGGGGAATCAACAGGAAGATTAACAATGGGGCAGAATGGTTAGCTTTAATTAAAATTCGAGAGCTGGTGAGGAAAGATGGCATTGAGGAATTGGTAGTCTTTGGTGACTCTAGTATGGTCATTGGGGAAGCACGGAAGCTGAGGAGGAATCGAAAGATTCCAATTACCAAGACTCATCATCTCCTAAAAAGTATTGTAAATGATTACAAGACTATCAACTTCCTTCACATTCTGAGAGAAAATAATAAACAAGCGGATATTATGGTTGATAAGGAGGTTGGTCTAGATTGAAACAACTTAGTTTACGATCAATAGTACAATGAGAGAAACTGGATCCCTTTATAGTGTACCTCTCCATCTCATTTCTGGAATGTTCTGCTTTTGTATTCTCTTGCTTGGGCAGCTTGTAAGGAGTTACAGTACTCATAGAATATGAAATTATATTGAAAAAAAATAGATTGGAAAAGGATGCACAAGGAGGCATGGAAGTGGTCTTCCTATGGGAGAAGTCAGTGTCTAGATCAATGTAACAGCTAATTTCTCATTTTATAAAAAAGTTCTTTAACCATTTTTGTATAAAAAAAAGAAAAAGGTCATGACCAAGTTGACCAAACAATCCATCTCTAAATTGTTTTCTCTTTTAACACACAACCAACTAAACACCAAAAACTTCTAAAAAATATTATTAATTCTATTTTGCAATGAGAACCCTGAAATAATGTGTTTCCATAATTGCAAAATAACCAAAAATAAATCATTAATAATACACATTAGTCCTATGGATAGGTTTTTACCATTTTCCATTGAGAACCATAAGGATCCCATACTCACCACCCAAAATAAATTATTATATTATTAATTACAATCATATTCCATATAAATAAAAACATTAAAAACAAATACCAACCATAGATAATGATAAGTAACTTAACCATATGTATTGATTCCCCAAAGCACTGCATGACTCTTGTTGTCTTTAGTGCAACTATTTCATGACTGCATGACTCTAGTTGTCTTTAGTGCAAGACCATTGTTCGTTGACCACGAATATTAAATGGTGGTGTAAACCATGTTTTGCACTGAAATCATTTAAAAAAGATAGAAGCCCAGGCCCAGACGATTGGCCTGTCGAGTTCTATCTACACTTTTTTGATCTCATGGGTCATGAATTATTGTCTGCTGTTGATTCAACCAGGGTCTCAGGTATTATCCCATCCTCACTGAACTCAACCTTCCTTGCTCTGATACCCAAAAAAAGATAAACCTAGTACCTTTGTAGATTACAGGCCCATCTCATTGTGTAATCTGCTATATAAATTGATCTCTAAGGTCATTGAGGTTAGGATCAAGCCCTTTATGGACTCTGGTATCTCCCGAGAACAATTCGGCTTCCTTAAAAACCGTCAGATCGTCGAGCCTATTGGTATTGTTCAAGAGACTCTCCACTCTATTAAAACAAAAAATATCTGTGCCTTCATCCTCAAACTAGAATTGATTAAGGCCTTTGATCATGTAAACTGGACCTATATCCGTCTCATTTTGATCCAGATTGGGGCTCCTCTCCTGACTGTTGATTGGATTTTGGGCTGCCTCACCTCTGCAAAAAATTTTGTTCTGATCAACGGGACCCCTTCGAAAAAAAAAATCTGCTACTCAGGGCATGCAAAAAGGTTTCCCATTATCTCCATTACTCTTCATCCTTGTCATCGAGGGTCTCGGCCTATTAATCTTTGATGCTCGAAACCATGGTCTTATCCGAGGCATTCATATCACTTCCTCCCTTGCTCTTACCCATCTTCTTTTCGTGGACGATGTGATCTTAATGGGAACAGGCACATTACAGGAATGGGTTGCATTTGATGTAATTCTAGATACCTTCTGTAAGGCATCCGGTATGTGTATCAACCTTGATAAATCTTGCTTCCTGTATAATAATATAGATGCAGTCAATTACTTGGATATTGCCAGGGTCCTACCATATCAGATGGAACCGATTTCTTCTGGTTTTAAGTACCTTGGATACTACATTAAACCTCTTGGCTATAGGGTTTGTGATTGGAATTGGCTGGTACATAAATTTGAAAAGAGGATTTGTCTATGGACCCACAAGCTACTCTCTTTGGGAGGCCATCTGATTCTTGTTCAGTCTGTGCTTTCCAGTATTCCGGTTTATTGGCTGGGATTAGCTCCCATCCCAGCTTCTGTCTTACACAAGCTCAGGAGCATCACGTTTGCTTTCTTATGGGGATCCATCGAAAATAATCAAAGATATCATTTGGTAAACTGGCAAAGTCTCGCTTGGCCAAAGGAGTATGAGGGATGGGGGATAAAAAATCTAAACTGGTTCAGCATTGCTCTGCACCTCAAAAACTTCTGGATGGTTCCGTCGAATGATGGATTGTGGCATCGTGTACTAACCAGCAAATACTTGAAACACCTCACGGTGGTAGCTTGGCTCAGAGGTAAGAGGTTCTGTACGTGTGGGGTATCTACTATATGGAGGGGTTTTTTACAGACTCTCCCTTGGATGGGAAGTCAACTTGCTTGGCAGGTGGGTAACAGAGAAGATATATTGATTGGTATTGACCTGGCTATTGGTGTCCCTTCCTCACACAACCTTCCAGATGAGCTGAGATCCTTTGTGGAGGATTTGGACATCATCACACTCTCGCAGGCTCACAATTATTTACCAGACTCTAGCATTACTAGTACACAGCCAAGAAGTTGTGTATTGATGGGGTTTGGAAATATGCCTGGGATGCATACATGAGGGGTCTGGAACTTTGTGGTATACATCTCTCAACGCAATCTGATTCTCTTGTATGGGACTTTAACAAACAGGATGGCTCTATCTCTGCAAAACTTGTATATGACTGCATTGTTAAATATTTTCCCCCATCTTTTGGCAATCGGCTTCACACTTTATTATGGTCCAGTACACTCCCTAGAAAAATTGGATGCTTTATATGGTTGGTATTAAGGAACAAAATTCTCACCTGGGATAACCTTCAGAAACGGGGGCGGTCTGGTCCAGGTATATGTGCTCTATGCTATTCTGATGAGGAGTTTGTCATACATGTCTTCTCACACTGCTCTGTTTGGAAGAATGTTCTTGATCACATATGTGTACAGTTTCAGCTGCCTCCTCCTCCTCACGCTGACTCACTTGTTATATTTGTGGAAAATTGGGCTGTAAATTTCTCCAAACACTCGACACTATGTTCTGTCCCATTCCATATGATGTGGGCCATATGGAAAGCACAGAACCTGTCCTTATTTGAAGGGAAGAAGAGGACCATCCTTAGCATCGTGCATCAAATCACAAATTCTGTGCAATTGTATTCTTCTCAGACTGTCAAAGTTGAAAAGGTCAGGAAGATTGGTCACCCTCCCTGTATGATCTACCCCTGTGGATTTTTCGATGGTGACTCTACCACAAATGCAGCGGGTGTTGGATACAGCTTGTACCTGAATGAGTCACACTACTTCGAGTTCGCGCTGGGGGTTGGAAATGGCTCCAATACAAAAGCAGATTTACTTAGCCTATGGGCTCTTCTGCTTTCATCTTAGATGATGGGGATCCCATTATCCCACATATTTGGTGACTCTTTAGTTATCGTTAATTGGGCAAAGGGATCCACTGCTCTCTTCCCACCAGAACTCTATCATTGGTGCCGGGAAACTCAAAAGCTAATTACTAGCTTGTAGGATCTATCCTTCAGCCACATCTTCCGTGAACACAATCGGATTGTAGACCGTCTCTCTAAAAATGCTCTCTCTTCGTCTCTGGGTTATGGTTGTTTCTCTGAATTAATGGAGGACCAATTGGTCTCATATGATACCTTCCAGCTCTTTTGAGTCTTGTTCGGGGAGCTTACTCCCCTATTTGATTAGTTGATTTGCTGCTCTTTGAGTGGCCTCTTTTAGATAACTGATTTGATCCCTTTGGCTCACAGTAGATGGGGTTTGATGAGATTGATCCCCACCATGATGAGACAGTTTTACTCATGGGAACTCTCACTCTATTGTCTTGCCTTTCCCCCTGGCTGCGACTGGATGTGACTTATTATCATATGAGCTGTATTCTCTCTGAGATGTAACCCATATCTTGGATGGTGCTATTGATACCCTTTAATTCTTAATAAGAATAACAAGAACATGCTTTTTTCTTCCTAGAAAAAAAAAATAAATTGAAAAATATGACGTGAAATGAATTTTTTTTTTTTTTAAAGGTAAAGTGGTTTTGGTTTTATAATGGCTTTTAATTATTTTAATGGATAAAGTTGTTTTCTTTCCGTTTAAAAGAGGTTATAATTATTGTAATCACTTTAACATTTAAAAAATAATTTCATTTAAAGTATTGTGGGTGGGAATATATATCATATCTAAATCATGGGTTTGAGTAATGTAAGTGGAAATATATATTAGGTGTGATTTTCATAAATGAAAAATAATAATAAATAAATCTATACATATAAATGTTTTTAATAATAATAATAATAATTTTTTAGTTTGTATGTAATTTTGTGGGACTAGTTTATAGTTTATGAAATCGTGACCTAGAGGTATTTAAGTCGTCAAAATCATTTAAGGATTGCATCTTGCATGGAACACGCCAACCTTTAGTATGGTTGGATTTTAAGTGTCTCATCCCGACTATCTTGCGGTGTTCTAACTCAAGCTACCATGCAGAACCAGGCCCATCAAAACCAATAGTTCAAGCAAGAGTTGACATAAAAATTTAAATTTTAATAGAGACCATTATAATATTTTATTTTGGTTATTGTATGAGGTAAAATTGTAACTCGATATAGTATCGTGGTTTCCCGGAAGTAGCTATTTTTTTATGGATACTTGATATCATGAGATCTCTCCATTGCCTTAGTGATGATGGAGAACATGTGATATTGGGCATCTTGGGGATACCATAGGGTGTTGAAACCATCCTTTTGGTCATGGAGTCACAATTAAAGCTATGTATGATTAGCTAAGTACGTGTCTTCCTTAGATGTAAGGAAACATCTTAACAACTTAAGAACCAAAAGCATCTAACAAAAGTGGAAGTTTTCTCCCTTATGAACCACCACTAAATTATTTCAAGTGGCATGGTTTTCCTTGAATAATGATGATGAGTCAACTCACATTTATTAATATCAACCAAGGATGATAACAACTGAATTATGATGGGTTTTTTCATCTTGAAAAACGATTTATTTAACAAATCGCTATTTCATAAAAAATAATTTTATAATATTTAATAAAATCAAACTTTTTTTAATTTAATTTATATTAAAATTTTCAAATAATTCTTATGTATTTTTCAACTTTTAGCTTATTAAAATAATATTTACAACTCTCTTTTTCAAAAAAAAATTACAATTCTCTTCTTCTTTTATCACAATTTAAGATTTCTATACCATCACTAACCTCTATTTGTATCTTTTTCTGCACAAAACATGAAAAATTATACTTGATATTCAGTGATGAATCATAATATTCATGACATATTTCAAACAATTTAAGATTCCTATACCATCACTAACCTCTATTTGTATCCTTTTTGCACAAAACATGAAAAATTATATTTGATATTCAGTAATGAATCATAGATTTCATGGCAAATTTCAAACTTTCGATCATTCATTTCTTTGGTAATTGAATATATATATATAAAAGTAAGATTATCCGTAAAACTATTCACAAAATAGTATTATATATATACGAAAGTTTGGTATATTTGGTTTGACAGAACAAAGTTTGGTATATTTGGTTCGATAGACCAAAATTTGGTATATTTGAAAATTTCAATGATTTTTTTAGATTGAAAGACATCTTAATCAAATTCCTCCAAATACATACTCCCCTCAAGGCACTCCAAAGCTTTGTTTGACAAAAGGTTTGCATGTTGCTTGAAACATTTAAAAACATGTGTGAATGAGATCTCTGTCTAATCTGACTCATCCAACTCAACAAAAAAATACCTAAACTCTTTTATCCAATTGATAATAATCTTAAAATCACCCAACACCTACCATTTTGAAATATATCATTAACCAACCACATTAAAAAAAAATCTATATAACTAAAATCTATTTATATCTATCAAGATAAGATTTTTGAAATCTATGATCCACAACTTTTTAAATAAACACAAGTTCTTGTACTTTTCTTTAATAAATCCAAATTTTAGTCATGTAATCTTAATTTTTATATTCAACCAATCAGCATTTTTGAGTCATGCAATCTTTGTGTCCTAACTTTTTAGGTCATCAAGCTTTATATTCAAGCAAACAATTTTGAGGTCATCAAGTTGCTGCGTTATATTCAACCAAACAAAATCTCAACCTTTAGGATAAAGTATTATTCATTGACGTGGATACTTCATATACATAGCTCCCATGAAAATAAAGTCTTATCACCCTCTAAAAATTATAAAAATAGTTTTTAATAAATTATTTTTAAATATTAATTTTAAAAAGTATATTAATTTTTATGGGTGTAAATTTTTATGTCTAGGTAAGAAGTTGATTTTTTTAAATTGGTTTCCTTTAGATAATAAATTGTTTTAACATGTTTAATAAAGAATATATTTTATTATGGATGTGATATATGAAATTAAAAAAAAAATTATTTAGATGATTTTTAAATTTAATTTTTATGTTTAAAAATATTTGAGATTTTTTTATTAAATTTTTTATAGTTTTGATGAGTTAAAAGATCAGGAAAGTCAATATTATTATAAATGTTTTGAAATTGAAGTTTATAAAGGGGATATATATACAAAATTATTAAAGAAGCATTTTTCTCTACCTTCTTAATAACTTAAATATGACAAATTCTTCTATCTCGCATCATTTTAAGAATTGTCCAATGTCATGTTTCACTATGGAATCAATGAGATTTCACTCTTATTTTAGCAATGTTGTTTTCCTTCTTTAAGCTAGGTATAGTAAAAATTATTTCAGATCTTTTACATTGGGATTAATGACCTTTTATAGCATCACAATTCTCTTATATTCTAATACTTTATCGTACCACAACTTTTCTTTAAATTTACATGTCATCGTATTTTGTATGGTATCAATATTTTGAAGAGCAGCCTCCTTTACTCTCCAATGATTTATCCAAGACGATATCTTTATGAAATCTTACAAAGCCTCTTGTCTTTCATGTTTGTTGTCTTGTACTTGTACATTAGGTACCCAAAGATACCAATACTCTCAATGAGAGAAATACCCACTTTTATGAGGAGGATAGGATAGGGTGTATTTCTTTCAATTTTAATATTATAAATTATAAAACACTTTTGGATTTGTTCAATCTTTTTGCACAATTCCTTAAGGACGATGCAACCCCAAACTTCACATCCATATAAGATAACAAGAGTGTTAAGATTCCCAAAGAAGAGTTTTTTTTCTCACATCCAAGACTTAGCTTATTTACAATTGTTTTCAAGACCAAAATGGGTTCTCATCCCTACATTAATCCTTTTCTCAATGCTAGTGCCAATTAAGCTTGTGATGAAGATCATCTCTGAGATATTTGTAAGAAGTGGCCATCTAAATTGTTATTGGCATATACAAAATTAACATAAGTGATGTTTTCTTATTTGATAATCATAATCGTTGTTTTGTTAATGCTTATTTTCCTGTCTATGCTAGAAGATAAATCCTTGAGAATTCTTAATTTCTTCTCAAGATTATAGAGACACCTCACCATAACAGCAATAATATTTTAGTGTTAAGAAAAAGGATTGATGGCTATTCCAACTAAAATAGTGCCAATACAACTTTATTATTTTGATTGTGTCATTTTATCGAAAAAAATATTCTAATACCACTCGTACAAGTAACATGTCTGATATATAACCTGGATGTGGGTGATTATGTGGCTCAAAAGAGGAGAGGGAGCAGCTATAGGGGCAAACAAATGTCCTCGACGTCACTCCCCAGACTAAGTCCTTAATGAAGCAGGAGGCCCCCTTCCTCAATCCGCGAGGGTTCTCCAGGTTAATGATGAGAGATGACTTCCCCTCTGTCACCCAGTACTATGCTCCACCGTGCAGAGTAATGGAGAAATTAATTGCACCTCATGTTCTATGCATCCATCTTATGTGAAGCCCGTTTTGCACCTCTTACCTCATTTTCTCCTCCCTGCACAATTTAGTTAAGGTCGAACATTCTGTAGAGCCTGTGGCGATTGTGAAGCGAGCTAGCTTCCATCCTCCTGTACCTTCCCTCTTAGTCGACGTTCAAAATCCTTACCACACTGTGCCTTTGACTCATGAAGATGTCTCACAGACTACACGCTACACCAAGGTGGGGACATGGTGGTTGTGGAAATTCCAACGAGCGTGCTAGAATTCTCACGACTCAGGCTAACACATAAGGCTACGACATTGAAATCCCAGATTATCCCTGTCAGCTTATGGATGACTGGGAGGATGAGCTCATGGGATCACACTCCATGGCGAATCAGACTATCCTTCGCAGGCGCAATTTTTTGGTGGTCAAGAACCCCATAGCTTGACTTATCCTCCGTCTCATAGGTACCCAGAATGATCCCCTGGATTCCTCTTTGATTCCTTCAACGGCTCCCATGGACATAGAAGAACATCCTCCTCCTCCTTCGAGGACCATACCAAGTACAATGCAGGGTAAAGAAACCATCAACATTGTGGAAGATTACAGGAAAAAAAAATTGCTTCTAGTTAAGAGGAATACCTCCAGCAGCGAGGACGATACTAGTAGCAATGCTAAGAACTCCAAAAAAGACAAAAACCAAACAACTGTGAACCCATCAGTTCCCCTAGCGGATGGACGACCAAATTCACAACTCGACTTCGGATTTTGGGTTCCTATTGAGGAGGAGAATCCCTCCAAGCCACAGGTCTGGGTTCCTAGGTTTTTGTTTATTTTCTATTTGTCATGGTCAATCTCGGTCTAGACCTACCAGTTAATCACAACAATTATACTCAGTTTTTTTTCTTCAACACTATTAATTTTTCTATCACCATGATATGTTTTCCCTTCTACAGGGAGGATCAATTTGATTGTAAAAGCTTGAATTCCCCTAAGGGGCATGTCTCAACTTTCTCTCTGCTACATTCTATTCGCAAAAACTACCATTGTGATTTATATTTTTACTATATTATTATTTTGATTCAATAGATTAGTCTCCAAAATTACAAAAAAAAACATGTGTGATATATATTTTTAATGTTAAGCTTATGCATTACATTTAAAAAAATACTAAATAAATATAGAATATTTCATCTAAATTAAATTAAATTAGAGAAAGAAAAAAAAAACAATACAATCCATAATGTAAAAAAAAATAAGAAAATAGGGAGAGTTGCTAAAGGAAGCAAGTCCTTGCCTTTAGAAATTGAACATCTATTGAATAGTCATATTCCTTTAGAAATACAAGATCTATAGAATAGTCAATTGTAATTGCGTTTTTATTTAGCTTTGAGCCTTCTAAGATCTTGAGTCTTAGGTTGATATATGTTAAAGGCTAATATTTTATTCTTGTGAAATAATCTCATGTCTGGGTTAACAATTTCTCGCCAGTTCATTTTGATACCAAGGACACCATGAGCCCTTGGTGGGAAGTTTGGGAGCATTTAGACTGTATCTTGTTGATAAGAATGGAACATGGCCATCTCATTCCCCGCTGTCAATAAATTGAAGTTGAATTTAGGTGACACAAAAACTTTGATTTATATGTTTATGTTTAACTGTGAGAAGTTTAATGTGCATGAACGAATTAATCACATGAAAATGGAAATACCTGTATACCCATATACAATATCCTGCCGCTATCATTTTTTTGTAAATAGGTAGTATGGAAAAATGGGAGTCTTGCTAGTTTTGATTGATATCAAAACTGCATTTCATGAAATTATCAAAAACTAAGATTCCATTAATATACCAATTTTAATTAAAATGGAATTATTGTCTTGTTCATTATGAACGATTATATATTATGTTTATTATGGAAAGAACAAAATCATTAATATAATCCAATTGAGAATGATTTACTCGCATATACTCCAATTCTTTGAGTGAAAAGCATTGAGTTGTATTGGTTCCTCTTCGTCTAAAGTACAACAACCCTCGAACATTAATAAGGTTGGAAAGAAGTTTGGAGTGGTGAGTATGTATATCTCCTATCTTATTCCTTATTAGAGCTGATAATCAACAAAATATATCTAGTTGAGATATTCCGAGTGCTGGGATGCATGGTTGCGTTTAATCCAAGACAAAGATGCAGATGCCAAGATATCAAAGAGAACCAAATCATTGGAAAGACAATTCAAGTGCACAAGGGATGGTGAGAGTGGCGGTGCAAAGAGCATGCTGAGAGGCGGTAAGACATTTGTTTCTTGGTTGGCCCCCACAATTCACAATTCCATGATGAGAGACGTAAGACATTTGTTCCTTTCATGGGCCCACATATTCGATGCACATGGAATTTTCTCCTTACACATATATGAAGGTGTCTTATGTCCCAAACAGTGGGAATCAAGAACCCTTTGCATTGAGTGTTTATGCCTTATAAACCCTATCATTATTGCTTATTGAAAGCTCCGCCCTAGGCCATAAGCATGCACTATCTACTGAACTTGATACAAAATTGGCTTGCTTCTATATGTTAGAAGACCATGTGAGAGCGATAGACCCATTATGATTTACTCACTCTGAGGATACCGATCGAGTCAACTCGACGACGTGCGCTATTTGTTCTATCAAATAAGTATGTATCAATGGTGGGATGAAAGCATAACATTATGAATTATCAATATAAGGTCACTCTCCTTCTGCCTTTCTATAGTTCTTGAGTCCTTGCCCGTGGAAAGTAGTGGTGCTTTCCTAGCGAACCCATCTTATTAACAACCAACTAGGTTCAACGATGAAATTGCTAAGTATTTCCAAATCCTATAGTAGCAATCATCAATGGAATAAACTGACTAAACATCTACTTCTGGGTTTCGCTTATCAAAAACTGGATGTCGACCACAAACATCAACATAATATTGCTTACGAACTGGATCTCGCTAACTAAGGTATGGATCTTCGGCTTGTTCTCTAAATTAAGCTATCTAGAAAGCAACCTACCTATCTCCATTCTTCTACTTGCTTATATCTTAGGGACTAAGGAACCAGTTACTAAGGTGGGTGGGATAAATGTCACCTTTCATCCCCATTTTTTTAAGAGAGTTCAAGTGCTTGTAAGTGCAATATACCCGCCTTGAAATGCTCTTCTCTAAAAGCATTAGGATTGAGCTACTTTTTTTCTTTCTATGAGCTATCTTGGCTAGTAAGCAACTCATAATACACGGGCCTAACGATGGCTGGACAAGGGAAATTTTTATAGTGGGCATGGGTATGGAAACTCAAAACCTATGGGATAATAAATATAATGGCAACTAAATATTCATTGGCCTGATTGCATGGATGCAACCTAACATTACATAGCCTTATGGTATTATGGACAAAGCAATCAATTTACTAGGAAACCTCCTCCCAACAACAAAATGATATTGATATGAATGCAACCGTCGTCCGTCTTGAATGAACCACGAACTCGACCTTTGTTGTTGGGCTAACATGTAAAAAGTAATCAATTAGTGGAACCAACTATGCTTCTTGTTATTGCTAGAACAACGACAACTGGATCTGGACCAACCAAATCCATTTCTTATTCACCAATGGAGAGACTTAAACCACTGATGATGGCGACTATGGGTATGGGTCTGAATCTATTGTTGCTGGGTCTACTGTATCTCCAACTAGTGTTGCCTTTGGTGCTTTCGCTCCTTCAACAAGAGAAACAATTGAACCAACTGGATTCAATTCCTTTACTCCTGCCACCTTTGCTTCTGTCTCTATTGCTAGTAGTGCTACTAGTGCTAGCCCGACTTATGATAGTGGTGCTTAAACTGAAACCACTACTGACGTTGTTCGTCGTTCTAGGACAAAGTACACGAGGATCTTGGATTATCATCTTTCTCTGGCTAGCATACTTCTTTATAGCTCCTATAGCTTGTATCTTGTTGCTTAGGGATGACCGTGAATAAAGTAACAATAAAATGTGACAAAGAAATTTCATAATTTTAAGATCCTTGAATGGAAAATACGGTTTTGGAAGAGCCTTGGACACAATGTTGGGTGCAACATTGAATATTTGAGACAACCAAGCTTGCATACAGAAGTTGCATACATCTAGAAGTTGTTGACATTTACTAGACCCAGTAGAGGCTTGGGTGCAACTGCAACCTAAGCTACATGCATTTTAACTAAAGTTTTTATAGAAATAATAGCACTACGCCTCGAGATGAGGCCAAATAAGAGGTCAAATTCAATGATTGGCTAACAAGACATTTTTTTATGTTATTGATTTTTTGATTACGTAGATTATCGTATTATAATATTATGCAATAAAAACACTTAGGATAAGTATTTTTAGTTTTTGTGCTAAACTTAATTGAAACGTCTACAAACCGATTCATAGAGTCCCTGCTAGCAAGAACAAGGACTAATAATACAAAGCATTAATTGAGAAAGTAAGTAAAATAAAAGTTAGTTTACTTTAATTTGAATTTCAAAATCATGTTATTCTACATTGATGGATTTAATAAAAATATCATATACATAGAAAATAATATTTTCAATTTTCCATGTAGTGTTTTAAAAATCCCCCACCTCCAAAAAAACAAAATTTATAAGAATTTATAGTACTTTATGTCATTCAATATTGACTATCCAACTTAAAAGGGTGAATAAAGTATCCTTGAAAATGGTATGAGTACGGTTAAACACTCTTACATGCGGTACAATGTTTAAATCTATGTGGTACAATGTTCAAATCTACATGTGGTACGTTATGTCATGAGAACATGACATTGTCTATTTAACTTGAAAGAATAAGTTAAAATATCTTTGACTGTGGTATTACTTTGTCTATTTAACTTAAAGAATCTATAGTACTTTAAAAGGGTGAATAAACGCTCTTATATGTGGTCCAATGTTATTAGTACGGGTAAACGCTCTTATATGTGGTCCAATCTTTAAATCTATGTGGTACAATGTTTAAATCTACATGTGGTACCTTATGTCATGAGAACATGACATTGTCTATTTAACTTAAAAGAATAAGTTAAAATATCTTTGACGGTGGTATTACTTTTGGTGAATTTTGTTGTAAAGTATTATTAAAAGGAGTGTGTATTATTATTAACAGTATGAGCATGAAGATGTTTAATGTTGATTCAAGTTTGTTTAATGGTATATTTTATAATTTAATATTGTTTAATGGTATATTTTATAATTTAATATGGTTTATTATTTTATTATTTTAATGGTATATTTTATAATTTAATATTGTTTAATATAATGGTATTGTTTAATGGTATTTTATTGTTTAATGGTATATTTTATAATTTAATATTGTTGAATTTAGTTTGGATAGAAGTGAATAGGGAATGCTAACTTTTTTAATTTATATTTAACTCATATATATTATTGCAATATTTTTGAGTTATATGTATTGATATAATGTTAAATTTGTATAAAATATGATTTATACTAAATACTATTTCAATATAAAAATAAAAATTAACAAATTTTCTAAAAACAATATTCCGTATATTTCACATATGATATACCATATATTTAATATACTTACTATATTTTTAAATTCATAGATATACTTGTCATTAGTATGTAACTAGCATTTGCACCAAGAGGTGCAAAAAAATGTCGAGAGGGTAAAAATATTCTGTCTTTTCGCAAGTAACTTTTGTTTTTTACCTTTTTTTTTTTCAGAGGAAAAAATACCAGTCTTTGATATTCATTAGAATCAAAAAGACATCTTATACAAAATACATGCAGTAGAATGTATAATAAACAGCCCCCATCCAAACAGCAATAAAGTGTTATAGACAGAATCAGTCAGCCCAATCAAAAGATAACCAGCACAAAGCCTGATCATAAGCAGGCTTTCTCATCATTCCTGGACGAACCAGGTCAGAAAATGGTATGTATCTGAGGTGCCCTGCAAACATACAGTCCAGTGGAGCAGCAAAACAGCTAGCTGAAAGTCACAAAAAATACATACATAGAAATAACATATTTCCAAACAATACCCATGCTGAAATTAGCATGTAAAGTGCCAACAGTAACGATGAAAGATGTGACCATCAAAATAGAGTAAAGTGTCCTTCTCCAATGACCATATCATCCCAAGTTTCCGTGAAGTAGCCTTTACCCATTTCCAAATTGAGTGCTTTTTTTGATAAACTATCAGCTAGCTTATTGTGCTCCCGGAAAATATGATCGAAGGTCACCGGTGGAACTGTGTGTAGCATAGAAAATATCTCATCGCACCAATGTTTCAGTGAGGGTATCTCAAGAGTAGCAAGTCTTTTAACCCAGGTGATAATGACCATTGAATCACCCAGAACCAACTGAAGTGGCAGACCCATCAGCAAACTGACACGTAAAACAGACCACAGTGCCAGCAGTTCAGCACGTGTATTGGTGATGTTCCCACAGCCAACAGAAAAACAAAGAAAATGAGTGTCGCTGATAAAGATCACAAAACCTGCACCTCCCATTTGAAGTTGTGCAGCACCATCAAAATAACCCACAGGGAAGGTATGAACAGGCTTCGGGCCAATCTGTCTAACAGGTATCTTTAATTGAGGCACAGGATGGATGGCAAGGCAGCTTTCAATGTTGGAAATGACCAGGGAGGCCACCGGTTTATCGTTATAAAAAATACATCGGTTACGAAAGAGCCAAATGTACCAGAAGACTACAACCGGGGTAAATCGAAAGGTTGCATTAAGTGAAGTGGAATTAATCCAGTGAGATAAGAAAGACAAAACAGAGCTATGTATAGGAAGAGGGAAACCCAAAGAGGTCGAGAAATGCTGGAGGATTTTTTTAGTGAAAGGACACAGCATGAACAAATGACCACAATCCTCTAAAGCATTTTTGCAAAAAACACATCTACTAGGCCCATAGAAACCGCGGGATTGTAGATGATCCCAGGTAAGTACTCTGTCCATAGTCAACAGCCAGGTAAAACATAAGAGTTTCAGGGGTAATTTCATGGCCCATAGATGTGACAAAACCTAGGAATGCTCATCATCAGCATAATCATGGAGAATACAATCATAACCCCGAGCCGCGCTAAGAGGACCAACATAATTGCCAAAAGACCACAGGAGGGAATCATTTTCCTCGCTTAAGCTGATTCTATTGTAATTCAGCCCCCTGGTATATGTGTTCCATAAAATGCTCCAGTCTTCCCCCAAATCCAGTTCTACAGCGGAGAACCAAAGACCAGTCCCCTGATTTATAGCCTGATCAAGAGTGCTAATCCCATAATCTTCAAGGTATGATCTCAAATCATCAGGTAAAATATAGGAGCATCCAAGACCAACAATAGGGTCCGCACCCACTCTATTCTCAGTGCCGTTTCCCACCATCCAAGTTAATCCTCTCCCAAACCAATTTAAAGTTCCCAAAAATCCTTTCCATATGTTAGAGATATTCCAGTGTCTGAAATTTTTGGTTCTGCACCAATTGTGGATAGTCATATTCTTCATATATTTTGCCTTCAGTATCTGATGCCATATGCCCCCGCTGTTCATAGCAAACCAGAAGTTTTTCATCCGAAGAGATATACAGAAAAGAGGGAGATGTTTGATACCCCACCCCCCCTGGGAAATAGGGCGAGCCAGATAGTGCCAGTCAATCAAATGGAACTTCTTCTTGTGTTCGGAGGACCCCCAGAGGAAAGAGAAGATGAGAGATCTGAGCTTGTGCAAAATGGAGGACGGGATCGGATAAAGAGCACACCAGTATACCGGCAGGCTAGAAAGTACAGAACGTACCAAAACTAAACGACCCCCCAGAGATAGAAGCCTGTTAGTCCAGTGTTTTATACGTCCCTCGAATTTATGGACGAGCCAGTACCAATCTTTAATGAGATAGCCAAAGGGCTTCAAATGGAAGCCAAGGTAAGTAAAACCCAGATTGAGGTGAGTGAAGTGGTATGGCAAGATACCTGATATTCTGCCTAGCAAAGATGCATCCAGATCATGATGAAGAAAACAAGACTTATCCACATTAATTTTCATGCCAGAGGCATCACAGAAGGTCTCAAGGATGACCTTAAATGCAATCCAGTCCTCGAAGGTTCCCATCCCAAAAAGGATCACATCATCAACAAAGAGTAACTTTTGTTTTTTACCTTGCGAAAGTGCATATTAATAGTGAGTTTTGAAATTTTAGGTTAAGACATTTATAATTGAGTTTTTTTGGGGTTTTGATTTTGGATTATAAAGTGTGCAAGAAATAATTGATGTGATGCACTTTGAATATTTTCGAATAGGAATACTTCTAGCTGCACAATGTGTCTGTTTTAGAAGTACCAATGTGTAAGTACAACAGATCCCATGTCATTATGACACATTAGCCCAAATTTTACATACGAAAATTACTTGGTAAGACTCTTAGTAAAACTTACAGGGTTTTATTACGATCTTATTTGATTATTGGGATACTTTAACTTACCCAATTTGCAAAAAAATATGTTTGATTTATTTGTTTTGAATGCAGAATGATGAATTTTTGTTTGGATTTTTTTAACATCCCGTAACCCGCAAATCCGCAATTTGCGAAGTACGGCAAACCTTTTCATTTGCGAGATGCGGGAGAGATTTTATATGTGTTAATTTTAATCAACCCGTATCCCGCATCCCGCAATGTAGTAATGTGTTGTGATTTTTGTTTTTGCACTGTGATTTTTGCAGAGTAATGTGCTAATCTTTTCTACCAAGCTTCAACAATCTCAGCTTCAGTCATATTGTTTGTTTGTGCTAATCTTTTCTACCAAGCTTCAACAATCTCAGCTTTTTTTATGTCCAAGGAAGAAGTTTGATTTTTTAAAATTAGTTTCCTTTTATTAATAAATTGTTTTAACATGTTTAATAAAGAATACATTTTATTATGAATGATGAGGATGACTCTTAAAAAATCAATTTGATATATGAAATTAAAAAAATAGAAAAGAAAATAATTTAGATTATTTTTAAATTTAACTTTTATGTTTGAAAAGTTTTTTTATTTTTATTTTTAATTCTTATAGTTTTGATTAGTTAAAAGATTAGGAAAGTCAATATTATTATAAATGTTTTGAAATTGAGGTTTATAGTTGGTAGATACAAAATTACGAGAGGAAGCATTTTTCGTTCTCCACCTTCTTAATAATTCAAATATGACAAATTCTTCTATCTCACATCATTTTAAGAATTGTCCAATGTCATGTTTCACTATAAAGTCAATGAGATTTCACTCCTATTTTAGCGATGTTGCTTTTCTTCTTAAAGCTAAGTATAGTAAAAATTATTTCAGATCTTTTATATTGGGATTAATGACCTTTTATAGTATCACTGTTCTCTTATATTCTAAAACTTTATCGTACAACAACTTTTCTTCAAATTTACATGTAATCCTATTTTTCATGGTATTAGTATTTTGAAGAGTGGCCTCCTCTACTCTCCAATGATTTACCCAAGACGACATCTTTATGCAATCTTACAAAGCCTCTTGTCTTTCATGTTTGTTGTCTTGTGCTTGTACATTAAGTACCCAGAGATACCAATACTCTCAATGAGAGAAAGGCCCGCTTTTATAAGGAGGATAGGATATGGTGTATTTCTTTCAATTTTAAGATTATAAATTATAAAACACTTTTGGATTTGCTCAATCTTTCTCCACAGTTCCTTAAAGATTACGCAACCCCAGACTTCACATCCATATAGCATAACAAGAGTGTTAAGATTTCCAAAAAAAGAGTTTTTTTCCCACATCCAAGACTTAGATTAATTACAATTGTTTTCAAGAACAAAATATGTTCTCATCCCTACATTAATCCTTTTCTCAATGCTAGTTCCAATTAAGCTTGCGATGAAGGTCATCTCTAAGATATTTTAAAGAAGTGACCATCTAAATTATTATTCGCATTTACAAAATTAATATAAGTGATGTTTTTTTATTTGATAATCATAACCGTTGTTTTGTTAATGCTTATTTTCTTGTCTATGCTAAAATATAAATCCTTGTGAATTCTTAATTTCTTCTCAAGATTATAGAGACACCTCACCATAACAACAATAACATTTTAGTGTTAAGAAAAATGATTGATGACCATTCCAATAAAATAGTGCCAATACAACTTTATTATTTTGACTGTATCATTGCATCGAAAAAATATTCTAATACCACCCGTACAAGTAACATGTGTGGTATATAATATGGATGCGGGTGATTACGTGGCTCAAAGAAGGAGCGAGAGAAGTTGTATGGACACACAGTTGTCCCCTGACATCACTCCCCAGACTTACCATCATTAAGTCCTTAATGAAGTAGGATGTACCCTCCCTCGATCCGCGAGGGTTCTCTAGGTTAATGATGAGAGGTGACTTCCCCTCCGTCACCCGGTACTATGCTCTACCGTGCAAAGTAATGGAGAACTCAATTGCGCCTCGTGTTGTGTGCATCCCTCTTATGGGAATCTCGTTCTACGCCTCTTACCTCATTTTCTCCTCCATGCACAATTTAGTGAAGGTCGAACATTCTGCAGAGCTTGTGGCGACTGTGAAGCGAGCTAGCTTCCATCCTTCTGCACCTTCCCTCTCCGTCAACGTTCATAATCCCTACCACACTGTGCCTTCGGCTCATCTGAAGATGTCTCACACACTATGCGCTACGCCAAGGCGGGGACGTGCTGGCCGTGGAAATTCCAGTGAGCATGCTAGAATTCTCATGGCTCAGGTTAACACATAAGGCTACGACGTTGAAATCATGGATTATCCCCATCAACTTATGGATGTCTGGGCAGACGAGCTCATGGGCTCACACTTCGTGGTGAATCAAACGGTCCTTCGTAGGTGCAATTTTTGGGTGGTTAAGAACCTCCTGGCCCGACTTATCCTCCGTCTCACAGGTACCCAGAATAATCCCCGGGCTTCCTTTTTTATTCCTTTAGTGGATCCCATGCACATAGAACAACAACCTCCTCCTCCTCCAAGGACCATAGCGAGCACAATGCAGGGTAAATAAACCATTAACATTGTAGCATATTACAGGAAAACAAAATCCCTTCTAGTTAAGAGGAATCCCTCCAACAACGAGGAGGATACTAGCAGCGATGCTAAGAGCTCCGAAAAAGACGGTGGCCAAACATTTATGAACCCACTGGCTCCCCTAGTGGATGGACGACCAAATTCACAACTCGACTTCGGCTTTGGGGTTCCTATTGAGGAGGAGAATCCCTCCAAGCCATAAGTTCGGGTTCCTAGGTTTTTGTTTCTTTTCTATTTGTTATGGTCAATCTGGGTCTAGACCTACCAGTTAATCTCAACAGTTATACTCAGTTTTTTTTCTTCAACACTGTTAATTTTGCTATCATTATGATATGTTTTACCTTCTACAAGGAGGATCAATTTGATTGTAAAAGCCTGAATTCCCCTGAGGGGCAGGTCTCAACTTTCTCTCTGCTACATTCTGTTCGCATAAGTGCATTATGATTTATATTTTTGACTATATTCTTATTTTGATTCAATAAATTAGTCTCTACAATTACAAAAAAACATGTGTGATATATATTTTTAATATTAAACTAATGCATTGGATTAAAAAAAGACTAAATAAATATAGAATATTTCATCTAAATTAAATTAAATTAAAAAAAAAACAATACAATCCATACTTTGAAAAAAAAATTAAGAAAATAATACAAAGCATTAATTGAGAAAGTAAGTGAAAGAAAAGTTAGTTTGATTTGAATCTCTTAGGCATGCTATTCTACATTGATCGATTTAATAAAAATATCATATACATAGAAAACAATTTTTTCATTTTTCCATTTTACATGTGGTGTTTTAAAAATTCCCAAAAAAATACAATTTTTTTTTTCAATTTTCCATGTGGTGTTTTAAAAATTTCCAATTTTTTTATTATAAGAAGTTATAGTACTTTATGACAATTAGATAATATTGACTATCCAACTAAAAGGGTGAATAAAGTATCCTTGAAAATGATATTAGTACGGGTAAACGTTCTTGTATGTATGTGGTACAATGTTTAAATCTATGTGGTATAATGGTCAGTATTTTATGATATGCGAATATGATATTGTTTATTTAATTTAAAAGAATAAGTTAAAATATTTTTGTAATAATTAGCTTATGGAAGAAAATTAATATAGTTAAAAGTAAAATGAACTTTTATGAACTTTATAGCGAAACATGACATTGGTTTATTCCTAAAACTTTATGGGAGGGTTTGTCATCTGTATGAGTGTATGAATGTTAAGGATGAAAATCACTTTCTCTTAAAGTGCCTTGCTTATACCCATATTAGATATGAGTTTCATAGTATTTGTTACAATACAAATCTTTATAACCTCCTAACTTGTCAAAACTATACTAAGCTTGGAAAGCTTTTTGGCAATCTTTTTAAGCACATGAACACGATTTTAAAATAAACCAAGTATTTTTCTTCTTAAAATCTGATAGATCAAAGTTGGTCTCAATAAACATTAATCATCATCATCATTATCAAAATTAAATTAATATAAAATATAATTTACAATAAATACTTTTTTTTTAAAATAAAAATAAAAAATTAACATATTTCGTATATTTCACAAACGATATACCATATATTTAATATACTTATTATATTTTTAACCTCGTAGATATACTTGTCTTTTTTTCAGAGGAAAAAATACCAATCTTTGTTATTCAATAGGAATCAAAAGACATCTTAAACAATAACCAACTTTCTTGGCAAAAGAAAGCAAGTATAAACCCACATCATAGCATGACAGAATAGTACTGAACATACGAGCAACCATCCCATAGAGTAGGAGCACTAAGTCTGATCATAGCAGACTTATCTCATCATCCCTGATAATACAGGTCAGAATATGCTAGATAATATCGAGAGTGATCATCAAACAGACAGATCTTGAGCAAAACTTGCCGGCTGATAGTCTCTAACAAAGCAGATACAATATAATAGATATATCAATCACTGAGAGCCAATAAAAAGAAACAAAATCTCAGCAACAACTAGAAAAGCATAAATTGGCCTCGATCTATGATCAATCCTTCCAGAGATTCAAAGAAGATTCCATAACCCATATCCAACTTCAATGCCTATTTGGAGAGACATCCGCCATCGAGTTATGCTCACGATATATATGTTTGAAGATCGCAAGAGGGGCATGTAACAACATAGAACGTATATCACCACACCAATGATTCAGAGATTGAACATTTAGTGTTGTGTGTCTGTTAAGCCAAGAAATAGTAACAAGTGAGTCACCAAAAATGGAATGCATGGGTAAACCCATTAGCTTACTCACTCTTAAAATAGCCCAAAGTGCCAATAATTCATCTCTAGTGTTTGAGCTGCTACCACAGCCCATGGAGAAGCTAAAGAAATGATCATTATTGAGAAAGATCACAAAGCCATCACCACCCATATGCTCAGCAGTCGCCCCATCAAAGAAGCCACAAGGAAAAATCTTCATAGGACCTGGACCGATGTTCCTGAGTTTTTGTTTTTTTCGTGGGACTGGGTATAAGTTAAGAAGGCAGTCAATATGAGAGATAATTAAATGAACAGTAGGCAATCCAAAGTCAAATAGGCATCTGTTCCTAAGTTTCCAAATACACCAGAATAAGAAAATTGGAAGGTATCTGAAGGGAGCATAAGATGCAGTATGGCAGAACCAATAATCCAAAAAGGTAGATACAGATGCATGATGGGGAGAAGAATACCCAAAATGTGCTTCATAGTAAGAATGGATACTAAGAGAAAAAGTACAGCCCAGAAAGAGGTGCTGAATATCCTCTGCATTCTGCCCACAAAGAACACATATGCTAGGCCCCTGGTAACCGCGGTGTTGAAGTTGATCCCAGGTTAGTATTCGACCCCTACCCAATAACCAAGTGAAGCAACCAATCTTCAGAGGAATATTGAGGGTCCAAATCACATCAAGAACTGAAGCCTGATCCTCAGAACAATACAAGGAAGTGATACAATCATATCCTATTGCCGCTGTAAGAGGGCCCACATATTTTTTATATGACCATAGCAGAGAATCATAGTGATCAGAGAGACGAATTCTTCCATATTCCAGCCCCCTCGTGAAGTTCTCCCATATAATCTTCCAATCACCTTGAAGGTCGAGATCATCTGCTAAGAACCAATAACTCGAAGCAAACGATGTTTGATTTCTTGCCTGAGCTAGTGTACGGATACCATAATCTTCCAACTAGTCTCGTAAATCACATGGAAGAAGAAAGGTAGACCCTAGACCGATGATGGGATCCACTCCCAATCGAATAGCAGAACCATTTCCAACTTGCCAGATTAACCCCCTGCCCAACCAAGGGATAGTTTGAAGGAAACCTCTCCAGATAATCGAAGCACTTCGAGGAGAAAAACACTTTTCTCTTAGCCATGAATGTAATGGTAAATTTTTCATATATTTAACCGAGATAAGCTGAAACCAGATTCCATTGCCATTAAGTGCAAGCCAGAAGCTTTTCAATCTCAAGGAAAGGCTGAACCAAGTTAAATGCTTGATGCCCCAACCGCCCATGGAAGTTGGGCGCGCAAGGAGGTGCCAGTCCACAAGGTGGAACTTCTTATTCTTTGGTGAAGAACCCCACAAAAAGGTGAAAATCAAACGTCTGAGTTTATCAATTATGGACTAAGGAATCGGGACTAATGCCATCCAATAGACATGAAGACTGGAGAGAACAGATCTAATAAGGACAAGACGACCACCAAGGGATAAGAGCCGGTTGGTCCAGTGGAGGATCCGCTTTTCATATTTAGATATAAACTAGAGCCAGTCTTTGACCATATACCCCGATGGCTTAAGAAAGTATCCAAGATAGTTAAATCCATGATTTAAGTGCTCAAATATGAAAGGGAGCAGCCCTGTGATTCTACGGATTAAATCAACTTCCCGGTCGTTATGGAGAAAGCAAGATTTTTCCTTATTAATCCTCATACCAGAGGCCTCACTGAAAGTATCTAATATAACTTTGAAAGCCAACCATTCCTCATAGGAGCCCATTCCAAACATAATCACGTCATCTACAAAGAGTAGATGTGTGAGGAATAGCTGTGGCGAAATCTTGATGCCTCTAATTCTGCCATTGACTTTAGCATCTTCAATTAGTAAGCTTAGACCTTCAATAACCAGAATGAACAATAGAGGAGACAAAGGACAACCCTGCCTAATTCCACATGTGGCAGTGAAGAAGGGCAAAGGGGAACCATTTACAAGTATGGCAAAATTTGTAGAAGAAATACAACCCATGATCCAGTTCACGCCCTCAAGTGGAACCCCAATTTGAATAAGTATAAGACAGATATAAGTCCAGTTAACCTTATCGAAAGCCTTTGTCAAATCAAGCTTGAGGATAAGAGAACACCTATTTTTTGTTTTGACAGTATGGAGGACTTCCTGTGTAATGGCTAATGGTTCAATGATTTGATGGTTCTTCAGAAAGCCAAATTGCTGAGGAGAGATAGATTTGTCTAAAAAAGGTTTTAGTCTCAGAGCCAGTACCTTGGATATCAACTTGTAGGCCAGATTACAGAGAGAAATTGGACGGAAATCAGCAAAGGTAACCGGAAGTTCTTTTTTGGGGATAAGAGCTATAAATTTAGAGTTAAGGGAAGGAGTCACTCGTCCCAATCTCCTGGAAGTCTCAACCAAATTGACAAGTTCAGGCCCCATTAAATCAAAAAAATCCAGATAGACCTCAACCTGCCAACCATTAGGGCCCGACGATTTATCTTTTTTGAAGGTTTTAAGAGCAGCCTCTACTTCAGATAAAGTAACTGAACCTGTGAAAGTCTCCTTCTCTTTAGGTTTGATGTACGAGGGAAAAAGACATATCACCTTGAGTTGGGCAACAATATTCGTCATTGATCATCAGCAAAGATCTTTTTAAAGTATTGTATCCCCAAATATTTGAGACCCTGATCATCAAAAACCAAATTACCCGCTTCATCTTGCAAACTCCAGATGGCATTATGATTTTTTTGAGAGGTTGCCACCGCATGAAAAAAATTGGTATTTGCATCTCCATGTAAGGCCCAAGTTACCCTGCTCTGTAATCTTACAGAGCGCAATTCATGATCCAAAATCTTATTAAGTTATTATTTAAGTAAATTGAAATCTACCAAATTCTGTATTTTGAATGAGGACCTATACTGGAAAGACTCGGGAGGTGTCCTTTTGAATTGTCTATTGGAGGATGAGGTCCATCAGACTATGGTAGAATTCCACAAAGGGGATTGTGGATGCCATCACTCCTGGAAAGTCACAGTGAACAAGATTTTGAGGGTCGTATTCTATTGGCCCACACTGTTCTCTGATGTGTACAAAGAGACCACAAAATGCCAACACTTCCAGGTCTTCGAAGGAAAGAGAAAACTTGTCCCACTCCCCCTCAACCCCATATCCGTGGAAGATCCATTTCAATAGTGGGGGTTAGAATTCATCGTAGAGATCAATCCGAATTCCTCTGGGCAGCATAGATGGATCTTGATTGCTATGGATTAGTTTACTAAATGGGTAGAGGAAATACCTACTAGGAGGGCCACTGATGAGGTGATTATAAATTTTTTGGAGGAAAACATTTTATCCCGGTTTAGGTGTCCCCGGAGAATAGAAATTGATAATGTTGCAGCTTTCAAATCAAAGAAGATGGTAAATTTCTTCCACAAATACCACATCAGCCTCAACCATTCTACCTCCTATTATCCCTAGGGAAATGGGTTGGCAGAGTCTTCGAACTAGAGCCTGGTAAGAAACATAAAGAAATTGTTGGAAGACAACAAAAGGGCATGGCACACAAAGTTAAAGTGTGCTTTATGGGCAAACATGGTTAGCACTAAAAGGGCCATCAGAATGTCCCCATTCTAGCTTGTATATGGGTCTAAAGTGGTTTTCTCGGCATCTCTAGGAGTACCGATGATGAGGTTGCTGCAGGAAAAAAAAATGAGTTAAACCACCCGCATAGAAGAATAAATCAGATCATCGAGTTGAACGAACTAAGGGACAAAGCCTACGACAGCGTGTAGGTACACCAAGAGAAAATGAAGAAGACCTTTGACAGGAGAGTTAAAGAAGAAAAGTTCTTGATCGATGACCTAGTTCTGAAATGGGATGCACCACATGAAGATAAAGGGAAACATGGAAAATTCGATCATATGTGGGTAGGTCCATACATTGTTGTAGCGCTCATAGGAGAGAACGCTTTCATTTTGCAACACCAAGATTGGGTCCCTACTGGAAGGGGGCCCAGTGAATGGGAGGTTCCTCAAACACTACCTGGCACGAGGTAAAGAAATGAAGACATGTACTATAGTTGTATATATTTCCTAGTTTTCAAATAAACAAGAAGGCGGTCCTAGAAGGAGTTTGAAGCCTGAAGAGAAGGCCATAAGACCCAGAAGGACTGTCATTTTTCTATTTTTTTGGTTCTTGTCTTTGTTAAGTATAGCAAAAAGGAAATATTAACAAATGTTTTGAAGTCTGGGGCAGAGATGCTCACCCAATGGATTCAGCACCTGGTCTATGGGTTCTTTGCTACCTCATAGGGAGGATAGAATCATAGCTAGAGCCACTTGTTAGCACCTTAATTGTGCTAAAAGGGATGAAAGGTTTCCAACCTGTAAGAGAGGAAGCAGGGCCGGCAAAATTTTCACGAGGGAAAGCCTTGGGAGAACAGTAATGAGCCTTGGAGAATAATAGAGAGATATTAAAGAGAAGCCAAAGGGATTTATAAGGATGGAAGAGCCTGCACTAGTCATGACCCGTCCAGTGGAAAAGAACCTCGGACTTAGATTTGTACATAGCCCCACCCATGACTGGTCGCTCTGAAGAGGAGGAAGAAGATCTGTTAGATGAAGAGCCGAAGGTGGAAATGTTTTTGATGGTCGCGATCGGAGATCAATGTGAATCGACGTAAAAAAAACCATTTCATGATTTCCAAATGCGTACCAAAATAATCCTCTCCAAATTGGCGAAATGTTTTAAACCGCGATGACTTGTAACGGTGGAGATCGCAAAGGCCCTAGATCGATGATGAAGATTAATTATCTTGATCTAAAGTGGACGACGGAGATGGTGAGCTAGAATTCATGAAATGCGTTAAAGGGCGGATTTATCCAGCGACGGAGATTGACGCTAGGGAAGATCTATCGTGAAAGGACCGTTTCACTTACCATAAGTGCTCGAAAGAAAACTTCAGTTGGGAAAATTGAAATTCGGTAAAGCTCTCCACATCGGATGGCTAGATAGTAAAAGGGTTTGTGATCTATGATGAAAGTCATAACCCACGAAGTGAAGGTGCACCCGGGCTGGAGAAAGTAAATGTGATCGTACGAAAATCCGACGGTAGAGATCACACATTTCTAGATTTTGGGTCCCTACATCTACGGCCATGATCGCATCTGGCAGAATAAGGTGCATGGTCAAATAAGAAGGTGAAATGGTATAAAATTCAACACGTGGAGCCAAATAGGTTATTATTTTGCAGCATCAAGAGGCGATAGTTTTAGACTGTGTAGACCGCGCCACCTTGGACAAGCCTTTAGAGCAAGCTGTCAACCACCCTGGTACGTTCTCTCTTATAAAAAAAATTTGTTTCGTGGTTGAATTGAAGGATTCAAGAGCTCAAAACCTCAGGTTTCAAGGAGCTAAAGAAGCCCTAACAAATAAGGATGTCGGGGTCTTCGACACTATCATTATAAATGATAGTGTAGAAGCCACTCAAGATAAGTTAAAATATCTCCAGTCACAGGGAATTGACCCCCATGGGGTGTTCAGTTCTTTCTTTTTCTACTTTTCTATCAAGCAAACCCCTAACTACTCTGAATTTGTAAGCTGGTGCGCGGAAAAGTATTCCCTGTCCTAAGGTATGATTGTGGATGCGTCTAGGTCTAGGATATTGTGTCCCATTAATTCCCTCAATATTCGAAGCACCTTGTCAATACCCTCTGAGTTTATCCAACTGTCCAGCAAATATAATGAAGGAGAGATACTTTGTTTCTTTCAAGAATCCTCAAATGAACAAAAGGATGCCTTCCTTAAAGCCTGTTTAAAACCCAAAATCCAGTTGTCAAACCCTCATTTCCCCATTGATTTCAGCCTGTTAAATGAAGAGACTCAATATGAAATTATCTTAGCGAGCCAATTTTAGCTATGGACTCAAATCAATTCGTCACTGAACCCTTGTTGAATCTAATTTTTACCCTTAGTTCAAGCCAAGCGGTGTTAGGAACATCAAGTCAGTATTCACCCCCCACTTGTCTGCAGTTTGATGAGTCCTTGGCC
This sequence comes from Pseudotsuga menziesii, assembly GCA_001517045.1. NCBI lineage: Eukaryota > Viridiplantae > Streptophyta > Pinopsida > Pinales > Pinaceae > Pseudotsuga > Pseudotsuga menziesii. Next base: position 29,961 of record LPNX010203129.1, on the reverse strand, counting down.
AAAAATTTAAATGCCCAGCTGAGTAATTTTAGTTAGTCTGGGACCTTCAGGTTCCAGTCTATTCTTATGAAAATGTTTTTGAGTTTTAATGATGATGACATACAACTCCCTGAGATGGTCATGACAAGGGACATGCATAGTGACTATTGCAAATTCATGAATGTGCTCATGGCTCCAGTATATGAGACCCTCTTTCAAAAGAGGCTGTTGAGAGTCTTGCCAGAGAATGAAGAGCATGCTGCAATCATCCCCTGAAATAAGAGTTGGAGATTGGTTCCTCTCAATGAATAGTACAGTGATCAGGGTTTATGAATTTACTCGCCAACCATACGTCCTCCTAGCATTTCTAACGTCGAGGATGTTCGCACTAGAACTAATCAGACAAAGGTTGGTGGCTGAAGATGAGCATTTCTTAAGTTACAGGAAACATGTAGACATTAAGTTTCCATGGGCGGTTGGCCCTTTTACTGTCAAAAACAAATTTCCTTTTCCAAAGGTCAAAATTTTGCTCAAGGAGAAAGGTTTTGATATGGATGCCACAATCGACTATGACCCCCATCACATCATCTTCAGAAGATGAAAAGAAAACAAGAGCAAACCTTTTGAACATGTTGAATTAAACGTCTTGGAGGAAAGAGTGAATTGGATGCAGCACCCTGAATAAATCATTTTCGACGAAGATATGCCAGAAAGGTCGACCTTTTCTGCCCTGATGGAGAGTCCTCCTCAGCCAGACCTCTCCTGCATTGTGGTCATGGCCACACAGATTACACCTCTGGCCAGCTTGTATGATAGGGAAAATAAGAGAGAATACTCAGAAGCCATGGACGTAGAAGAAGGAGAGGCGGCCTGGACACCCTAAAAGAAGAAAATTGAAGAACCAGATGAAATCACGCTGAGCGCTAGTGCCAAGGGAAATAATAAAATTGTGAAAGTCAAGGTTCCATCCTTCGCCATCCATGAATACGCATTCAGTACTGTTCCTAAGGAAGCGACAGGAAAATATAACTCTAAAACCGAGCTGCTAGAAAAGTACTGAGAGGCTGGTAAAAGGGCCTTTGAAGAAAGGTCAAAGTTGAGAGAAGAGGTGGATAGACTGTCGGGCCAGAAGACCTCCTTGGTGACAGTCAAAGACCCTACCAAAGGAACCCTGAATTTAGCAGTGATCACTGGGGACAAGGTGGCAAAGTTAAAAGGAGATCCAAAAAGAGTCCCTAAAACTGACATAATTAATTTGCATCAAGGGATAAGTGAATACCTCTATGCTGATGTACTCTAAGTTCCTCTACAAATATCCAAATTGACTAAGGCTCACCTGGGCCAGATCAAGAAGCTCCAAGTGGATCTATCTATAGCATATAGCCCTAGAGATAAAGGTGTTTCCACCCAAAGGCTACTGAAAGACAAGGAAGGTACTATTCAATTACTGAATAGAAAATTAGAAATTCCTTCTACTCGACTCATCCAGACAGCCGAGTTAACCAAGATAGAAAAAGAGAGGGAGACCCTAAACACTGAGTTGGTCAATTATAAATCCAAATTACTCATACAGGAAGGGAAAGAGGTGCAATGGAAGAAATATGTCGAGATCTAAGCCGAGGAAAAGAGGGTCTTTGAAACAAGGAAAGCTAAATTGAAAAAAGAGTTAGAAGAACTAAAGAGAAAGGCTCAGGAACAGCCAACGCCCGCGACCCAATCATCCGAAGTACCTGATGCATCCGAAGTACCTAGTGTAGACTCATTATCCCATGCTATGTCCCAAGTAAGCCTCAAGACTATAGAGATTACTACCATGATGAAACATAATCGGGACTTGATGGAAATGGTTGATGTTCAAGAAGATCTAAAGAAGAAAATAAAGGAGTGTTGTAGAGAATTAGAGAGGAAGAACAGTGAATTATCAAGGTGGCTTCAGGCCAGGCGGATTTGATAGGAGCAAGGCACCTCATTTGGGACATGATTATAGTGGAAGCAAACAAAGTACGTCCATACTTGGATTTTATCCAAGATAAGGAGAACAGCATACAAGCAACCAAAAAGCACATCTAGGAAGCTCAGTTCGACCTGCATAAGAGACCCTTGGACACAACTGAAAGTGCGCTCAAATTCTTGAACAATATGATAGATGAAGACATCAAGAGAGGAAAGATCTGGAATAGGATTCCCACCATCACATGGGCCAGAAGAGCGGTTCACAAACACCGCCATTTAAAGATGGTCGAGGCGAAGTGGAATTTCATGCGCAAACAAGCTGGCGATTTTGCCGAGAAGTTTAAACCTCTGGTCTAGAGAGGGATCCCTTTCTTCTGGGAAGCAAAGGGGCCAATGATGTCCCATAAGGAGTACTACGACAAGTTGGTTGAATGCAGGCAGGACCACAAATACTTCAAATATATAAATCAACAATCGCTTTCACGCACAACCGTTATCAGAAAATTGTTTGGGGAGTTTGAATTGTTATTTGATTTCAAGGCTTTGTGTGCTAAGTTTCCAGCGCCTTCCTATCTAGAAAACCTAGAGCTAGAAGTGCTAGCAGAAGAAGTGGTTAAAATGGTGACACCTACGACTAAAGAATGGAAAATGATCGAAAACCACAACAATTCCAAGCAAAGGCTACGCCAAGGATGATGGACTCTAATGACAACCAGAACCTAGGATACAGCTGTGAGAAAATCAGAAGAGCGCGGAGCTAGAACATGCAACATATTTTAGACCCAACGGAAAACCTTGCCTCCATCATTTTCTATTTTGTGTCATTCTGTTTTATGTCAGCCGTGGGAAGAGGCCACAATACTATTTGTTAAGAATTTGTTGCTGATTTTTGTAACTGATTTTGGCCCTATTTCGAGGTTGGTCTCAGGGGCCCAAAACACTTTAAATAGGCTCCTCACAAAAGGATAAAGGGTTGGTTGGTTTTGAATTTGCAATACTATTGTGTTTGTAATACTTTTTGAATCAATATACAGAGTCGAATGTTGGTTATATGCATTTATAGGAATTGCTATGTGTTTCCAAATCACAGTGTTTAATTTTCTTTCTAATGTGCATGTTATTTCCAGTTTTTATTTACGTTATGTTACTCTTCATGTCGTAGACTTAGTGTATAATGGATAGGAATTCATACTTATATGCTCTTGCCATTGTCTCTGATATCCACTAATCTTTTCTTCCAAAACTGGCGTGGAATTCATCTCTATGGTGCTCTATGCTAGCCGACTGTCATATTTCTGCTATTACCACTAGACCCCAACTACAACGACAGTTATCTAGGAACTACCTTGCTCCTTGTTGGCAGCCAGCAACAACCCCCTCATATTCCATTATGATGAAGGGAGATCAGCTCTATTTTATATTTTACTCAAAAATTATAATAGAGTGCCTTCATAATCTTGGATTCTGAAGGTACTATCAATTCAAGAAAAGTAAAATGATATGTAGAAGTTGGTGAAAACATGTTCGTAAATTTGGCAGTTAGCAGCTGTCAGTTTAATAAGTCAG
>LPNX010203129.1:0-26236 GCA_001517045.1 Pseudotsuga menziesii | reverse complement strand
AATCGATGGGATTTTCGAAAATTCAAAACTATAATCTATGAAATTTAATGTATATACATGATAGTCATGTTAAAACAAGTTATTAGCTAGTTGACATACAGAATATTAGGGTATATGATTTCGTTATTATATCCCCTTGAATGCTACCACCTTTCACGCTAAAGCTAGAAGAGATCGTTAAATTGACAGAGTTTACGAGAGCCATGTGTCGAATTGGTAACGTTTGTCACTCAGATCACTGAGTTGGCATAGAGATGTGGCTTGAGCTTCATGATAAACTTACAGTTGTAACTATATCGGTGCATCGTATTAACAAGAGTTAATGTTGATTGTCATTCCATTTCCTAACAATGTACGTGCTCATTATGATTACTATAAGTAATCAATAGTTTGGTTTACGGTCTATCAATCACAAGATCTCTGCTATGTCGATTTGGTTCTATTTCACTGATAGTCGTGGCTAAATCTCATCACACAATCTCAACAGCTAATAACGTGCTTTAGCAGTCACGGTCCAATATTGCAGTCACGGTCCAATATATTTTGCATTAAGTGGTCGCCAATGTCTACGGTCTGGACAAGAAGGGAAGCGCGAGCTAGAAGAACATATTGATATTCAACTTCGGTGGAGGGGCTTCCAGACAGGTAATGGACATGATTGAGGAGAGGTATCGCCACAATATCGCAGCACAAAACTGGAGGAAGGGAGAGCCTGAAATTAGGGTTAGGTAACTCGCCGTGATATGAGAGGTCGCGACTCAGGTAAATCTATGCAGGATAATCACCAGAATAATACACATACAAAACACTCAACTCATTAGGGTTTCCTCAGCACACAAACTCAATCATGAAGGAATTGTAATGCAGATAATGCATGCGACTCGACTGGCAGACTGAAGGAGCAGTTTGGCAATGGACTGGCAAGCAGAATGCCAGGAATGGGCAGACTAGCAACAGGCAGGAGTTATGGCAGGCAGGTAGCCAAGCTCTGATACCACTTGTTGGTAATAACTCCCGATTAATATTATTCCCTTACCAAAGCAAATATTTATACATTACAATGGCGGTTGAGAACCAACCTTTTCACCTTCCTATCTATTCATATTCCTATTTATTATTTATTTACAATAATCCCGACGGATTATTCTAACAGACAATGTGGATAATTCCATTCCCTGTTGCTTTAAAACAATCTCAAACCAGCCCCTATATGATAGATGTCCTTGTACTCCTGCAAAAACAGAGGAAAGGTTAGCTGAAAGAAAAACTGTTAACCTTGTGGATTGTAAAAATCTCAACGAACCAGCTAGTCCACGTAAACATGACAGAGATTCTATGAATAAGCTAGATCATCTAGCTCAAGTATGCTTCGATAAAGGAGGGTTTGAGTCAGACAATCTTGTATTTGCAAGGAGGATTACTAGGAGTATGAAACCTTCAATTTCGACTCCTATGGTTAATCGACAGGACACTCAGCCTGCAGTCATCCATATTGAAGACGATAACCCATCGCCAGTACATGTCACTACTCATTTAAATAAATCCAGTATGATAAAATATAATAATACAAGATTAGTTGAAAACGTGACAGAATTGGGTAAGGCCGAGGTCGCTCAATCATGTATGAATACTTGCAATGCAGACCCTGAACCATCTTTTATCAGTCCCCAGTCATCTGATCAAAACATTGATGACTCTAATTCTCCTCAGGTAACCAATAATGAAGAAACCTTACAGCAAGTTCTAGACAAGACATACCAGAACAAGATTGCAGAGTTGAAGGGTGAACTTAAGCATTGTCAATCCAATGCAGCATTGGTAGAAGAAGAAAATAAAACATTTAGAGAAGAGTAGCTGAGTTGGATTAGCAGGTGGAAAGAAGTAAATACTAAAAAGAATCAATACAAAAAAGCAAAGAGGTCAATAATAGATACGAATCAGCACCTACTTGAGAAAATAGAAAAACAGAAGTTAAAGATTATCAAGCTAAAAGCAAAATTAACTGAAGCCCGAAGAGTAGTTGATATTCAAAGTAGAACTTGATGATTATGTTCATTTCTGGTGTTGCTGTCAAATAGGTAATAAAATATTTTTTTATACATGCCTATAAAATCTCAGATTTTATAGGCATGCATTTAAATTTTGGTTTATTTTGTTACATCTGTTTTTATTGGTTTTAATAAGATGCTTCGTTTATTTGAATACAGGTGGATATGCCATTACTCTTCTCCAAAATTTCAGGACGTTGTTAATGTGTTGGTTGGGAGATGTGGCTGTTCGTTGAAGGCTGGAGTTTCAACAATGGCCACGAATTTACCAAGTACCTTCAAATCAGCAAACATTCATGCTAGTCGTTTTCTGTTTATAGTGACAAGTGTTTGTTAAAAGAGATTCGATTCTCTTTATAGTTATAGGAACCCTATAATGTTGCATGTAACATTAATGGGGAAAACTGAATCATAGTATTATATAAGGTAGGAATTTTGATGAACTCGAGGGGATGGAGTGTTTGAAGAAAACATACTTGAAATATATTTTGCTGCTGGTGTTGTTTCATTCCTGAAGTTGAATCTTTGGATGTGAGATACAACTGGACATCTACAGACTGATTTCATTACTGGTATTATCGTTTTGGATACATTATATATTTCAGCATCTTATCTTCTATCTTAATATTAACACAGTATGCTTTGTTATATTTGTGTTTAATTACAATTTTCACTTTGTCAATCCAATATTGCATTTTGAACAAATATATCGTTATGATTTTGTTTATTAGTATTTTTACTATAAACTTAAGCTATAACGATATATATTTCTGTCTGCTAAAAATATCATTTGTATTTTTACAGTCATTTTATATTAGACATCGTCTTTGGATTCAAATAGCTATATTGATCATTAATTATTAATTAATTTCAGAGAACTAAAATAATTGTTTGTTTTCAGTTTTTCTGTCCAGTGATTATATAACAGAGTGACTTATTATGTATAATTTAAATGTTTCTATTTAAATTGTGCACTTTGTCTTTCTGTTTATCTATCATTAATTAATAATTAATCTAGTATTTAGAACTTCTCTCAGCTGAGATAGAATATATAGGATAGATAGAATAATTCAGATTAAGTTTTATTTTTAGTTAACAGCTGTTAAATCAATTAGTATAATTTTAGCATACTTTTGACAAGTCTTTATATTCAGAAAAAATCTTCAAAACTTGGAGTCTTTCCTTAAGAAAGCAATCATAAGAAAGTTTAAATAGTTGAAACTAATTATAGGATTCATTTAATCAATGTAAATAGTTTTAGGATTTAATTGATTAGAAATAACATTAGGATAGGTTAGATTTTGCTGATTTTATTTTTCTCCTTAAGAGAAAAATCAGCTGGTAGCAGGACCATAACTTGCGAGGTTTTGCTAATCCAAACACACCGGACGCTGCTTTAAGCTGATTGTGTGGGTAAAACCTCCTTGTTGGCACAGGTCATAAAAAACAGCCAACAAATGGTGCTAGAAGGAGGGCCTGTTAATGATTAATGGTAGGTAAAATTAATGAGAAATTTACAACTAGCCAACAACCTCCAAAAACCAGCAGATCACCGTTTATAAACACTGTTAGGAGCATCCTTGAGCGTGATCATATCACATCCCCATTTACTCCTGAACAAAGCATTCGAACTTTGGAAGAATCACGACATATTATTACTAGAGCATATGCTAATCATCTTGGCTTATCTCCAATAGATTATGGTCTTCGTAGGCAACAACGCCGTAATCCACAATTGAACGTAGTTACTCAGGATTTGCAAGAAGCTGATAGTACTCCACGTTATCAAATTAGAAGTCATCATAGACAAACTACTCAAACAAACACTGCTAGAAGACTTACTACAGAAGACGGTTTTGATCAGCCACCTTCTCCCCCTGAATCACCACTTGATAGTCCAAGACCTTCCAATTCAGGAAGTTCCTCAAGTGCTGAAAGAAGTCCAATGGTAGGAAATGTACCTGTAGGAGGAGGAGGTAATCCTCCACCTAATCGACCAAATCCACAACTCCCATGGCTAAGAACAACTGCTATAGCAGTCCCTGGAGTACAACATCCTTTTCCTAAACACTCAGATAAAATCCTCCCTAAGTTTAACCCAGATGAAAAAGAACCTGCAGAGATACATGTTGACAAATTTATGTTGGCTATTCAAACTTTGAACGTTCAGCATGAAGATGTAGTTTGTCGATTGTTTCCTCTAACTTTTGAAGGAAGAGCTTCTACCTGGTATTTTTCATTAGTACAGGGATCAATCACAAACTGGGGGGAATTTAATAAAGCCTTTCTAGATAAATTCGGGGAAGATAAAACACCCGCTCTTTTAGCTCTAGAGTTATCTAGGATTAAAATGGAGCCTAAAGAAAGGATCAAATATTTCAATCAAAGGTTTCTGACATTAAAAAATAAAATCCCAATGGCCTCTCAACCTCCGGAAGACATAATTATTGAAAATTATATGTCAGCCTTACCTAAATATTCCGGGATGTTCGTTAAGAGGGCTGGAAAAACAACATTAATAGAAACATTTGAGGAAGCCATTAAATTCGAGAAGGATTCTATGTCCTATGAACCAGATAGAAGCGGAAAATATGAATCTTTCCCTTGTAGGAAGACCGAAAAACCCAATTCAGATAAAGACAAAGCATTTGATATAGAACAGCTTCAAAACGCTATTCGAACATTAACCAATGAAGTTGTAGGGTTAAAGAAAACCAATTCTGAAGCTTCTCCTTCTAGGGGATATTTCAGAAATCGGTATAGACAAAACCTGAATGCAAATAATAATAATAATACACCACCTGACGTAGCTGCAAATGAAGAGATTTTTAATACAATTCGAGCTGTTTTATCTTTGTCTGAAACTCCTTCTAGTCAAGAAATAACTAAAAACGAAGAAGAAGAGGAATCAGAAAATGATGAAGAATCAGAAGAACCTCAACAAGTTAACGGTCATTTCTGGGACAGTCTTGTGAAAGAGCATGAGACTAAAAGTCTGCCTATAGGACAACATGCCTATAATACTCGTAGTAGGGCATTTGCAAACACTCCCGGTGCTTCAAGTTCTACTACAAATAATGACAACAATAACTCACAACATAATAAACAAGCTCAATCCGGCAAGCAGACTCAACCAACCAAGGTTACTCAGCCTATTCAACATACTCCTAAATTAGACTTACAATATGATATAATTGAAGATTTAAAGAAGACTCATGCAAACATCAGTATGTACGATCTTCTTCAAATCTATCCAATGCCTAATAGTCATGTTATAAATCCCGTAATGAGTTCAATTATTCCTAATGCAAAACAAAATGTTGCTGCAAACAGTTCTAATAATGATCCAACAGCAACTGAGAAAGGAAAAGCAACAGCTGACAAAGCTTCGCTGATAGGTAAGAATTCTAAATCAACTACACCTCCATTCTTACTTACCTTTGAAATTTTCAATAGGAATGTTCATAACTGCATGGTAGACTCCGGAGCATCCTCCAATGTGATGCCTTTATTAGTATGCAAGAAATTGAATGGAAAATATGTTCCATCTAATTCACAAATAACTCAATTGGATAGGACAAATGTAAAGGTTGTAGGGAAATGAAAAATGTCTTAGTCAGGATTGCTTGTAACCCTTCGGTTTATCAAATCATAGATATTGTTGTTGCTGATATTCTAGATGCATATGGGCTGTTCTTAAGTAGGGATTGGTCTCAACAGCTGAACGGTTTCTTTGCCACTGATTGGTCAACATTGTGGTTACCTAAGAACGGAAAGTCAAATCAGATAAAGATAAATAGAGAAAGATATATGAAACATACTGTCACAGAATTGCATGATCCTAGTGAACCTGTTTTATTTTCAGATTGTATTATGGGGAATTACATGTATGAATTAGGATTTGGTAATTTTAAAGCTGAAAATTCTGCCTTGTCTGAAAATAAACAGAATCTGAAATTTGTAATGTGACATCTGTTTCTCCTAACTCTTCACTCAAGGAAACCATTAATGATGTAGATAATCTGAATATTGTGAATATTATAGAGATTAAAGTGGTTGTGCATAGTTCTATATGGACGTTATATTTTGATGGTGCGAAATCTAAAGAAGGAGCAGGAGTTGGTTGCTTACTAGTGGACCCTCAGGGAAATAAAACATGTATATCTTGTAGAATGGAATTTAATTGTACAAACAATACAGTGGAATATGAAGCTTTAATACAAGGTTTGAAAAAGGCAATTGATTTGGGCATCAAAGAATTAATTGTATATGGTGATTCTGAGATCATTGTCAGACAGGTCTGTAACTCTATTCATTGTTTATCTGAACATTTACAGAGTTATCAACGGGAGGGATGGAACCTTATCTCACATTTTGATGCATTTAACATTAATTTTGTTCCTAGAAGTCAAAATCAAGAAGCAGATTTGTTGGCAAACGTAGCATCAAAGTTAATTCCTTCAGAAAATCTTACACCAAATTTCTTTTCTGTTGAATTGATTTTTAGACCTTCCATACCTGATAATATTTTTAACTGGCGTGTATTTGACAATGATGTCCAGGTACTGAATTTTCTGATGAACGAGGATACCTTTAAAGATTCAACGATAAATGAAGTCACTCATGACAAAAATCTGCGGGATTTTTCGGTAATAAATGATTTTTGTTCAGTTGAAAAAGCTTTTGAACAGGTAAAACCAGTCCCTAATTCAGTACTAAGATTAGAAAAGTTCTTTGATCTGCAGGATAAGCTTAGGTCTGTTCCTAATTGTAAAACTAACAGCTCTCGAATGAGGTATGAAACCATCAATTTAGGAACGGAACTAAATCCTCAAACTATAAATCTTGGAATAGACTGCAACCCTGTAGAAAAAACAGCTTTTATAAAATTGTTTAAGGAATTTAAAGATGTTTTTACTTGGACATATGATGACCTGAAAACCTTCAACACACAAGTAATGCAACACATAATTCCGATTAAACAAGCGTCAAAACCTTTTCAATAGAAGTTAAGGAAATATCCCCCGTCATTAGAACCAACAATAAAAAAGGAACTGAATAAATTGTTAGCTGCCAAGATCATTTTCCCCATCAGGCATACTCAATGGGTGGCAAACTTAGTTCCAGTTAGGAAGCAAAACGGGGATATTAGATTATGTGTAGATTTTAGAACTCTGAATAAAGCTTCTGAAAAGGATAACTATCCAGTTCCTCCCATGGAACAAATTCTTCAAAAGGTGTCTGGGGCTGAGATACTATCACTTCTGAATGGTTTCTCATGGTACAATTAAATATTGGTTTCCCCAGATGATCAATTGAAAACTGCTTTTAGAACTCCATGGGGAACATATGCCTACCGCAAGATGCCCTTTGGGTTAATCAATGCGGGAGCAACCTTTCAACGGGCAATGGACATTGCTTTTAGAGGTTTAATTAATCATTTAGTCGTTGTCTATTTGGATGATGTTACTGTATATTCTAAACATCGACCTGATCATTTCAATCATCTTAGAAAAGTATTTGAATGATGCAGAAAATTTGGAATATCCTTAAATCCTAAAAAAACAATATTTGTTGTTTCAGAAGGTATCTTATTAGGTTGCATGGTTTCTAAGCACAGAATCATGATTGATCCTGAAAGAACCCAAGCCATTTCAAAGATAACTTATCCTTCTAGCAAGAAGGCAATGCAATCATTTCTCAGCAAAATAAATTTTGTAAGGAGATTCATTCCCACTTTTTCCAAGATCATATGTCCTTTGCAGAAAATGATTCAGAAAGATGTTGTTTTTAATTGGGGACAAACTGAAAAAGAATCATTTCAGAAAATTTTAGAAGCCATCTCAGAAGCTCCTAGCCTCCTAAGCCTAGACTTTAATAAGGATTTCATATTGTATACTTTTGCTTTTGATATTTCATATGCAGCAATTTTAACTCAATTAAATCAGCAAAATAATGAAGTCCCAATCTCCTTCATGAGTTCAAATTTCAAAGGTGCTAAACTTAATTACCATGAAGTTGATAAACAAGCCTTTGCCGTTTTTAAAGCTGTCAAACATTTTCGTCCATACTTGCTGAAATCTAAAACGAAAATAATTGTCCCTTATTCCTCAGTCAGAAACTTGTTAGTACAGAAAGACTTAGGTGAAAAGAGGGCACCTTGGATGACAGCTCTTAAAGAATATGACTTAGAGATTAAACCCTCAACGATAGTCAAGGGTCAAGGACTACGTAAATTAGCTGCTGAAGCTGCTCATTTACCTAATGATAAAGCTGAAGCTGTTGTTGATGAAGCTTTACTTACCAGAGAAATTTATTTTTATCCACCACCTCAAGATTCCTAGTACACAGACATACGGATACTTTTGGAAACAGGGGCTGCCCCTGATTACTTAGAACCAAAGAAGAAAAGAGCACTCAGATTGAAGTCTGCTCCTTATTTATTAATTGATAATATTCTCTTTCAGAGAAATTCAGATGGAGTATACCTTCGATGTCTAGATAAAGATGAAACAGAAGTAATTCTGAAAGAATTACATTCTGGACCAGCAGGAGGCCATTTTTGTGGACAGACCACTGCACACAAAATTCTTAGGGCTGGTTATTATTGGCCCACTTTGTTTCGATATGCCTATACTTTTGTTAGAAAATGCCAAGAATGTCAACTCGCTGCGGGAAGGGTTAAAAAACCTGCTTTTCCTTTACAACCTGTTTCAGCTAAAAGACCCTTTCAGCAATGGGGTATTGATATAGTAGGTCCAATAAACCCTCCCTCTTCTATGCAACACAAATACATAATAACTGCAACCGATTATTTCACTCGTTGGGCAAAAGCTGCACCATTAATAATTGTAAATACCAATCAGGTTATATTATTTTTGGAATTCTTTATCATAACAAGATTTGGTATCCTAGATTCCCTCGTCTTTGATAATGCTTCATATTTTTCATCAATCGAGTTAACTCAGTTTGCTTTAGAGAAGGGAATAAGAATCAGGTATTCAGCTAACTATCATCATCATCGGAATGGTCTAGCTGAATCAACAAACAAAAATCTATTGAAAATTCTTAAAAGAACTATTTCAGTTCATCATCGTAATTGGCATACAGAATTGGTCAATGCCCTTTGGGCAGACATAGTAACTCCTAAGGCTGCAATAGGTAACTCACCATTTTTCTTCGTATATGGAACTGAAGCTATTTTACCACCAAATCTGTTCTTACCTTCATTGCAGTTAGCTCAGTCTGTCCAAGATGAAGAGTGTCCAGCAATGGAAAAGAGAATTAATACACTGCTAAAACTGGAGGTAGAAAGAGAAAAGTCAAAACAGCACTTTACAAAACATCAACAGATTGTGAAATCATGGCTTGACCAATCTTTTAGTTCCAATCGAGAATTTCAGGTGGGAGACTTAGTTTTAAAATGGGATAAAGTTCACGAGGAGAAGGGAGATCATACTAAGTTTCAGAAACTATGGTTAGGTCCCTTTGTTATTTCTGAGAAAATAGGCCCAAGTACCTTTCGATTGCAAACACTTGAAGGACAGTCCGAAACATTCCCTGTGAATGGACTGATTCTGAAAAAATATTTCTGTTAATGTTTTCTGACTTAAAATGTATATAATTTGTTTGTTGTTTGTAAATAAATTTATATTTGTATGTACATAAACTATGATTGATGTTTGTAAATAACTTTATGTTTTTGTATATAAACTGAATTACAGTCCATAGAATTAAGGATGATGAATAATTCATAAAAAATTTCATAAATTTTCAGCATCATTCTGTTATCTCTGTTAAGTAAAAATTTCAGACTATCAAATTTTGTATATAATCAGTCAGTAATTTTAGTTAACAGCTGTAAAAATAAATGTATACAAATAAAATCAGTTTGCTCAGAAGCCTGAAACATTATGATACTAGACAAAAATCTTTTAAAATTTGTTCAGGATGATCAATTTTTCTTAAAATCTGCAAAAGACCTTCAATGTTTTTATTTATAAGTGTTTCACAGATTATTCACAATCTTGTTATTTTCCTTATAGAAGTAGGAATAGCTTATTTAATATCTTCTTCGAAGCTTGTACTTTTGAAAAACTCTTACAAACCTCTGCCATCAGTCTTAGAAAAGTATTTACCATCTGAAAACTATTTATGATTTGTTCCAATCAATAAAATACTAAAATGAGAGACGGAAGGTCTTAGAAATAAGCCGGTCCGATCAGAATCACAAATATCACTAGTATGACATTATTAGGAAACTAATAATGGCTTTTGGTTTAAAAACTAAAAGATAAGGGGTCTCATCACGAGCCAGCTGATTCATTTTCTGGTGGTATTAATGACTGACATTACCATTTGGTCACCATGCTGGGTAATGATCTCTCATTTTATGAAAATTAAAAGATAAAGTTGAAATAAAAACATAACTTTTGACTGAAGGATAGGAGGTCTCATCACGAGCCGGCCTAATCATGATCATCAGTGCTGTCTAGAATAACTTCATTTCTGATCACCAGGGTGATGGCTTTTGATTTAAAAAATTTAAAAGACAAGAGGTCTCATCACGAGCTGGCTTGCTTATTTCAAACAGCTCTCGTGAATGATACTATCACATTGGGATACCATACCCAGATAGTAGTCTTCAGGCAGAATTATTGTTTTAAAAGAAAAGAAAAGCAAACAAAAGAAAATATTATGTTACAAAACAGATTCCCGAAAGTTTTCAGAGAAGTAGATTTCTATACTCTATGCTGATGGTTTAGGTTATTCTTACTATGAAGTACTTTGTTTCGACCAAGATATTGTAAGTTTCTCCCTAATTAAATTTCTTTTTCAAAAGATGGAATATTTCTGAGTTATACTTATGAGTATGAATGAATAATGGTTTATGCAGATAAAGAATTTTTTATTGTTTTTAACAGGTTTTAAGATTTCGTTGTATCATTGTGTATAAGCAGAGATAACTGGTTCGCCCAGGTTGTCGCCATTTGTTGGCAGCCAGCAACAACCCCTTCATATTCCATTATGATGAAGGGAGATCAGCTCTATTTTATATTTTACTCAAAAATTATAATAGAGTGCCTTCAGAATCTTGGATTCTGAAGGTAATATCAATTCGAGAAAAGTAAAATGATATATAGAAGTTGGTGAAAACATGTTCGTAAATTTGGCAGTTAGCAGCTGTCAGTTTAATAAGTCACTTTCATAAGATCCTATATAATCAATTCAATCATTAAGATAAATGTATACGATTATATATGATAATATGCCAAAGGGAAATCAATGAAATACAGTCTGAGTTGGATATGGGTAAAGTATTATGAGTTTTAAACTATTAGAACTAAAGGTAACTCATTCAATTAAACCTCTTATTAAAACCTAAGGTTCATATTACATACATAATGCCTAACCATTACCTTGTGAGAAATTGTATATATGTAGTTACTAATAAAATGACTATCATATGGGAATTTCCATATATTATAGTTTTACCACTTAGTTTCCTATCAAATTTGATTTCAAATATTAATCGATGGGATTTTCAAAAATTCAAAACTATAATCTATGAAATTTAATATATATACATGATAGTCATGTTAAAACAAGTTATTAGCTAGTTGACATATGAAATATTAGGGTATATGATTTCGTTATTATATCCCCTTGAATGCTACCACCTTTCACGCTAAAGCTAGAAGAGACCGTTAAATTGACAGAGTTTACGAGAGCCATGTGTCGAATTGGTAACGTTTGTCACTCGGATCACTGAGTTGGCATAGAGATGTGGCTTGAGCTTCATGATAAACTTACAGCTGTAACTATATCGGTGCATCGTATTAACAAGAGTTAATGTTGGTTGTCATTCCATTTCCTAACAATGTACGTGCTCATTATGATTACTGTAAGTAATCAATAGTTTGGTTTACGGTCTATCAATCACAAGATCTCTGCTATGTCGATTTGGTTCTATTTCATTGATAGTCGTGGCTAAATCATGGATTATGCATGTATCATATTATAATGTTGGCTGTAGCACTCATTATTGCTAAGGTTCGGCTAAAATGGCCGAGTCCAGAGATCTCATATCTGTCAGATCCAAAGCATGCGAAGTTTGCACATCATGTCATACAATTGAATACCCATTCCCTCAATCTTCACATCGCCGTTCAGTTCATTCTGAAACCAGGGTAGTGTCGAGGAGGTTATGGCTCCATTGAACCGTTTCGAAATCTCTGGTTCAGAGCTCATAGAAGCAGACGAGAAGGTAGCTTTGCGATTCAAGAAAGTCGGGTGGGGGCAATTCTTTAGGTGTTTTGACAGCCATCATGCAAAAGTAACCAAAATGTTTGCCATGAATTTAAATGACGACGTTGTGCAGATAGGGAATTTTAAATTCGTTATCAACGAGGACAAGATAGCTGAAGCGACACAGCTCCCGCAAGTTGGTGAACGCTGGTTCAAGGGCAGCAAGGTTAATAAGAAAAAATGTTTATCTCTGTTGCTACCATTGCCAGATAATACTAAATTGAAGATAGGTGTCCCTGTCAGATTTCTGAAGCCCGAATGGAAATATTATTACAAAATTCTAGTCAGGTATGTGTCCTGTGACGGACGTTTCTCCCATTTACACTATTACCATTTAAGACTGCTATTAGCATTGCAGGGCTGTAGGCTTAATTTGATATTTTATTTATGGCAAAGTTTAAAGAAGATGTCACAGGCGGTTCGAAGTTTTAACAACCCTGATAGAATTCTCGTCCACCACGGATTAGTCAAGATTATAGTGCAACATCAATTGTCTTTAACTAGCAAGACGTGGGATGATTTCTTAACTGAGTGTGATTTGGGGCCGACCCAATATTGGTCGAAGCCCTCTCCAAAAACTCGCAGAAAAAGAAAGGCTGCTAATCCTGAGGCTAATAACGCTCCTGAAACTAAATTAGAGAAGAAAGGGCTCGGTGAAGCCAATGCTGGGGTTAGTAATGACAATGTGGATAATTCCATTTCCTGTCGCTTTGAAACAGTCTCAAACCAACCCCTATATGATAGATGTCCTTGTACTCCTGCAAAAACAGAGGAAATGTTAGCTGAAAGCAAAACTGTTAACCTTGTGGATTGTAAAAATCTCACCGAACCAGCTAGTCCACGTAAACATGACAGAGAGTCTATGAATAAGCTAGATCATCTAGCTCAAGTATGCTTCAATAAAGGAGGGTTTGAGTCAGACAATCTTGTATTTGCAAGGAGGATTACTAGGAGTATGAAACCTTCAATTTCGACTCCTATGGTTAATCGACAGGACACTCAGCCTGCAGTCATCCATATTGAAGACGATAACCCATCGCCAGTACATGTCACTACTCATTTAAATAAATCCAGTATGATAAAAGATAATAATACGGGATTAGTTGAAAACGTGACAGAATTGGGTAAGGCCGAGGTCGCTCAATCATGTATGAATACTTGCATTGCAGACCCTGAACCATCTTTTATCAGTCCCCAGTCATCTGATCAAAACATTGATGACTCTAATTCTCCTCAGGTAGCCAATAATGAAGAAACCTTACAGCAAGTTCTAGACAAGACATACTGGAACAAGATTGCAGAGTTGAAGGGTGAACTTAAGCATTGTCAATCCAATGCAGCATTGGTAGAAGAAGAAAATAAGACATTTAGAGAAGAGTTGCTGAGTTGGATTAGCAGGTGGAAAGAAGTAAATACTAAAAAGAATCAATACAAAAGAGCAAAGAGGTCAATAATAGATACGAATCAGCACCTACTTGAGAAAATAGAAAAACAGAAGTTAAAGATTATCAAGCTGAAAGCAAAATTAACTGAAGCCCGAAGAGTAGTTGATATTCAAAGTAGAACTTGATGATTATGTTCATTTCTGGTGTCGCTGTCAAACAGGTAATAAAATATTTTGTTATACATGCCTGTAAAATCACAGATTTTACAGGCATGCATTTAAATTTTGGATTATTTTTTTACATCTGTTTTTATTGGTTTTAAGAAGATGCTTCGTTTATTTGAATACAGGTGGATATGCCATTACTCTTCTCCAAAATTTCAGGAAACTAAACTTCTCCAGTATCCTAAAAATATAGGAGGGGAAAAAACAGATGGTATATCCTGAGCAGGATCTCAATCAATAAAGAAATGATGAAAACCTTCTCTTGGAACTGCATGGCTCTGGGAGGCTTACGTAAAGTAGAAGCAATAAAATAGACAATCAAATTAGAGAGGCCATACATACTGCTACTTCAAGAGACAAAAATTCCATATGTGGAGGCTATGGCACTTTCATGTCTTTTCTGGAAAAATAGCAAAGGAAAAGCCATAAGCTCCAGAGGAGCATCTAGAGGAATAGCCACCATAATCTCAGGTAAATTTTTGGTCAAATCAATGAGGGAAATCCATCACTGGCTATTGACAGAAATTCAGGAAAAAAGGTCTTAACTTATTTATACATCCGTAATGTATATTAGCCAACGCACTACAAGGACAAGACAACATTCTGGGATGATCTCAACAAACTAAAGGAGGATCTGCGAGGAAATGACCTCATCATTGTTGGGGACTTCAATACCACTAAGTCACAATATGAGAAACGTGGAGGAACAAAGGTCAGGGGCCCTTTTGGTGAGAAGATGGAGAACTTGATGGTGGATTTGGATATGTTGGACATTCCAAAGAAGAACGAAAAATACACATGGAGCAATAGAAGAACTGGAATTGGACATGTAGCGGCAAGGCTGGACATATATCTGGTAAGTTCCAGCTTCCCACAGAAAGGCCTCCTTCCAACCTCTCTCACTCTCCCTTCAGCAGCCTCAGACCACAAGCCAATTTCTTTGATTTTATCCCCTCCAAACAATCTTGGGGCCATTCCTTTCAGATTTAACACGATCTAGTTGCACGATGGAAAATTTCGGGGTCTAATTCAAAAGGAATATAACCTTCAACACTACGGATCGCCCAGCTACATCTGAGAATCAAAACTAAGATCAATGTGATCTACCTTGAAAACATGGGTGAAAGAAGGTTTTAAGAATCCAAATATTCACAAAATCCAATTGCAAAGTGATTTAGTCGCTTTACAGTCCTGTGTGGAAGTGGATGAGGTGACTCCAACGTATTTGAAGCATGAGAAAGAGTTGAACATAAAAATTATAAATGTTGCAAGGCAGATAGAAGAGGGATGGAGAATAAAATCCAGACAAATGTGACTGAAAGGAGGAGATAGAAAAACTGATTACTTTCATAAGCAAACCAAGGTACAGGAAAGTTACAATGCCATCAAGGATTTGGAAGATAAAAATGGAAGCAAGATAACAGGGAAGGAAGAATTGAAGGAACACACTTTCACTCATTTTCAAGATCTATATGCAGATACTTCAGAGATAGATCCGAAAGCACAAGCGGACCTTCTCCTTGGTATACCCTCGCTCATCAAAGATACAGATCATAGAGAACTTGCAAAGCCCATTCTGGAGTATAAGATAAGAAATGCAATATGGTCACTCCATGCTGATAAAGCACCTGGACCTGATGGATTTACAATAATTTTTTACAAAGCAGCGTGGGATATTATAAAAGAAGATATGAAAAAAATCCTAAATTGGACAAGGAAAAAAGACAAGATCAGATTGGGCACTAAGTCATCCTTCCTGGCCTTAACTCCAAAAGAAAAGAGTCCTCTATCCCTTGATAGATTCAAGCCAATTTCATTATGCAACACTTCATATAAAATTATGTCTAAAACCTTGGCAACTAGAATGAAAAGCATCATGGGCCGCCTCATCTCAGATTCACAAGGAGGTTTTGTAGCGGGGCGTCATATTCTTGACAATAATATTATCGTCCAGGAATCTATACACTGCAACATGGAAAAAAAGCAACATGGTATGGATATTAAATTGGATATGGCTAATGCATTCGACATAGTAAATCATTTTTTCTCTTTGAAATCATGTCCAAGTTTGGATTTTAAAAAAGATTTGTAAGATGGGTAAAATCCTATATCAGCAGGCTATGGATAACACCAATAGTAAATGACAGACCTACCAAATTATTCTAGGCAACCAAGGGACTCCGACAAGGATTCCCTATGTCCCCATTCCTTTACCTCCTAATGGCTGAATCTATGAGTAGAAAGCTACGACATTTTCAAGAGTTTGGTGATCTAAAAGGTTTGAAGATAGATAGAGGAGTGAAAGCTTCCAACCATGTGCAGTTCGCAGACGATACCATTATGTTAGGAGGAGCATCTATCATAATTGCAAAGAGATTCAAAGGTGCGCTATCTACTTTCCTCAAAGCATTCGATGGAAAAATGAACTCAACCAAGTCAAAAGTATACGGCTGGAACTATCCCCCAAGAACTTTGGAAAAGATAGCAAGGACCGTTGGATTCGAAGGAAATGTAACATGGAATTCCTTCAATTACCTTGGGATCCCAATCTTCAAAGGGAAAAAAGGGTTGCCGATTGGAAAGATCAAGAACAAAATTAACGCTTGGGGGACAAGGTGGCTTAATCTAGCTAGAAAGATCACCCTTATCAACTCTATTCTTTCTTCCTACCCTACTTACGCCTACTCGATCTCACTAGCCCCAAAAAAAATTATGAAAGAATTTTCAAAAGAAATCAGAAGATTTCTTTGGCAAGGAGGCAAATCAGACAACTCAAAAAAATTCAACTCGTGAATTGGGAAATTGTTTGCAGGCCAAAAATCTACGGACGAGTTGTAATAAGAGATCCAAGAAAAATGAATTTAGCTCTTGGAGCCAAAATCCTATGGAGAATCGTGTCATGAGAAAGAGTGTGGTAAAAGGAAATTATGCAAAAAAACTATATGAATGGAACCAGAAAGAGATGCGTGGACAAGATCAACCTAGACAAAAAAAGGTTCATCGATATGGGAGCTGTGTAAGAAGGATGTGTATATATTAAATGATCATTTGTATTGGACACCAGGAAACAAGATGGGAATCAATATCTGGAAAGACAAGTGTGGAAGCGCATCCCTTTCCAACTTATTGCGGAAATTCTCAGAGCTAAAGCAAATATTCGACAATATGAACATCTCCACCCTTCACGACCTCTCAACGTGGATGGACAATGGAAGATGGGCCGGTTGTCTTGATTTGGAGATCAACCAACTCAAACCAGACTACCAAGAATTTATCTCATTGTTGTCATCTCCGGTCCACTGCGAGCTGAAAGATGGAAGAAGATGGGGAAAGTCGAGATGCTACACGGTGAAGGAGGGATACAACATAGTGGACGGTCTTCACAACAGCTGCAACATTGCCATGAAGTGGAAAAATATCTGGAATAAAGATGGTTTCCCAAAAATTAATTTGTTCTTTTGGATACTAGCTCACCCCAACACGCTAACATTAGAGAACATAAGAAAAATAGGTATCGAAGGTCCTTTGAGATGCATTCTATGCAAAGAATTAGAGGAATTTCTTGAACATCTTTTTTAGAATGTAAATTCTCGAGAGAGGTATAGCACCATGCATACAAAGATATGCACTTCAACTTGACTCTGCCAACAAACTAGAATGATTTATTTGCTTGTTGGAAGGGCTACTATCACATATCACTTTATAACAAACAGGATTTTGTGAGGACTTGGGAAACTCTTCCAAGATATATCTGCTGGAAGATTTGGACAGCAAGAAATAAAGAGATATTTTAGGGAAAAAAAAGTCCGGGAAAAGCTGTAACGGCTGCAAAGACACTTTGGGAGGAAGTTTTATCCATGAGGGGAATGCACAACATCAACAAAGAACCATTGACAACAGAAGAAAGAGTTCGAGCCTCCGATTTTCTAGTCCTCCTGCCCCATCTACCATGGATTCAATCCAAATAAAACCAATATTACAAGATTGGAAAATAAGAAATGAGCTCTGAAGAATTCAAAAGCTGGTGGAAGAAGCTTGGCTGTAGTTCCTTGTTCTTTGACGGAGCCTCGAAAGGCTATCCTGGAATGGAATACGTGGAGGGAGTCTACTTCAATTCCGAAGGAATCACGCTGAAAGAGTACGCTTGGGGAATCAACAAGAAGACTAACAATGGGGCAAAATGGTTAGCTTTAATTAAAGGTCAGGAGCTGGTGAGGAAGGATGGTATTGAGGAATTGGTGGTCTTTGGTGATTCGAGTATGGTCATTGGGGAAGCGCGGAAGCTGACGAGGAATCGAAAGAATCCAATTACCAAGACTCATCATATCCTAAAAAGTATTGTAAATGATTACAAAGCTATCAACTTCCTTCACGTTCTGAGAGAAAATAATAAACAAGCAGATATTATGGTTGATAAGGAGGTGGTTCTAGATTGAAACAACTTAGTTTACGATCAACAATAAAATGAGAGAAACTGGATCCCTTTATAGTGTACCTCTCCATCTCATTTCTGGAATGTTCTGCTTTTGTACTCTCATGCTTGGGCTGTTTGTAAGGAGTTACAGTACTCATAGAATATGAAATGATATTGAAAAAACTAGATTGGAAAAGGATGCACAAGGAGGCATGGAAGTAGTCTTCCTTTGGAAGCAGTCTTCCTTTGGAAGCAGTCTTCCTTTGGAAGCAGTCAGTGTCTAGATCAATGTAACAGATAATTTCTCATTTTATAAAAAAGTTCTTTAACCATTTTTGTTTTAAAAAAAAAGAAGGTGACGACCAAGTTGATCAAACAATCCATCTCTAAATTGTTTTTTCTTTTAACACGAACAGCTAAACACTAAAAACTTCTAAAAAATATTATTAATTCTATTTTACAATAAGAACCCTGAAATAATGTGTTTCCATAATTGCAAAGTAACCAAAAATAAATCATCAATAATACACACATCATCAAACCTATGGATATGTTTTTACCATTTTCCATTGAGAACCATAATGATCCCATACTCACCACCCAATATAAATTATTATACTATTAATTACAATCACATTCCATATAAATAAAAACATTAAAAACAAATACCAACCATAGATAATGACCAGTATGGTTGGTATTTGTTGTCTTTAGTGCAAGACTATTGTTCGTTGACTACGAATATTAAATGGTGGCGTAAAGCATGTTAAATTAAAAATTGAAAAATATGACGTGAAATGAAAAATAAATTTTTTTAAAGGTAAAGTGGTTTTGGTTTTATAATGGCTTTTAATTATTTCAATGTATAAAGTTGTTTTCTTTCCTTTTAAAAGAGGTTATAATTATTGTAATCACTTTAACATTTAAAAAATAATTTCAGGTGGGAATATATATCATATCTAAATCATGGGTTAGAGTAATGTAAGTGGAAATATATATTAGGTGTGATTTTCATATTTTATTTAATGATTTTATAAGTGAAAAATAATAATAAATAAATTTATACATATAAATGCTTTTAATAACAATAATAACAATTTTTTAGTTTGTACGTAATTTTGTGGGACTAGTTTATAGTTTATGAAATCGTGACCTAGAGGTATTTAAGTCGTCAAAATCATCCAAGGATTGCATCTTGCCTGGAACACACCAACCCTTGGTATGGTTGGATTTTAAGTGCTTCGTCTTGACTATCTTGAGGGGTTCGAACTCAAGCTACCATGCAAAACCAGGCCCATCAAAACCAACCGTGCAAGCAAGAGTTGACATAAAAATTTAATTTTAATAAAGACCATTATAATATTTTATTTTGGTTATTGTATGAGGTAAAATTGTAACTCGATATAGTATCGTGGTTTCACGGAAGTAGCTAATTTTTTATGGATACTTGATATCATGTGATCTCTGCATAGCCTTAGTGATGATGGAGAACATGTGATATTGGGTATCTTGGGGATACCATAGGGTGTTGAAACCATCCTTTTGGTCATGGAGTCAGACCTAAAGTTATGTATGATTAGCTAAGAACGCGTCTTCCTTAGATGTAAGGAAACATCTTAACAACTTAAGAACCAAGAGCATCTAACAAAAGTGGAAGCTTTCTCCCTTATGAACCACCACTAAGTCATTTCAAGTGGCATGGTTTTCCTTGAATAATGATGATGAGTCAACTCACATTTATTAATATTAACCAAGGATGATAACAACTGAATTATAATAGGTTTTTTCATCTTAAAAAACGATTTATTTAACAAATCATTATTTCATAAAAATTAATTTTATAATATTTAAATAAATATTTAATAAAATCAAACTTTTTTAAATTTAATTTATATTAAAATTTTCAAACTCTTATGTATTTTTCAACTTTTTATTATTATTTAGTTTATTAAATTAATATTTACAACTCTCTTTTTCAAAAAAAAATTACAATTCTCTTTTTCTTTTATCACAATTTAAGATTCCTATACCATCACTAACCTCTATTTGTATCTTTTCTGCACAAAACATGAAAAATTATACTTGATATTCAGTAATGAATCATAATATTCATGACAAATTTCAAACAATTTAAGATTCCTATACCATTACTAACCTCTATTTGTATCTTTTCTGCACAAAACATGAAAAATTATACTTGATATTCAGTAATGAATCATAGATTTCATGGCAAATTTCAAACTTTCGATCATTCATTTCTTTGGTAATTGAATATATATATATATATATATATATAAGATTATGCGTAAAACTATCCAAAAAATAGTATTATATATATATACCAAAGTTTGGTATATTTGGGTTGATAGAATAAGTTTGGTATATTTGGTTTGATAGACCAAAATTTGGTATATTTGAAAATTTCAATGATTTTTTTAGATTGAAAGACATCCTAATCAAATTCCTCCAAATACATACTCCCCTCAAGGCACTCCAAAGCTTTGTTTGACAAAAGGTTTGCATGTTGCTTAAAACATTTAAAAACATGTGTGAATGAGATCTCCGTCTAATCTAACTCATCCAACTCAACAAAAAAATACCTAAACTTTTTTATCCAATTGATAATAATCTTAGAATCACCCAACACCTACAATTTTTAAATATATCATTAACCAACAATATTAAAAAAAAGTCTACATAACTAAAATCTATTTATATCTATTATGAAAGATTTTTGAAATCTATGATCCACAACTTTTTAAATAAACACAACTTGTACTTTTCTATGATCCACAACTTGTACTTTTCTTTTATAAATCCAAATTTTATTCATGTAATCTTAATTTTTTATATTCAACCAATCAGCATTTTTGAGTCATGCTATCTTTGTGTCCTAACTTTTTAGGTCATCAAGCTTTGTATTCAACCAAACAATTTTGAGGTCATCAAGTTACTGCTTTATATTCAACCAAACAAAATCTCAACCTTTAGGATAAACTATTATTCATTGACGTGGATACTTCATATACATAGCTCCCATGAAAATAAAGTCTTATCACCCTCTAAAAATTATAAAAAATAGTTTTTAATAAATTATTTTTAAATATTAATTTTAAAAAGTTATAAGTGTTATGTTAATTTTGATGGATGTAATTTTTATGTCTAGGTAAGAAGTTTGATTTTTTAAAATTGGTTTCCTTTTATTAATAAATTG
This sequence comes from Pseudotsuga menziesii, assembly GCA_001517045.1. NCBI lineage: Eukaryota > Viridiplantae > Streptophyta > Pinopsida > Pinales > Pinaceae > Pseudotsuga > Pseudotsuga menziesii. The sequence goes on along the minus strand of LPNX010203129.1, from coordinate 4,643 downwards.
TTTTAACATGTTTAATAAAGAATATATTTTATTATGGATGTGATATATGAAATTTAAAAAAAAAAAAATTATTTAGATTATTTTTAAATTTAATTTTTATGTTTAAAAATATATGAGATTTTTTTATAGTTTTGATGAGTTAAAAGATCAAGAAAGTCAATATTATTATAAATGTTTTGAAATTGAAGTTTATAAAGGGGATATATATACAAAATTATTAAAGAAGCATTTTTCTCTACCTTCTTAATAACTTAAATATGACAAATTCTTCTATCTCACATCATTTTAAGAATTGTCCAATGTCATGTTTCACTATGGAGTCAATGAAATTTCACTCTTATTTTAGCAATGTTGTTTTTCTTCTTTAAGCTAGGTATAGTAAAAATTATTTCAGATCTTTTACATTGGGATTAATGACCTTTTATAGTATCACAATTCTCTTATATTCTAATACTTTATCGTACCACAACTTTTCTTTAAATTTACATGTCATCGTATTTTGTATGGTATCAATATTTTGAAAAGCGACCTCCTCTACTCTCCAATGATTTATCCAAGACAATATCTTTATGAAATCTTACAAAGCCTCTTGTATTTCATGTTTGTTATCTTGTACTTGTACATTAGGTACCCAGAGATACCAATACTCTCAATTCCAAGAAATAACCACTTTTATGAGGAGGATAGGATAGGTTGTATTTCTTTCAATTTTAAGATTATAAATTATAAAACACTTTTGGATTTGTTCAATCTTTCTCCACAATTCCTTAAGGACGATGCAACCCCAAACTTGACATCCATATATGATAACAAGAGTGTTAAGATTCCCAAAGAAGAGTTTTTTTTTCTCACATCCAAGACTTAGCTTATTTACAATTGTTTGCAAGACCAAAATGGGTTCTCATCCCTACATTAATCCTTTTCTCAATGCTAGTTCCAATTAAGCTGGCGATGAAGGTCATCTCTGAGATATTTGTAAGAAGTGGCCATCTAAATTGTTATTGGCATATACAAAATTAACATAAGTGATGTTTTCTTATTTGATAATCATAAACGTTGTTTTGTTAATGCTTATTTTCCTGTCTATGCTAGAAGATAAATCCTTGAGAATTCTTAATTTCTTCTCAAGATTATAGAGACACCTCACCATAACAACAATAATATTTTAGTGTTAAGAAAAAGGATTGATGGCTATTCCAACTAAAATAGTGCCAATACAACTTTATTATTTTGACTGTATCATTTTATCGAAAAAAATATTCTAATACCACCTGTACAAGTAACATGTCTGATATATAACCTGGATGTGGGTGATTATGTGGCTCAAAGGAGGAGCAGGAGGAGCTATAGGGGCAGACAGATGTCCCCCGACGTCACTCCCCAGACTTACCACCATTAAGTCCTTAATGAAGCAGAACATCCCCTTCCTCGATCCGCGAGGGTTCTCTAGGTTAATGATGAGAGATGACTTCCCCTCTGTCACCCGATACTATGCTCCACCGTGCAGAGTAATGGAGAAATTAAGTGTGCCTCATGTTCTATGCAACCCTCTTATGGGAATCCCGTTCTGTGCCTCTTACCTCATTTTCTCCTCCCTGCGCAATTTAGTTAAGGTTGAACATTCTACAGAGCCTGTGACGATTGTGAAGCGAGCTAGCTTCCATCCTCCTGCACCTTCCCTCTCAGTCGACGTTCAAAATCATTACCACATTGTGCCTTCGACTCATATGAAGATGTCTCACAAACTATGCGCTACACCAAGGCGGGGACGTGGTGGTTGTGGAAATTCCAACGAGCATGCTAGAATTCTCACGACTCAAGCTAACACATAAGGCTACAACATTGAAATCCCAAATTATCCCCGTCAGCTTATGGATGACTGGGAGGACGAGCTCATGGGATCACACTCCATGGCGAATCAGACTATCCTTCGCAGGCGCAATTTTTGGGTGGTCAAGAACCTCATAGCCTGACTTATCCTCCGTCTCACAGGTACCCAGAATGATCCCCTGGCTTCCTCTTTGATTCCTTCAGTGGCTCCCATGAACATAGAACAACAGCCTCCTCCTCCTCCGAGGACCATACCAAGCACAATGCAGGGTAAAGAAACCATCAACATTGTGGAAGATTACAGGAAAACAAAACCGCTTCCAGTTAAGAGGAATTCCTCCAGCAGCGAGGACGATACTAGCAGCGATGCTAAGAACTCCAGAAAAGACGACGACCAAACAACTGTGAACCCATCAACTCCCCTAGCGGATGGACGACCAAATTCATAGCTCGACTTCGGATTTTAGGTTCCTATTGAAGAGGAGAGTCCCTCCAAGCCATAAGTACGGGTTCCCAAGTTTTTGTTTCTTTTCTATTTGTCATGGTCAATCTCGTTCTAGACCTACCAGTTAATCACAACAGTTATACTCAGTTTTTTTTCTTCAACACTATTAATTTTTCTATCACTATGATATGTTTTCCCTTCTACAAGGAGGATCAATTTGATTGTAAAAACCTAAATTCCCCTAAGGGGCATGTCTCAACTTTCTCTCTGCTACATTGTGTTCGCAAAAACTGGCATTGTGATTTATATTTTTACTGTATTATTATTTTGATTCAATATATCAGTCTCTAAAATTACAAAAAAAAACATGTGTGATATATATTTTTAATGTTAAGCTTATGCATTACATTTAAAAAAATACTAAATAAATATAGAATATTTCATCTAAATTAAATTAAATTAGAGAAAGAAAAAAAAACAATACAATCCATAATGTAAAAAAAATTAAGAAAACAGGGAGAGTTGCTAAAGGAAGCAAGTCCCCACCTTTAGAAATTGAACATCTATTGAATAGTCATATTCCTTTAGAAATACAAGATCTATAGAATAGTCAATTGTAATTGTGTTTTTATTTAGCTTTGAGCCTTCTAAGATCTTGAGTCTTAGGTTGATATATGTTAAAGGTTAATATTTCATTCTTATGAAATAATGTCATGTTTGGGTTAACAATTTCTCGCCAGTTCATTTTTATACCAAGGATGCCATGAGCCCCTAGTGGGAAGTTTGAGAGCATTTAGACTGTATCTTGTTGATAAGAATGGAACATGGCCATCTCATTCCCCGCTGTCAATAAATTGAAGTTGAATTCAGGTGACACAAAAACTTTGATTTATATGTTTATGTTTAACTGTGAGAAGTTTAATGTGCATGAACGAATTAATCACACGAAAATGGAAATACCTGTATACCNGTTGAATTCAGGTGACACAAAAACTTTGATTTATATGTTTATGTTTAACTGTGAGAAGTTTAATGTGCATGAACGAATTAATCACACGAAAATGGAAATCCCTGTATACCCATATACAAAATCCTGCCACTATCAGTTTTTTGTAAATAGGTAGTATGGAAAAATGGGAGTCTTGCTAGTTTTGATTGATATCAAAACTGCATTTCATGAAATTATCAAAAACTAAGATTCCTTTAATAACTGAAGTAGTTAGCATCATATATCAATTTTAATTAAAATGGAATTATTGTCTTGTTCATTAGGAACAACTATATATTATGTTTATTATGGAAAGAACAAAATCATTAATAAAATTCAATTGAGAATGATTTACTCGCATATACTCCAATTCTTTGAGTGAAAAGCATTGAGTTGTATTAGTTCCTCTCCGTCTAAAGTACAACAACCCTTGAACATTAATAAGTTTGGAAAGAAGTTTGGAGTGGTGAGTATGTATATCTCCTATCTTATTCCTTATTAGAGTCGATAATCAACAAATTATATATAGTTGATTGAAACTTTTATATTGATTGAGTTATATTGGATAAACTCAACGAGACTGCATTAAATAGTTATAAATGTATGCTAAAAGTTCAAAGAGAACCAAATCATTGGAAAGACAATTCGAGTGCACAATGGATGGTGAGAGTGGCGATGCAAAGAGCATGATGAGAGGCGGTAAGACATTTGTTTCTTGGTTGGCCCCCACAATTCACAATTCCATGATGAGAGACGTAAGACATTTGTTCCTTTCATGGGCCCACATATTCGATGCACCCAGGCCACATGGAATTTTCTCCTTACACATATATGAAGGTGCCTTATGTCCCAAACAGTGGGAATCAAGAACCCTTTGCATTGAGTGTTTATGCCTTATAAACCCTATCATTATTGCTTATTGAAAGCTCTGCCCTGGGCCATGTAACACCCCGTTTTGACATTTTTACCTGAACTACTATTATATGTTGTATTTGTTTGATTGTGAGACCTCGTCGGTTTGACGACACTGTGGACATATGGTTCTATTATTTTGCCGATATATATATGTGTGTATGAGATGATAGTATTATGGTCGGTAGTCATGTTTAGATATGTATCATGTGTTAATTATGTCAAATATATGGAAATTACGGAATGATGGGTACGTAGATACCATTACAGATATATGTTGAAATAATGAATGTTATGCCAGATGCATGGCGAATGAATGAGTTTATTGTTGTCATGTTATGATGAGATATATGTGTACATATCGAGAATTATGCACGATATCCTGTATTGTATGTCGAGGACTAACTTACAGGTTGAAACGGCTAAGTGATAGCTGGATCCTACGAGGTGGGAGGACCTCGGGGACAT
>LPNX010203115.1:3959-86959 GCA_001517045.1 Pseudotsuga menziesii | reverse complement strand
TGTCTTTTCTTTAGGTCAATGACAGCTTTGCTGCCAATTGCCCAATCAATACTCAGTAGTGCTGGGTATGGTCGACTGTCACCAATGATTTCTATAACCTAAAAGTCCACAAAAGTACAAACTCCGTCAATATCAACTGGCACCTGCGATAGTCGACCCAATGGTGATACTCGCTGCTGATTAGCTAATCTCAGGTGGATAGGTGATAGGGCTAACTGAGGACTACCCATCTGTTCCCATGTCTGCTTGGTTAGAATGTTCACCTCTGATCCTAGGTCTAAGACAACCTCATCCATTTCAAACTCACCGATCTGGGCTGTGAATTTCATCTCTCTTCCTGTCCGTGCATGTCTTGTAATATTATGGACAGCGCAGTGTGCACTGTCCGAGAGAGAGGGTTGCTGACACTGATCTATCATACGCTGTAGCTCACCAATAGCTTTATCATTTCTTAGGAGTTTCAAGCAGCTGTGCATGAAGGCTTGTATACTTCTTGTCGATTCATCTTCGTCACATCTTCCGGATGTGGTAGCCTGCTGTGCCTGCTCAGGGTTATCGCTACAAGGTACTTGCTGCGGTACGCCCCTAGACGGTGGTACCTGCGGTCCTGCTAGTGTAGGTTCATCAAAGGAAGCCTTAGCTTCGTGAAAGGTCTCCTTATTCTTCTGTAGGTTGAGTGCAGTTGCTTTAGTAGGAGCTCTGCGCACCCACCCCTGACTTGTGTTCTGTCCGGTCTCCTACGATGTGCCACTGGTGGAAGCACCGCTCCGAGTCACAATGTTAAATGCTGGTTCTGGTTCCTTAGGTTCAGCAGCGATAAGCTGGATGTTCTGGTGTGCAACTGGTTTAGGATCTCTGATCTTAGCTATCAAGATGGGAAAATCTTCTATGGTATGATCGTAAGATTTGCAGTAATTACAAGTAGTAGTGGCGTTCTGGCAGTCCCTAGCATAGTGTCCGACAATTCCACAATTATAACAAGTGACTGGTCCACGAACTTGACCAAAACCTCCTTCTCTTGAGAAGCCTCCTCCACGGCCTCGTCCTCTGAATCCTCCTTCTCGGCCTCCATACGTCTGAGCCGGCTGTGGTCCTGTTGCTGGACCCTGTGTGTCTGCTTGGACTCTGTACACATCCTGTGTTCTTTCTGACAGGAGATCATAAGCTCGGCAATCTTGTGGATCATGCCCGACGGATTTACAGAAGATACAATAGAGATTTTTAGGTGTCTGTACATACTTTTGAAGCAAAGGGCATTGCTGAGGTGGATGTCCTTGAGTTCTACATATTTCACACCATGGCCCTTGTGTTCGTGGTAAGGGGTTAGGAGCCCCTGACGCTAAATATTCTGCAAAGACTGGACAGTTGTCTTTATTGTGGCCTTGTTCTCTGCACTTTATGCACCATATGTCTTGCATAGCCTCTTTCCCTTTTTTAAGTTCGTGTATCTGTAATGTGAGGTTGGCCAACTGGGTCTGTAGAGTTGTCATCACTGTACTGGTTTCTGCTAAAGGTGAAGCCTCTAGTTTCATTGCCATCTCCAGCGCTTCATCTTGAGTAGTGAGTTTCTGTTGCATTAGTGGCATTCTGATATGAGGGAGCAGCGCTGCAATAAACCATTCTTTATGCTGCTCCGGCGCAAAGTAAAAACTTACTTGGTCGATAAGAGCTTTGAATTTCTGGTCAAAGTCCCATACTGACTCTGATGGTAGCTGTTTAATATCCTTAATCTCTGTAATGCACTGAGACTCAGATTTAGGTTTCTTGAACTCTTTAATCATGGCGTTCTTGACCTGGGCGAGCGTCTTGGGTAATGTAGTATACTTTATGTACCATGTCAAGGCTCTGTCTCTGAGTGTGGTAACCAACTGTACAAGTTTAAGGTTATCATCGTTGATTGTTTTAATGGTCCACATAGCTTCGCATAGGAACCAATGTTGTTCCGGATCTTCAGCTCCTGTACCTTTAAAGATAGGTAGCTTCATGTCGTCTCCCATTCTATTTCTCTGTGGTAGGTTCTGACTGACTGGAGTACTACCACTCAGTGGTGTAGGTGAAGGTGCTGTAACGGGAGTAGGTACTGACTGTGAACTACTAGATGGAGTACCTACGGGATTATTCTGAGTCCCTGTCTGCTTCTGTGGAGTATAGGGGTGGTAAGGGATACCCCCCTCTGGCTCTTCGGTGGTGCTAGGGCTCTGCTGTCTAATATTGTTTGAACTGTTTTCAAATATAGGAGAGCTAAATGCTACTTTGTACTTCTTTCCACTCCGTGTTCATCCAATGTCATCAAAATCACTTTCAAACTCTTGTGACATTACTAGCTTTACTTATTCATATGAGACTAGATCCATTGTTCCTTTTTCATATAGCAGCATCTTAAGGGACAAGTTTAGAGATCTTAGGTACTTATCGCGATATCCTTTGAAGAAGTATCGTTCGGCTGCGCTGAAGCTCTTTCTTTGGTCAACTGCAAACTCTGTAACGTAGCCTTCTAGCACACTAGTAAGCCAGAAGTCCACTGCTCTCGTAATCGGATTGTCAAGGTTCTGTACGGTCTGAATCAGCTCCGGTGTCCAGACGATGTTTCTTTTCTTCTTGAATGTGTTACTATCTGTCAACTTGGATAACCAATCAAAGAGCTCGTTTCTGTAGGTTACAAAAAATATAGCGTGTATGTCTGAAGCGATATGCTTCTCTAGCCAGGCCTCTGTGCTTAGTCTCGGACTCCTATTCTCTTGCTTGGCGAACTCCCTTAAGTCTGAATCCAGCCACTGGTGAAACTCTTCTCTCGTAGGATGCCAACAGAACATTGACTCCCAGTCGTTTAAACCGGCAACGGAACCATTTGTTGATTGCATGGGCAGACCCAGGTTTACTATAATTAATCAACAACACCCAAAACTCACTGGCCCTTTCGGCAACAGACCGCGAAGCGATCTGAAGTCTCACCCGAAGTGAATCTCATGGGTTGGCCAAGACTCAAGTGTCTTGGACCAGGTTCTGCGCATCCTACTTCTTCTTTCTTACTCCTGCGCGCCACTAGATCAACTAGCTCCGCGCATTGCACATCCCCTTCTGCTCACAGGACTTCTTACCCGTGCGATGCTTAACCCCGCGCAAGTCGCACGATTTCCTCTCGCGTCGCACAACTTCCACTTACTCACAATATTCCCAACCTTACCGCATCTCTGTGCACCGTGGAACACCCATCCTTTCCTCAACGCTAAGCCCTCAGCTCGCAGTATCGCGCACCGCAGCTCCTCTGCCAATGCGATACCGCCTCTCTGTGATATCTTACCACTACGACTTTGCGCTCTTAACGTTGACTGTGCCGATGTGCGAAACCCTATTTCTCAGAAGTATATTGTGAGTAACTGGTCATTAGAGACAGACGTAAAGGAGTCTTTAAACAACCTACTAAAATGCTTCAACTTATCTTTATCTTCTTGTATTATCATGAGCTGATCAATACATACATTCACCTACTGCAACTAACATTACATGCATAATAACCAGTAACCATAAGCAAATACAATCACATTCATACAACACATAACACGCAGATTTAACGTGGTTCACCCCCGGGATGGGAGCTACGTCCACCAAACTGTGCTTCTATTATATATCTTGAGGGAAGTTAGCACAGTTTGTTGCACTACATATGTAGCGCGAGGTCTCTTCTAGACCTCGGGTCTATCTCTATGTTTCCTTTCTTTCAATATATCCTTCCCTCTCTGTTTTCTCTGTGAATGGTTACATACAGACTCAAATGACTCACATACAACTAGGTGTCTGGATCGTTACAACGCAGTCTGTCTGACTGATTCCTGAGTCTACAAAACTATCAACTGACCAACTATCTAACTGGCTGATTAGCTAACCCTTTACAATACAAAAATGCAAGCTTTTATAGGCAGCCCAAAGGTCGTGCCATTACAACACTGTGGGCCTGTCCCAACAGTAAACCCATACCCTAAATAGTGACAGTCGGTCCTCTCTGTCCTTGAGGTAGCCGCTTCCCGTCACACTGCAGCTCTCTGCAGTCTTCCATGCTTCCTGGCACTGACCATGGGTACTATGCACCGCTTCTCTTTCTGTCCTTCGTCTTCAATGCTTGAGCCTCGTTGCTCCTTCTTCTTTATGAGGGTCGCTGAGCCCTACTATCTTCCGCCGCTGCCTTCAATGCAGTGGTTGAGCTTTCTTCTCTCGGCCACTCAGGTACCGTTGCCTTCTTGACTTTTCTATCCCAAAAGTCATGGTTTCCGGCTCTGCTCTCTAGCTGGAAACGTGCTACGCCGTCGTAGCTCTGCCCTGTCCTTTTTCCACCAAAACTTCTCTCTTTCCGCCAAAATTAGCAGCTTCTTCTGTAGCTGCGGGATCCTGCTCCAACACCTCAGCGTCGCTCTAAGCATATTCACATTTGTAGGTGGCGGTAAGCTCAAGATTAGTGCAATCTTCGCAGGGTAAACCAGTAGCCCTTGCTTGCAAATGATGTGACCTAATAGTATCCCAAAAGGTGCGCAAAGGATACACTTCTTGGAGTTCAGAGCAATTTGATGTTGTCGACATATTTCCAGCATCAGTCGCAGGTTTTCCAGATGATCCCTCAATTAGACCATACACTGTCCAATTATCCATGTAAACTTGAAGAGATTTCTGAATAAAATATTTGAATGTAGCGACAACAACTCTGGAAAATATCGCATGTGCATTCTTCAACCCAAAAGGAATCACTGTGTACTGGAAGCAACCCCATTCAATAACAAATGTCGTTTTATGTCAATCTTCTTTTGCAATCCTTATCTGGTGATAACCAGAAAATCCATCTGTAAATGAGTACATCTCCTGACCGCCTACTCCTTCAAGTACTTCATCTGTGAATGGTGTCAGAAATGGATCATGCATACAAGCATCATTCAATTTTCTCAAATTGACACTGCTACGAAGAAAAATTCCTATGGCTTGGGGTACCACAACAGATAGAGTAACCGCATAAATCAATCCTTTCCCATATGCAAGAGAAACCAAACATCTAACACTAAAGGATCTCGAAACATACCTTATTCCGGATGGTTGATGTAGATCCCCGTTGAGCTTTTCCACTCTCGTTTGTATTAGCAATTTGCTCTCTCAACATTCAACAAACAAGACAAGCATGTTATATAATGGTGTTAGACCTACTCTAGCATATATAATCAATAACATATAAGCATTTAAAAGCATCCATGGATTCAATACTCATTTAAATACACATTATTGGATAGGAAAAGATATTTCTATTAATATAAATCCGAGATTACAATAGTGACAACCTCTGTCGGAACATCTGTGAACTGGAGAAACTGAGTCCTCCACATGGGCCTCCACCACTTCAATCCTCCATCTCTCGATAGCAAGCTCACAAGCAAAGGCAAGCTTGGGAAGAACCCAAAGTGCTCTAAGGGACAAAGGGATGTAGACTCAAGTATAAGCTCCGGCAATAATGGACTATAGTTTTCTTGCTCTTCAATTCCTCTCCTGTCAATGTATCCAGAGGGTTCCTTATATAGTGCTTCAATGGGGTAATGGAAGGTCAAATCCATTCAATCTCAAGGCATATGGAAGGCCAAGAGACAAGTGACTCAGATCCACATCAAGGAAAACTCCAAAACTATTTGGCCTTTTGCACACATCCCGATGTACGCGGGTTTGAGGGTCATATCAGCGTACATACGCGAGAATGGGTTCAAAAGTCACATATAGCAAATAATGCATGTTTTTAGGGATGATATTGGAAAAATCAAAGGTACAAAAATGGTCCATGGGGTCTAAAGAGTCTACATAGGGACATGGAAGGCCATAAAGGTGTGATCCACCATGCGTGGTAAAATCAGCTATAACAGATGCCCCCTAATGTGTGAGGTCAGAGGGGTGATACGATGGTTGAAATACATTATAAGTCCATCCTAGAAGTGGAGTGATGAAGAACTAGGTGGAAGAACTAGCCATCCAATGGTATAATACAATAATCAAACTCTGCACGTACATATAGCAGTCCCGGATACATAAGAGTACAATGGCCATGAATAGGAATGATACAAAATATGACATGTGTGGTCATCACCACGTACTATATAGATAGACCAGAATCTCCATGATGAATATATACAAAGGATCATGGTCTCCATGAAAGCTGAAGATATATAATGGATCAAGATCTCCATAATGGCTAAAGATATCTGACATACACTGGAATCGAGTCACGAGAGCTGAAATCTCATGAACACTAGCACGATCAAGGAGGTAGCATATATGAAATGCCACCAATATGGAAGGTCTTCTACACAATCTGCTACGAGTACATGTCCTACTATGTGCTACGAGTACATGTCCTACATGTCCTACATAGTAGTCCATCATTTGATTACTGGTCATTGATGTATACCATTAACAGATGCGAGATCACCCACTGATAATGAAAATGGGAATCATGGTACTAGAGTGCAAACTAACAAGTGTGAATAGATGTGTTGAGGTCAAACACTTGAAAGAATCCATCGATCAGGGGACATTGATGTATTCCCAAAATGGTCGATGGCGAGAGAACCTGCCACTGATGACTACAAGTCTCAAGGCACATAAAATGACTCTAGATTCCTATCCTAGAATAAATGATCTGAAGTCGATGGGATGAAATCCTCTAGAAGGAGGGCATTAAGGCATACCTCATCATCCAACACAAGGTACTCAGCAAAGCTATATAATGTGGAAGGACTCGATCATAATGTGCACGAATCAGTAACAGTACCGGGAATGGCCGACATGCAAAGTTAAGAGAACTGAGGAATGGCCGACTCAGGTTTCAAATTCCTTTGCACAAGAGCATATAGGTGAATGGTGACTGAATGTAGGCAGCACAGACTCAATAGACAAAACTGGGACATCTCTGCGACATAGGAGGCATTGACAGAGGCTCCATAGGGACTGGAAGCTTAACCAGTTGATGGAGATAAACTCAGAGAAATGAGTATAGATCCTAAAGTCAAACTATTAGCCCAACCAATGGATGTGATATACAATGCTCTGTTTGAAGGCGACATGACTCGACTACTGCCAAAGATAACATCTTTTCCTATCCGGATTTTTGGTTTTTTGATTTTTTTGGACTTTTTCAAATATTTTGAAAAGCTTGAAAAAGAATAAAAGTGCTTTATAGTTACAGACTAGGAGGAGACGAGTGTCAAGGGGCAAACAGACTAGTTCTGAGTAGCGGAACATACCTATGCTCAATGCAAGGACACATGTGTAGGATAATGACACTTGAGGGAAAGTCCCTTCCCGATAAAAAGTGGGGAATCAACCCGCAAAGGATATGTAAAATGGCTTTGTATGGCTAGACATGAGACAAGCTTGGGCTATATAGCTGATAATCAAAGTCAGGGAAGCCAACATAAGGCTCAATAAGGCAAGCAAAACTCATGATAATGCAATTACAACTCGACATAAGGGAGTCTTGGGGAAAAAGGCCAGTAAAAAGATCAAGAGAAGTATGAGGCTCTTGCGCAAAGTCATTGTGATACTATACAAAGGACTCCCACACCCTAAGGGAAAAATGTCGGCATGGGAACCACATGAAAAATAGGAGCTAACTAGGGCACCCATGTATGGTCAAGCTCTACCATTCACATCATGTCACTTCTAAAAGCAACAAGGAGGTTCTGTGACAAGATAGAATGGGTTCCTACCTGAGGTTATAATGAAACGGTCATAAGGTCATGAAAAATGCAAATGGATGTGAAACCTAACCTATATGCTAGTTTAGACATAATACCAAAAATCGACATGGACGGGTCAAAACCATGGTCAAAACGACGCTCAAAATGGACTCCTACATCATCAAATTAGTCCAAAACGGTCCAAAATGGTCAGAAACGGTCCAAAACTATGGAAAGTGGGTAAAAAATTTCAAAAATTTCAATTTTTTTTTAATAAATAGTAAAAAATTCAAAAATTCCATATCATTTGAAATTTTTACCCATTGGAGCTCAAAACTTCCAACATGAATTCCGGGAGCTACGTCCGGCGAAATTCGACACCGTTTCTTCCAGGTAACTCCTCATGTCCTCCTCTTTCTATTTCATGCAAATTTCTTCAATTTCCATGGTCAAATTTAATTTTTAGGCCAATATAAAATGGTTTTTTCAACCCACGCAGATATCGGGGTTTTTTCTGTGTATAGGGATGGCCATATGCGGAAAAACCTCCCAAAACCACGTACATACGCGGCTGTTTTGAAAACAGTTGCGTATGCGGCCGCACACAAGGTTTTTTAAGCTATATAATGACCAATTTTTTTTTATGTGCAGGATGGTTCTAGAATGGAGAGAGAGGGAACATGGATATGTAGAAGTGGCTGTTCAAGGTGACTTAATGGCTCAACAAGCTCTACGTGCATGCGGTCTATATAAGTTCTGGTGTCTTGGCAGCCTGAGGGCCAAACCAAGACTCCTGCAGATGCTAGTAGACTACTGGGATCCAGACTCAGAGTCTTTTCATATCGATGGGATGTATCTCACTATAGAGGTTGAGGACAAATATTTTATTACTGGATTATCCCGGCGGGGAGAGGTGGTGAACCTACGCTCTCGCGGGCCCAGAGGTGGCCTTACCATTGATGAGTACATTGCAGTATACTATTTTCTGGACACGAAAAAGGTTGGGAGTCAAATCCCGACAAACTCCATGCAGGTACTAGGACTGAAGGCCATAGTATTGGCACTCAGCAGGATAGTTAGTCTAGGTTCACTCCACCAGGAGTATGAGACCCACAGTGTACGACTGGAGCAGTGCATTGTTGAGTAACATGAAGCAACAACTCAGTGACTGCAAGATGGGTAGGGTGAGAAACTTCGGTTTCGGCAGCATACTGAGCACGTTATTCTTTGAGCATGTACCGAGGATAAGCCCTAGAGTGGACATTCCTCCACATGAAGTTCGAGATCCGTCCCAACGACGTTGGGAAAATGTTATGCACAGACTGGGAGGAGGTAGGGTGGCTAAACCCTACCCAATGGAATTCTTTCCATGGTGGTGGCGGCAGATTATTGCCATCGATGACTATCCCTATGCAGGGATAGATTTCGGGGGAGATCCGGACATGCCTCTACCACCAGGAGCGGCATATGGCGACATAGGCAACGAATCCCAAAACCTCTTTTTAAGTTTTTTGAATTATTAATTTTTTTTTGTGTTTTTTGATATATTGACTCAAAAGACATGTTTTGGTGTGACGACACATAGTGACAATCTGTCATGTGTATGCAGATGTTGGACCACGACAGCCTGACGGTTTCCCTCGTCATAGATGGAGGGGAAGAGGAGATGACATCATGGGTGTGGATGCGGAGTAGACGCTCCAAAGCATCCACACAAACTTTGTATGATTGACACACAGGGTACCCATGGCGCAAGTCAAGGACTTGCCTGAGGCCATGCAACATCAGGTGGTTGGTGTACCCCAAGCATGGGTTCGGTTATTTCGATGACTAGCTAGAGCCGTGGTGTGCTACCACAATCATAACCCCCCTCCTCCTCCACAGGCTTAGAGACCTGAGAGTGTTTCATTTTTGTACTACCGCGTATTATATTTTGGTGGCTTGGAAGCCCCATTTTTGTATTATGACACTTATGTATTATGACGTCACATTTTGGATGTTTGATGAAGATTTTTTATGATGATCGATTTTATTTATTTACATGTGTGTAAAAATGTATGTTTGTGATATGCTTATGGTATATGAAACAAATGCCAATCTAACACATAGTTAGCATATGAGTCAACAACTTGATTAAATTTTTTTGAAACATGTATGTATGTTATGTTCTCAAATTTCCATTCTAGCAATCTCACACGTAAGTATCTTCGTAATAATGTCGGATCCCTAATATGATACAAGCCATTAAGTTGCGAAACCACTAACTGTGAATCAAGACGTACCTTAAGAGAGAGAACACCATGTGAAATGGAATCTCACAATAACTTGATAACGGCACTATACTCAGCAACATTGTTCGAAGAAGGCCGTAAACATACGCCTCCTGAAGATAATACCTAACCCGTAGGAGTATAAATCACCCAAGCAAGAGAAGCTGAGTTTTGAGTGTGGTGGCTAGCACCATCAACAAATCCTATGTAAGCAGAAGACTCCATTAACATCTACCATAAAAAACGAAATCTAATCAACAAACTCGATCACCATAAGAAAACCTAACTATGTTGAAAACTGTACAATAATATACAATACTCAGCCTTGGATGAAGATCATGCATAGTATTTTTTAAGATAGAGCCCATTTCTAGGCTCCGCCAAGGCTATCCCTTCATAATCCACCAGCTCATAGGTGCCCTTCTCTAACACACGTTTGACTATGTAAGGACCATGCCACATGGGATTAAACTTCCCTGCCCCCAAGGGTTCTTTAGTTTGATCCCACAAAAGGACCAAATCACCTTCACTAAACCTCCTCGGACAGACAGACTTATCATATTGGACCTTAACGTGATGCTTATTTACTTCTAGAGCCACTGAGGCATCCCAGCGCTACTCATTAAGCTGCTCTAAGTGGACCAAACATTCCTCCAATGCAGAAGTGTCTGGTAAAATCTCTATAGCTAGCTTCAATGAAGGGATTTCACATTCAACCGGCAAGACAGACTCCACCCCATGTACGAGCTGATATGGAGAGAAACCGGAGGTAGTCTTAACCGCGGTCCTATAGGCCGACAAAGTATGATATAACATGATATGCCAATTCGTCTTGCTTTGTGCGATGGTTCGTTGGAGAATGGACTTAATTCATTTATTCACTGCTTCAACCTGTCCATTCGCCTGAGGGTAATAAGAAGAGGAGTGCTCCTGCTTATACCCTAACTTCAAATCCAACTCTTCCATCATTCTATTATGAAAGTGCCTACCATGGTCAGTGACAAGCTCTTTCAAAATGCCGAACCGAGTAATAATTTGCTTGAACAAGAAATGCGCGACTGTCTCACCATCATATTTAATCGTGGGCATAGCCTCATCCCATTTTGTGAAATAATCAACAACCACTATAATGCAATGATGCCTCCCAGCCGAGGCTGGGTTGCAATCCATGAAATAAAGCCCGTACTTGGTTAAGGGACCGACGGTGATAATCGGATGTAACGGGGTAGGATGCAAGTGCATATTGTGTGCAAACACCTAGAAAGGGTGACACTTCTTGACCGCATTAACACAATATTTGAAGATCGACGGCCAAAAATATCCCTCTCTCAAGATTTGTTGGGCTGTAGAAATCCCAGATAAATGACCACCACACGCCCCTCCATGGAAATCATTCAGGACAACCTCAGCCTCATCATGGGTTAAACAACAATGTTAAATGGAATCTACCCCATGATAGTACAAAGTGTTATCCACTATAAGGTAGTTCTTAGATGCATGACGTAATCGTCGTCGCTCATCCCGTGACAGGTGAGTAGGGACCTTCAATGTTTGCAAATATATAATGATATCCCCATACCATGGGTCCAAAGTTGAGATAAGGAAAATATGCTCATTGACAAATGTATCCTCATAAACCTCCTCCTCCTCCACACTTTGGAAAATCATAAATGAGCTCCGCAAAGATCAACGATTTCTTCAATTTCACCGAAACGAATTTGAGATCGAATTCTTGCAAAATAACAATCCACTTATTATATTTTCCCCCTATCATCCTTCTAGTGAGAACGAAGTGAAATGGATTGACATGAGCTACCACCAAGGTCTGGCGAAGGAGAATGTAATGTCTCAATCTCTGAACCGCATGTACAGTGGTCAAGGCCTTTCTCTCCACATGAGAATAACAGATTTCTGCATCAATAAGGTTCTGGCACAAATAATATATGACATGCTCATGGAGCTCCTCATCCTGTTGAACCAAAACCATACCAACCGTCTCCATGGACGCGGCCACATAAATAAAAAAATCATGGCTATAGTCAGGTGGACTAAGCACGGGGGCCGATGCTAAGGCTCGCTTAAGAGCATCAAAGGACTCCTGGGCTCGCTCATCCCAGCAAAAAGTAGTGTCCTTCTTTAAAAGATGCATAAAGCCTTTAGACAAATTGGCAAAGTTAACCACGAATCTCCGTAAGAAATTTTCCATGCCTTGCAAACAGTGAAGATGTCTAATATTATGCGGGGGAGACAATTGAAATATTGCCTCAACCTTTAAGGGATCGAATCTTATACCCTCCTTGGATACAATGAACTCTAGCAAGCGACCAACAATTACGCAAAAGATGCACTTATGAGGATTTAACCTAACTTGGTAATGGCAACATCTTTTGAATACTAATCTCAAATGGTATGGATGACGCACTCTTAGACGAGAATGAGCAGCAAGATTGTCCAAATACACTTCGATAATCATTTTGAGATCATGAAAAATTAAGTTCATAGCTCATTGAAATGTGTCTCCGGCGTTTTTAAGACCGAAAGGCATCTTTCGATATGCAAACATACCTGAAGGAAAAATAAATGCAGTTTTATGTTGATCCTCAGGTTTGATATGAATCTGATTATATCCGGAAAAACTGTCCATAAAGGAGAATACCTCGCTTCTTGCACACTCATCCAAAATCTGATCAATAAATGGTGTGGGAAAATTATCCTTAGGACAAGCACGATTTAAATCATGGAAATCAGTGCATATACGGATCGCTCCCTGCTTCTTATCAACTGGAACAGGGTTTGAAAACCACTCCATCAAGGGAACGAGATAGATAAAACTGACTTTTAACAACTTCTCTATCTTAGCCTTAATAGTGGGTGCTTTTCTAGGATTCACCGCATGCAAACGTTTTCGAACAGGCTTCGCATTCAGATAGCTCTTAATTTCATGTTCAACAATACGAGGGTCAATACCCGACATTTGCTTGTATGACCACGTAAAGATGTCACAAAACTCTTTAAAAAGCTCGGTATACTCCTTGATCTCATCAGGGGAACAATCCCCCCCAATGTAGACATTCTCAACTTTTCCAGGATCGCAAGAAATATTGATAGGAATGGTATGTGATAAGTTCACCATGTTCCCATCAGCCATCTGACCAGGAGAACTCAATGGAACCACGAGACTACCAATCTTCTTGCTAAGAATCTCCCTAAAGTACTCACGCTTCATGCGGTCAAGCTCGAGAAGAAAATATGATCTATGATGTAACTCTTCCCAAGGTGGCTCATTGTAACAACCTAGTTTTGACCCCGTTGCATTACATGTACATGATGTATATATTGTAATGAATCATGGTGTGGAGCTAAAGGAAAAATCCCCACCATCGATTTGGTTGTGTTATGTTTCGGCGAACGGAATCATTACCGATGGTATATCATGGTATACGACACATATTAAGTTTTGTCATCATGTAAACATGCATTTTAATTAAATGAACCCAACCAGCGATGCTCACTGCAACCATAATGAAAAGGGCATGATTTTCCTAAGGATAGGGAGGGGGAATTATCAATCCTTGAGCCTATGGGGAAAAGCCATGTGTCAGCTGTTAAACCCCTTTTACTAGTCACTACCCTTTTTGATTTTCTCACCTTCCCTTGTCTTATCCAACTACCACCTTAAATGTTCTGTTGAGTAGTTGGGGCAGTTATTACTGGGGAGTGGAGTGTGGCAGGATTGTCAGTCCTTGCCCACACGCATACTCCACTATCAAATCGAACCTCACCTTGGGCAGCAAAAATGACTACACCCATCATTCCACTCTCTCCACGATGGTGCTGGGCACCCTCCTGCACTTTTCCACTCGCCATACTCCATTGTCGTCCATCGTCATGCAGAGAGAGGGAGGTCCTGTTCCTCACGTGGGGGATTCTTTCTGTTGGGTCTCACGCAGCAAGAAGGGGAGCCAATTTTGGCTGCCATTCACATTTTCTATAGTGTGGTATCTGGTGTGTTTTCCATCTGGATTTTGGGGCCTATGTGTAAGTTTCTCTCACGAACAGGTTGGGAGTCTGTTGGTCTTTCCCATTTTTCGGACTGTGTGTGTTCCCACTGCTTCAGTGTTGAAGGTCGAGGTGATTTCATTCCCCACATTTTGGTTGCTGTGTTGCTTTTACATTTTGGGCTACTGTGGGCTGTTATGGAGTTGTTTTGGCCACGATAGGGCCAATAATGACTCAGGAATTGTTTTCCCTATCCAAGCTGTGAATCACTTGTTGGACTGCGTGTATGCAGTGGTTGGTCTTCAGACTGTGTTGGAGTAGGGATGAGGGCTTGGTTTTCTTGGTCAACCTGGTGTGTTTGGAAACCACATAGATAGATCTAGAGGGCTGGCTTTCTTCTCCACAACCCCTGAATAGCACTGGAAGGGAAGTCAAGGCATGAAGGACCGTGTAGTAGAGAAGGGACTGATTCCTTGTGTTGGGTGTGTGTGGGTGTCTTAGAAGTCAGACTAGTTCTGGTGTAGGTGTCCTTAGCTCTTCAATGAGCTCACCAGCTTAGCATACCGCCTTTCCCCAGCTCCTTGATGGCCTGACAAACCCAACCATGTTGGCTTGGCTATCTTATTGATGGCCTGATAAGCCCAACGGTGTTGGCTTGGATGATCTGCTGTTGGCCTGACAAACTCAACTGTGTTGGCTTGGCTGATTTGTGTATCCTTGGCTATGTGTAAGCCTGCTTGTTCCTTATTCCTTGGGGAAATCATGCCCAACTTGGGGGTGGCAGCCTTGCTGAGAGATTAAGGAGCACGCTGGCCTATGGTTGGGTGGAACGTTGCAGCGACGTAGCTGGTTGTGGGACGAATTATTTATAAGATAAGTATTCTTGACCATTCCGTCTCTGCATTTATATTTACTGTTAATGAATGTGATGAACATGTTGAATGCTTGTATGAACGTATGTTTGCTTCTGCTATATGATAAATGATTATGTATCTGTGCATGTTCTAGTTTAAAGCATTCTATTGCAGCATTTGGTTTCAATTTTTATGTATGTTCATGTTCATGGGACGGTTAGCCCGGATGTTAATGGTTGGCTAGCATCCTCTTCGTCGGTTGGAGGGTTGGGGATGTTACACTCAACCCCAGACATGGCCTCAATAATGGATTCATCTGATGGAAAAAAATCATCAAGGAAATCATGTGCGTGAGAGGACTCAATTGCCCATACAGGAAGCACATATGGGTCCTCCTCCTCTGTCCACAAAGAGGAAGGACTAGGCTCTGCAACACAATCAATATTCGCTTGATATGCTATCATTGCTGCAGGCAATGACACATTCGTTTCGATAAGTCCATTCGAAGGAATCGATGAAGGAAGAATCCAAGGATCTTCCATATGGGTAGTGTGAAAAGACATCGACTTCAACGAAGATGAAGCCCCACTGAAACTATATTTGATCATAAGAAATGGCACAGGACAACTAAAGGTCCCCATAAGGGATGGATACATACCCACACCCACACTCCCAGTTGCCGGCTGAGAATGATCGATAATCGGGATAGAAGATCTCGATGATGCACTCCGACTGAGAATGATTGATAATCGGGATAGAAGATCCCGATGATGCACTAACACTCGGATTACGGAATGATGTCTGATCAATCATAACAATCTTCCCATTAAATGGAAAGCATACTACTCGAAATAGAGAAGAGGCTATGGCTTGCATACTATACATCCAATTTCGGCTCAGTAAAAGATTGTAGTCAAGGGGCGCATCAACCACCTCGATCTTGATCGCGACGGTCTTCCCTCCCAATTGGATTTTGAGAGAAGGAAGAATCCCGTGCGGTCGAAAAGATCTACCATCAAAGGCAGTCAACATGGTAGTGGATTGAGACAACTCAAGAAAACCCAAACCCTTCCAGCACGACAAAGACATCACGGAAGCAGCAGCGCCTTCGTCAATCATAGTGCGTTTGACGGTCATATTAAGGCACTATACATGAATCAAAAGAGACACGTAGTAAGGAAAGTGAGGTTGTAGTCCCATGGTTTCAAATTTGATGACGGAAGAAGAGTTATCATCATTAATCCCAAGAGCAGAACGCAAGGATTTCCTTTGCGGAGGACAACTTTGAAGTACTTCAAGTGCAGACATCGCACAAGGAGTTTGGCCCAAATCCACGACAACGAAATAGTTTTGGGCAGCTCGGGCATTAGGATTGTGCCCCAAACGCTTTAGGACTCCCTTAGGAATGCGAGGTGCAACTTCAGGTTTATCCATAGGGTTTTCGATACGCAAAGGGCTCTTGGGTGGAGCGGGTTCTTTTCCAAGGTCTGGTTGTGATGAACCATAATCTTTCACATGAGTCACAACCTCAGTAGCACGTACCATGTTGATGCAACCATGACCAGTACTGGCTTCCAGTGGATTTGATCTCTGCCCGATGCACAATGAGGATCATTGGTCCTCGAGTTCATATTTTGATTATGGGGTAAAGGATTGGTTAGCACAGCTAGGCCCTGTGCTATGAATCTAGAGGCATCTTCCATATGAGGGCACAAGTGAGTGAGGTGGTCCTCCTTACACAATTTGCAAGGAAACTTAACCTTACGTTTAGACTGCTTGTCCCCCTGAGCGTTGCGGGCATTCTTGTCATTACAATTGGCATTTTCATTCTTGTTCCCACCCTTACGATTATTCTTACCTTTTTTTTTATTCCTTCCGGGTTGCTGGTTTCCCTTCTAGTTTGACGATTGCACAAAAAGTACACTCACCATTTGGGTGGGTTGAGATGAAGTTGTGGCTTGTCTCGAAGTGGATTGATTAATAGACAATTGACTCACTTGTTTCACAACCGAATCCGCAGGTTTGGCACTTGTACAACCCACAATGCCATCGGCATGTGGTCCAGGCTTGATCTTGGGATTGAAACTATAATGCAGAGCGTTAGGTATGAACTCATACAAAAGTATAGATTGAGCATAAATCAAATCCAACTTTTGTGCCCTGAAGATTGCTTATTCCTCGTTCTGGAATCCAGATGTAGAAACATCCTTCGCGATGTAAGGTAACAATAATTTGAGGAACCACGCAAGGAGAAATTTCGGTGGTATGAAGGCTTTAATCAACCTCTTTCGTCTATGCCACTCTTGGATATGGTTCGAGATATGTGTGGCTTTGTCTTACCGAAATGTCGACAAGAGTTTTGTACCAATGTCGTAACGCACGGGTAGCTAGAAGTGATTGAGGAAAGTCATGGCAAGGTCATCGAACAAAACGAATTCCCCCCTTGGTAACTCTATATACCATTTCGCTGCAGGCTCGATGAAGGTGCGTTGAAATAACCTTAAACGGATTGAGTCATCATGTAAGGAATTGGAAGAGCACCAAAGGTGAAAAGTAGTGACATTTTCACTAGGATCTTCTCCTGCTTTGCCCTCGATCTTGGGAATGTATGAGGGAATCTTGTGAGGGACAACCGGCCAAGCTGGGTCATGAGATACTGGATGGTTCATGAGTCTCGATAAGTCAGGTAAGTTTAATGTTGCGAGGAAAGGGACCCTAGGTTGAGCTGGTCTATGCCATGCTCCCTTATATTTCTGGTTCATATAAGGCTAACTACTATAAATACCATGGCCTTGGCCATAATATCCTCCTCCCATTTGACCCGTGTAGGGATGCATGGAAACATTATGATGTGGTGTACCTTGAATATGTGGTGCTACAAAGCCATAATTAGAGGAGTAAGCGGGTTGTTGATACCTGTACCCATAGGGTTGATAGTCCTGTCCATACTGCAGTCCATAAGGTTGTCCATGAGAAGCTCCATAAGGTGTCCCATGGGATGTCCCATGAGAAGATCCATAATTAGGGATATGGGGAACTCCTTGCGATGGACCGTGAGACGATCCTGAAACAAGAATATGACCTCCCGAGACAATAGGAGGTACTTGACTCTGAGATACTACCGTGCGGGTAGTCACAGTACAAACATGGCTAGTAGAAATTTTCCAGCCCGAAGGACCACGTGAATGAGGGGGAGGAAGGGTTGTCAAAAATGCATTCGAAGGAGTAGGGTTTGAGGACAAAGGGACATGTGAAGGGATGTAAGTGGTGTTCCCTATGGTCACTCGTCTCGATTCTGGTATTTGCATATGACTACTAACACTAGGTCTAGGACAGACATGTGAGGTAGCTTCCACCACCGGGATGGAAGGTGCAATGTGAATAGTGCTCCCAAATCTCTCCACATGGAAAGGAATAGGAGTGCCCCCAGGCATAGTACTAGGTTCAATTTCCGACTCGACATGATGTGCCAGATCATGTGCAGGGATATCAGGCATGCCATAACGAATATAACTAGTGCTTGTGGGTTCATGATGAGTCTCGTCACCTGGTAACCAATACCGACGACCTGTGAATGAGGGATCATAACCAGAATGTGAAGGTATTTTTGGTGAAGGATCATATACAGGAGTAGAATCTACATCCCCAACCTCATGAGGTGGAGAAGACATCTCATGAATCTCATCCTTGTGATCTCCCATCATGTGTGAATCAATGTGAGAAGTAGTTTGCCTGAACTATCTGTTTCTCTCTCCCAAAGGAGGAGGAGATGTGGAGGGTGGAAGTCCTACTAAATGACAAGAACGACGAAGTGCTGCACCCGAATCCACAATGACTCAAAAAAATGAAAAAGACTTTATCTAATTACACAAACCCTAGGAAAACTAGCATGCACAGAGCATACACCTATACAATGTAAAGCCAAATCACAAGTAAACAAGGGTAGGATATGTGAGCTCCTGACTGAAGCAGGTATGTCTCTCCTAGGAGAGGCTTGAGACTCCCATACACAACAAGTGGAGGTTCGTAACCAATTATAGTGGCCCTCAGCTTCAACGCATATAGCGACTGTGCTGTCCGACCCCTACCTGGCCATGACACCTGTATAATAACCTCTGCAAAGTACCCCCTCGATAACCTAGGTAAGGAAACTAAGGTCACCTCAATATAATTAGTGCTCAGGTGGACAGTCACAGGCGGGATTGACCGTATGGGCAGGGTAGCAAAGCCCGAAACTATCAAAAGAGCCCCCAGATACGAATACAATCCTGGAAATATCTCTGGTGCTACTCAATTATAACTAGGGGTCATCCCAATCATTAACCGCTTACATTTCCTCGTGCTTAACTCCCTTGTAAGAGGAGGATCCTGAGAAACAGTAATTATATAAAGGAATTTCACTCTCTCACCTGGACAGACACATAAATGTTTCATTTAGTGGTCTTGGAGAATTCACTCACAATGAACTATTCCAAGACCCTAAAACCTAATCTTGTTGGTGCACCCTATAAAAAAAAAGAGTGTAATTCATTTTATTATGCGTTGATTTTAATTGGCTTATTACTCAAAAGGGAAAATGATTGTGCAACTAATGGTGTTATGACGCAACAAGAAGTAAAATGCACACCTAACAATCAATGCAAATGCACTCTGTCGAATGAAAATCGGGGTATGCTACTATGTGAAGTGCAAAATTTTCCTTCAAACAAAGATGCAATCATTCCTATATGAAAATTTGACTAATACTTCTCCAAGCAAACCTAGTGCAAGTACCATGCAAAATGCAAAATGCAACCATGCATAATGATGCAAAAAGAAAATGTTTTTGTATTTTTTGAATTAAAATGAGATACTAAAGCAAAAAATATGACTCTACAACCCCCAGACTCTGCAAGCACTATCAGACAGCACCCAAGCAAAGCACTAAGGTAAAAGAGACCTAATGCACTAATCCCAAAACAAAAAATAGAAAATGCAATGACAAGAACATTCTAAAAAAATTCAAACTAAAAAGCATCTTTGGTCAGAAACAGGGGTGTATACAGACTCCAGAAGCATCCAAGAAGACTCAACAATTATCCAAACTTGCCCAGTAACACTTAATATTCCCCCAAAAGGAAACCATCAGGGCATACGCGATTGTGTGCAGAAAACCCGTGTATATACGCTGATATCCCAGTAAAAACTGCATGTACACGCGACTGTGAAGACAAAACTCGCGTACAGGAAGAAAAAGAGATAAGAAAGAAGGTAAATAGACAAGCTGAGACAAAATTTACTCCTATCAAACACTACTAGGAAAACATTCCCCCAGACTCGACTCAGAAACAGAGAAATCAGAGCAATTCAAGAACATTGAATGCCGATAAAACCTCAAAGGAAATGACTAGGAACTCCCTAGTATGGTCGCCAATTCTGTTACGGAGAAAAATTCCTATGGCTTGGGGTACCACAACAGACAGAGTAACCGTAGAAATCAATCCTTTTCCATATGCAAGAGAAACCAAACATCTAACACTAAAGGATCTCGAAACATACCTTATTCCGGATGGTTGATGTAGATCCCTGTTGAGCTTTTCCACTCTCGCTTGTATTGGCAATTTGCTCTCTCAACATTCAGCAAACAAGACAAGCATGCTATATAATGGTGTTAGACCTAATCTAGCATATATAATCAATAACATATAAGCACTTAAAATCATCCATGGATTCAATACTCATTTAAATACACATTATTGGATAGGAAAATATATTTTTATTAATATAAACTAGAGATTACAATAGTGACAACCTTTGTTGGCACATCTGCGAACCGAAGAAACTGAGTCCTCCACCTACACCTCCACCACTTCAATCCTCCATCTCTCGATAGCAAGCTCACAAGCAAAGTCAAGCTGGGGAAGAACACAAAGTGCCCCAAGAGACAAAGGGATGTAAAATCAAGTATAAGCTCCAGCAACAATGGACTATAGTTTTCTTGCTCATCAATTCCTCTCCTTTCAATGTATCCAAAGGGTTCCTTATATAGTGCTTCAATGGGGTAATGGAAGGTCAAATATGAGTGATATCAAGGCATATGGAAGGCCAAGAGACAAGTGTCTCAGATCCACATCAAGGAAAACTCCAAAACTATTTGGCCTTTTGCACACATCCCGATGTACACGGGTTTGAGGGTCATATCCACGTATATACGCGAGAATAGGTTTAAAAGTCACGTATAGCAAATAATGCATGTTTTTAGGGATGATCTTGGAAACATCAAAAGTACAAAAATGGTCCATGGGGTCTAAAGAGTCTATAGAGGGACAGTGAAGGCCATAAATGTGTGATCCACCATGCATGGTAAAATCACCTGTAACAGACACAGATTTAAAATTCACCTGTTTTCTTGTCTTGGACCACTATAGGACTGGTCCATTATGATTCTTTGATTGGCTCCATTATTGATGCATCTAACATCCTATCCATCTCAACTCAACCCTTTCCTTGTATCATGGATTCAAGCGATATGGCCTCTGCCTTACTGGTTTTGCATCTGGATTTAATGAAATCTTCATCTCTCCCAAATCACCGAGGATCCCCTCCATTTTTGAGAACTTCATTGGAAACAGATCTTGAAATTCATGCAAGAAATCTGTGATCTTTGTAATGCTTTCTTTGTCCCAGTAATCGCCAACACTTGCAAATTTTGGGTTCTCCTCTATCCCAATGTTAACTTTTCTAATCTTCAGGGGCTGGTTCATGGGATCGGTTGGTATATCTAGCATTGAAAAATCCCTAATCCCTTCTGTTTTTGGAATGTTGATATTCTATAGCTCATCATCGTCCTCAAATCCACTAGACAAATTATAAAATTCCATCATCGACTGCGTGTGGCAATGCGCATGTGGGTCCATGGGATATGAAACTAGCACTATCTTCAACAACACATCTCGAATGAGTTGAAGCGCATTATGGACATCTGGATTGGCATCCTTGAAACTGAAGGTATGAACAAAGAAAACCGTCAGCTCCTCCCAAGTGGTTATTTCTCTGCGTAAATCCACTGATACGTACCACGACCTTAGCATTTCATCCAAGGTGTGAATGAAGGCATGGACCCATTTATCCTTTGGTCACGATGCCCACAGAGTCGAACATTCCATCAAGTGATCGTTGGGGTCATTCCGCCAGTCATACTTCCTAGTGTGATATATTTCTGTATCGCCGAAGCACACTGTCATCAACCGTCGACATTGTTCCCATTCATTAATTGTCTTCTTATGAGTCACCCACCGGCATGTTGGAGTAGCCTTTAGTGCTTCCTCTAGCGCCAACAATCACCATGGTTTTGATACCTTCTCTTCAAACTCCATTAAGAATGCAGATAGCTCAGGCATCCCCTCTTAGATTGACAATTTGGCAGTCTCAGTTATGACATGGCACAACGACTGCGTGATCAGACCACACTTTATGAATGACACCTCATGCATGCAATTTTTCCAGTTTTCTAGCGCATCATCAGAATCATAAGATGCAGAACTAGAACTATGCCAACCAAGTTCTCCATCACCAGTTGGGTGGATGTAATCTTCTGAAATGTTGTACGCATGATCCCATCCCCTGACAGCTTCATCTTTCACTGGTTCAATATATATTCACCCTTCGTTTGGGTCCATAGGAGCGATGACTCTTATGTCTTGATTCTCAAATGTCATCATTCTGTTCTTAAATTTAATTACTGCCATACTATCGTTGGCCCATCCTATCCCCAGTAATGTGGGATATGGGCCTTCACCATCCACAAATTCAATTACATCAAAATCTGCATATGTCTTCATGCCTTCAACATCCACAACTAGGTTCAACACACAGTCGATTGGTTGTACTTTGGCTTGATTGGCCAAGCACAGCTGCACAAGGGACCAACCCAACATCGACCTCCCCATTTTCTACCATGTCTGCTTTGTCAGGATATTCACATCTGAGCCTATATCCAGAATGACTGAATCTACTTCATAGTTCCCAATCTGAATGTTCATGCACATCTCTTTTCCCGTCTTTTTCTTATGCAAGGAGTTCACCGCACAGTCCTTCCTCTCTTTACCTAGTCGATGCAACATATTCTGAATATCAGCAAGAGCATCAGGATCTCTTATCATCGACATGCATATCTCAAAGATTTTTTTCAAGGTACCATGTTGGTGCAATGGTTATGCCTCTAATGAAGAAACAAAAGCAAAGGGAATTTCGTAACCAGGGTTTCTTTTGATCACATCCTGAGCTTCAAAGAATGTATCTCTTTCAGTAGTGATATCAAATGGCACCTTCTTCTTCCCAGCTAATTGAACATGCGGGCAGGGCCCATCCTCTTTGGTTGTCGCATGACCTCGTGTGACAATAGAAACATCGACATCCTCTGTTTTGGGTTCTGCTAAAATCGTCGCAACTATCGATCCTTGATTCTGGTTTGCAGATGAATTCTGGTTCATCGGTGGATTCTAGTTCAATGGTGGGTTCATGGGTTGATTCATTGTCTGATTCTAAAGTGGAATTTGATTCTGAGCATGGTTCTGCAACTGATTCTAGTTCTAGAGCTTATTTGATTCTGCAACTGGTTATGATTCTGTAACTGAGGAACATTTCATGCCTGCCATCTTGCAATTAATTGTGGACAGTTCTTGACGGTGTGATTAATTGCGGTATAGTATGTACATGAACACTATAATTATGGGAAATATGTATGGTAATTTCCGAATATCCCACAATTGTAACACTGGAGAGGTCTGCGACCTTGTCCTCCTCCTCTACCAAAGCCTACTCCTCTTCCTCAAAATCCTCCTTGCTGCTAGTATTGTGGCTGAGCCAATTGCTACGGTGGGGGATTCGCTTGTTGCTTATCATAATGTGCTGCCTGAACATATTGTGGTTAAGGCGGAGAAATTGACATTTGATTATACTGCAGTTGTGGTGCGAACTGTGGTTACGGCTGCAGCGGTATGAATTGCATCTGAGGCGATGCCACATACTGTGGTTGTGGTGGTGGCTACACCGCCTGTGACTGCGGCTGTTGTTGCTGCATGGCTTGATGATATTCCCCCTTGACATAGTATGAGTCATGCGTCCTCTCTAGAGTAGGTCATATGCATGACAATATTTATCTTCATGTCCCACAGATCGACAAAATGAGCAACATAGGTTTTTTGTCTTCGTCACCATCTTTTGCATGTATCCACACTCCTCATGTCGATGCCCATAGACTTGGCATATGAAACACCATGGCACACTACCCACAAATCAGTGGGTTCGACGCCCCAGATAATGGATAATTTCGGAAGTCAGGGAAAGTATCTTTGGTTTTTCCATTCGTGCAACATCGAGTGCACCAAAGATCTTCGTGATTCTCTTTCCCCTTCTTAATGTCTTGTAACTGAAGCATCAAGTTCACCAGCTACTCCTGAATCTGGTTCATGCTAGTTGTGCTTTCTCTAATAGGCGAAGCCTCCAACTTCATTGCGATCTCTAGAGCCTTGCTTTGTGTCATGATCTTATGCTGCATTAGCAGTTTCCACAAATGGGATACCAATGCTGCGATAAACCATTCTTTGTGCTGAACATCACTCATATCGAAACTGACTCTTTCCATCGGTGTCTTAAATATTTGGTCGAATTCCCAAACAATCTCATTAGGAAATTTCTTAATATCCTTTAACTCTGTGATATATTGTGCCTCATATTTGGGTTTTATGAATTCTTTAATTAGTCATTTCTTGACTTCATTTAATGTTTTTGTAGAGGTCTCCATAGAAACTTGTATAAATTTCATGTACCAATCCAATGCACGACCCCAAAGAGTAGTCGCAAATTGACCTTTCTTGACACCATCGTTAGTGGTCTATCTGACAGTCCACACTACCTCACATAGAAACCAATACTGCTCAGGATCATCGGTCGCATTTGCATGGAACAAAGGTAACTTCGTGTCGTCGCCTGTCATCTTGGGACTTCTTCCTATAGACGTTGCTCTACTAATAGACTACTTTTGGAACATCAGACAAGTCGAGTGGAACTCGTGTGTCTTCCTGAGTGCGGAGTAGTGCATGGAGGTGTGGGGATGTTACTGCTGGGGTTTGATTTTACTACTATTTTGCGCATAGTATAGGTCTAGTCATCCTCTTCATCGCTATAGGATCGCTTCGTCCCGTGTGGTATTCCTTTGTGGCCTTGTGTTTCGATCACAACAAGACCTTCCCTTGTCCTCTACTTCTTCTCTTGTCGAAACCTTGCTCCTCCCCTCGTAATACCACTTTCTTCCTCAGCTTTCCTCATAGTCACGTCGAAACTTGCGCCCATCTACCCCTTGTCTTTCCATTTGTCTTACCCCTTTCATCGTAGCATCCACAACCTCCGCACACCAGAGTTATACTACTTGGGGTGCATGTTCAGTATGCCCTTTTCATAGACAAGCATCTTAATTGATAATTGCAGAGACAACAAGAACTTACCTCATGGTCCGTTGAAAAATTCCCTTTCTGCTTCATTGTAGGACTTGGTAGTGTCGAATACGAACTCAGTGATATATCCTTCTAGGATACTATCTAGCAATACCTCAACAGCCCGCGATGCCTTGTTGACAGTTTCCTACAACTCCCGCACACCAGAGTTCTACTACTCGAGGTGCATCTTCAGTATGCCCTTTTCACAGACAAGAATCTTAATTGATAATTGCAGAGACAGTAGGAACCTACCTCATGGTCTGTTGAAAAATTCCCTTTCTACTTCGTTGTAGGACTTGGTAGTGTCGACTACAAACTCAGTGATATATCCTTCTAGGATACTATCCAACCAGACCTCAACAACCCACGATGCCTTGTTGACAGTTTCCTACAACTCCTGGATAAACTCAGGGGTCCAAGATGTTGGTTATCCTCCTTGGAAATTTGTCTTCTTATAAGTGAATCGCACCAGCTACTCATACAATATAATGGGAAATTTCGAGAAAAAATATTCATGAGGACCATCGTGTATGTATCTCACCAACCACTTGTCTGTCGTTAGTCTAGGGTTCTGATTTTCTGCCTCAGTAAATTATCGTAGCTTCTGGTCAAACCAATCTTGAATTTATTGTCTCGTCGGATGCCACATATCCTCCTTTCAGTCGCGATAAGGTCCCAAAAATAGAACCATTTGTTGGCACAACCCTGCCAGCAAAACTAGTCAATCGGGGTTCCCACTCTGTCGACGCTCACTCACAACGATCTCCCTGAGCATCGACCCAGACAGGTTTTACCTTTCCCAGCAACACCTACGAAGTGGATGAAGTATCGCCTGAGATGTTCGAGGGAGAGCTATCAGAACCAAGTTTTTGCAGAATAGAGGAGGACTATGTGCATCGACAATTCATCAACTTATCTAACAGATATGAATATTTACTCAACCATTAACAATACCATTCATCCCATCTCGTAATAAATCATATGAGTCATGCATTATCACATCGCAAACATATCTAGAAAAACAACATCATTTAGAAGCACAAAGCATCACATCATAGATCCATATCACCCATTCCATAATCATTTGTCATAGGATTGCAGAAACAGTAAGACAAAAAAAGATAAAATAAACAACAATTCAGATCAACTCCTGTATTGTCATATTACTTTTGCGCAACAATCCACAATTCAACAAGTTCACTCAGTTGCTCATATCTATCTCTGTTTCAGTCTTAGTATCAATATCCATAGTATGTCTCTACATTTGCAATTCTACTTCTATTTATAGGCTTGCGCCTTTACATTAAAGGCCCACTTCTAACTAACTCTTTACCAATTCTTAACTGAATCTACAAAATAATGACCAATATAAGTATGGTCCAAAGTACAAAAAGGTGACACAAAATTCAGCACAAGAAGACGACACCCTATCATCCTCAGGCGAATGGAATGGTTGAAGCCTTCAACAAGATTATGGAGAATGCATTAACCAAGGTATGTAATGTGCGTCGAGATGATTGGGACAAGAAAGTTTTAGCTGTGTTATGGGCATACCATACCACTTGCAAGCGACATACACGGCACACTCCATTCATACTAGTGTATGGAAAATCCTACTATTGTGTTGATGGAGTAAATTGTGCCAAGCCTACATATTGCTATGCTGAAAGAAATAACTAATGAAGATGCTGTCGAGCAAAGGTTGTTACAACTCATTGAGATAGAGGAAGAACGCTTTGTCGCAAAATTCCATCAAAACATAGAGAATCAAAGGATAAAAGAATGGCATGATCGCCATATCATGATTAATCCATTCAAAGTTGGATGACTTGTTTTGTTGTATGATAGTAAAATATTCAAACATCCACGGAAGTTGAGGAAGCATTGGCTAGGGCACATCACTGACACGGGCGTAATGAAAATGTAGAAGCTAGATGGAATGTACATTGCAGGAATGGTCAATGGTAGTCACCTAAAACCTTACTATGATGGTCATGACACGCCTGGGTAAGGTCACGTCGTGCGTGAAAAAAAAGAAAAAGGGAAGAAAACTATTATGTTATACGGCCGCGACAGAAGTAGACAAATCATAGTAAAGAGCGGGAATGACATCTAGCCGTCATTAAAGCCTGGATATCCAAGAAGATATAGGCGGTTATGACAACAAAGGGTCATTAATTCGACAAAGTATGAGGAGAATGGCAGCATTCTTTTTGGTCTCATCAGTCATATCCATCGTAACTACCATAACTACCCTGTCAAGTACAGATCAACACTAAAGTAGGTGAGTTAATGGTGGAATGAGTTGAATGGAAATATCCTGTGATCGACAAGATGCTGATATTCCATGCAATGATCACATGAGGCATGAGCGCAACTCTATAAATATAAGGCTTTGTCATCAAGGTTCAGTTTACTTGCACAAAGAGAACTAGAGCGAACCAGAGCTTGAGATTGAGAGCCGAAGCTAATGGTTATTGAGATTTCCAGTGCTAGTGAGAAATATAACATGACTATCGCCTCATCGTGTTCGATTGAAGAAGAATTTATGTCTCCAGAAGTACAGCAGGAAGAACAAGAACAAAAACAATGGTGTGGCCAAACCTGTAGATAGTTCGTATGGCTGGTTTAGACTCTGGTTCGACGGCTGTTATTGCATTTGGTTCGGTCCCTGTAGCATTCCTGATTCAGGCTCCACCTATGAACATATTGGCTACGTGAATGCGACCCTTCATATGAAAGAGAGACATCCTAGGAACTTTAGCATTATTGGTCAGGGTGCCGAAGCCTTCAAAGCAGAAGCGTAAGGCCAATGAAGAAATATCAGTTGAGGAAGCACCAGAGTCGCTGCCACGCAGAGATGCAAATTCCACCATCGAATAATAGAACCTGCTGCCACCGTATGTTTGGCCAAGGAGAGCTGATGCATAGGAGGTGAATATTCTGGTGAAAGGACGCTCTTCCTTGGTCTCACCATAGATCCCTGTTGATGTACCATTGCTCATGAACATAATCTCGAAGATGTCCAAGCTTCAGTTTGAGGATGTTGATACCCTCAAGAAGGCGGGCTTAGAAAGGAAAAAATACATGGTCACTACTTCTGTAGTGCCACCCGAGCCCCAGCTTGTAGTACTAATGGAGTTGTCTTGAGGTGTTGACGACGCTGGTCTACTCAACTTGCTAGTCATGCCACACTTTGGGTGGAGCACGCTAGTAACTATATATGTGTGAGAGCTTCTTGTTTTCTTCCATGGAGGGTACTTATGACTCGACTGACCATAACTAGTGGACGTTGACCTCATTTCACAAATAACAGGTCTACTGTGGCAAGGAGATGACCCCACACCGTATCTGCAACCAAACGGGGATACCACAAAGATGAAGTAGAAATATGACCTGCAGCGCGCAGGTAGAGGATTTCTCATTAGCTTGATCACTGATAACATGGTGCGGTTCTCCGCAAAAATCTTATCTTGCAAGATGTTGCACAAGATGTGGTCTACTGAGTGTACCGTCGAGACCATTTAAATAGTAGAGCAATGTGTTGCGGGAGTAAAGTTCAATTGGTCATGGTTTTTGTTGAATGAGCTGATAGAGGATGTGGAGCAAGCGTAGGTGGATGGTAAGAATAAATTCCATTACTACTGGATGCTCATTTTTATCTCTTTTATTCTTTGGTCAGACCCACCGGAGGACATCCTTGTGTTTTTCCATGGCACAAAGTACCAGAACCTATGGGAGAACAAGGAGGATAAGATCCAGGAAAAAGATAATGAGATATAATTATTTCTGCATGTGGAGGCGTTGTGAGAAGTTGTGTGACACGAGCACCGAATAAAAGCTGCGACAGTATGAAGCTATGGAGTGTTCATAAACTTCCACGTTGGTGTCCACAATGTTATATTGGAGCCATGGAAGGATACGGAAAAGCATGAACACTCGACAAGTTTTATGATAGAGAATGCAGATGTGGATGTGATCATACAGGACTGGCCAACAGAGTGGAGCGAACCAGTTGAGGAGCAGATGGAACAAGAAGAAAACATACCTGGTGACCACGGTGATGACTAAGAAAATGGTCAATACAATAATTGTGGTGAAACGTAAGATGACCAATCACTGAATGAAGATAGCGATGAAGGTAATGACGGAGGTGATGGTGGATCTAGTCGTGGTGATTTAGAAGGAACACCTACTGATAAGGATGTGCAAACCCAATGGAAAAAGCAGGAACAAGGGAGCACACACCCACACAAGAAGTGAAAAGATGAAAAAACATCCAATACTGTCATATTGGATAAATAAGACATTGTCCTACTTGCAGACACTGTAGTGGAAGTAGCCAAGAGTAGCCTTGAGGGCCTAAGAATGCAGTAGGCACAAGTGGCCAACAAAGTCACCGAGCACCTCAACAAGCTCATAGAGGCCGTCAACGAAGTCAAAACCACTGTTGACGCTAAGACATATGGTGTTGATCCTAGAGATACATTAGCCGTGCCATTATTACCGCCTCCCCTCAAGCTGGAGTTACAGGCGAAAGCATTAGAGTCGAGAATGCCAGAATATGACAATGTTATCCATGCAATAGGGACATTGTCTCTAGACTTCTCAAAGCTATCAATAGCCGAAGTATACTCCATTCAGCATGCAGGCGCAACCAAACTCTGCATCAGAGAAAATGCACTAGCATATCAAGCCACAAAGAAAACAAGGAAAAAGAGCACAAGGTCCTCCTTAGGGAAAATGACTAGGAGATTGAGGCGCATGAATAGAGACGGCTTACACTAGTATAAGCCATCAAAAGCACAGTCGTAGAGTTTCCATCGGAAGAAGCCAAGAATATGAGGATTCAACTGCAAAGGTTGGTCGACTGATGTATATTGCGGTGGAACTCAAAAAACAAGTCGAGGAACTAAAGGCACAACATATACCAAGTAGACCTCATGAGGTGCTTGAAGAACGTAGGAATACAACATCTGAGTCCATGGGGAGGATAAGGCAAGGAGAACAACTATGCACTAAGGCAGTTGAATCCATTTTCGTGACATGGGGATCGCTTCTGGAAGATGAAGCAATGGAAAAGATCAAGGAAGATGCGTGGCAAGTCAAGCTGAATATTGCAACGGTCAAAGCAGATATGAAGAATCTACCGCTTAAGGATAAGGTTACAAAAGTAGCTGAGCTTAAGAAAGTCCAACATGAGGTAAAGAATCAGTGTGACAAGGAGCAGCGTAGGAATGATGAAGTGACAACACACCAGTTGGAGGCAGAACGAGTTATAGGGCTTATTTAGCTTGTACAACAGAAGCTCCAACATATCACTCAGTCATTAGAAGAAGGACCATTGGAACATATCAGTTCCAATCATGTAGAACAATTGGAAAAGCAAGCTGAAGAGGTCACCGTGGACATTTCCTGGGTGCAACAAATTTTGCAAGAATTTTAGGACAAGGATGGTCCTGTGGCGCAACTTGTGCTAGAGACTTAAAATTTTTCCCAGTAGTTTCAATTTTTCTTAGTGGCTTGGGACAAGCCACATGTGAGTGTTGGGGGCCTGTTAGGGCAGGAAAATCGCACAAGGAAGAATCTAATGTGCGCAAGGCAGGAAAAACAAAAAGGCAAGTAAAGGAAGATGCACAAGTGCAGAGTGGAGAAAGTTACGGCAAGGATTGTTGCGATGAGGAAAGGCAGATTTGAGTCGCTGGAAGAGGTAGATTGACGAGTTAAGGCTGAACAGGTGCAAGTCAAGGAATACTACAGAAGGACGAGCCGACAAAAGACTAAAGGACAATTTTGCAACTAGTTATGACCTGTATAGATAGGCTGAAAGACATTTATGCAGCTAGTTATGGCCGTGGTTAATGTAATGCAGGACTTTTGCAGCTAGGTATGGGTTGAAATTAATGTAATAGAAGATATTTTGTAGCTACTTGAGTCTATAATAAATGAGATGTACTCAGTCAACTCTATGCGGTTTTGTAAACACTATAAATAAGAGGAACCCGCTCTATATAAGGGTTAGCTTCATTAAGAGTTGAAAACGAGTAGAAGTATTGAAAAAGATCAGAGAGGAGTCTGATAGTAGTAGGCTGTTGAGCTGTGATTCTGCAACTGAGTGCACAGACCATTTTGTAGGAGTTGATTTGTAGCTGAGTGCGTAGATAGTAGAGTAGAAGAGTCGATCCAGGGTGTGTGTGGATCAGTAGGAGTAATTCGAAGAATAAACCAGAGAGCATGAGAGCAAGAAGAGTTGAGCTAAAACTTATATCTTAAGAACAGTTTGTAAGTCACAGAATGCAAGGTGCTACCTATGTTTCTCATGCCAGATGAAGAGAACCTTGGTGGTTTTTCCCAAATGAGTTTCCACGTTATTTCCTATGTTGATAAATGTTGAATGGTGAATGTGAATGGTTGAATGTTTGATTATCTTCCATTATTTACAGTTATTGTGTGAATGAATGTTGCAATATTGATGAATGTAGCAAACGAATGAATTACTAAAGCATTATCAAGCACCATATATTACTCCTGTTAAACTATTGTTAAGCTATAATACTACTGCACTGTTGTCATTTATGGTTAAGGAATCAGCTGCGTCATACTATTGCACCAACTGCTAAGTTGTTTAAGGACAAGGTTGTGTTGCATGGTTGCGCCTCTGTCACATAGTAAGAGACTCCAACCCTCCTTCTTTGTCGAGCTCCTTGGCCACGTGCCAAGGGACTGTTATCCATCGCCAACTGCAGAAACATGGTTCTAGAAGTTACACATTAAGATATCTCCGGTGAGACTGCGCCTACCTTGCAGGTGTTGTCGACTGAGCTTGCTCTGTCGGGGCGATGTCTTTGGGTGTTTTGTTGGTTTTGTGTTTTTGTTGAACCTGGGTCACGTAAGTAAGGAAAAGAGGCCAACAAAGGTTGTGCGCTATATTGGTATATGAAGTTTTCTATAGTTCAAGTGGGAGTTGTGCAGAAAACACTTGATCAAATTCGAGTTGGAATGATAGACGAATTCAGATAGCCAAAATATGAGTCACAGTGCATCACATAAATTAAATAAATCAAACAGTTACCTATATATTCTATCTGGGACTTTGACCAAAGATTTAAGAAATTCATGGCCAAACTAAGTTTTAAGATGTCGAATGTACAACACAAGGAATGGTTCATTGTCACGCTATTTCTGCACATCCAAATCCCATTAATCCAACATAAAATAGTGTATCAGACTAAAGATCTGGAGACAACCATGAAGTTAGAGTCCTCACCCGGAGAAACCGGTGCTAGAATGATGCATATTCATTTGCATCTAGCTAACCTTATGTTGCAACTCCAAGACATTAAGAAGGGGAAATAGATTCAGGAAGAACTATGGTGTACAAGGTGCAGAACATAGGGGCACCATAAAGATAATTTCCCAATGCTCATGAATTATGTCTCAGCGAGAGTGTCGAACCCGATAAAGTCCCAAGGGATGCCTTGGTGTAGGATATGTTCGACTCAAGGCCATCGGTCTATAGAGTGCTTGTACTTGCAGGATATTGTAAGTGCATTGGCTAGTATGTATTGTAAATTTTGTAAATATGTAGGACATGATGAGAAAGATTGTAGAGAATTTCAGCTGCTGGAAGAGAAGATGGTGGAAACCTACTTGATGAAGAATGATGAATAGATGCAAGTTGAGTGAGTGCAAGATCAATATCAACTTGCTCAATATCCACCATCTCGATATCAACAACCATAGTATCTTCAGCCGCAATATCAACAAAATCAATATCCACCGCAACAACAACACCCTCAACCTAGGGGGGGTTGAATTTTTCAGGTCCAAGGACAACAACAATAAGGGGGAGGAGGAATTGGTCAAGGAAGAGGCCAAGTCATATGTTATAGCTATGGACAACCATAACACTTTGATTGATATTGTACGAGTCCCATGAAGGCATGTTCGTATTGTAAATCATTTGATCATACTGTCAAACAATGTCCCAAATTGATTTCCAAGTGGTAGGCTCTAACGGTGGGAAATCCCAATCCTATGCAGAATCCCAACCTGAATCCTAACAAGAACATCCAAATGATTTTTTCTGATCCAAGAGAAGAAAACATTCTTGTCGTAATAAGAGGAGGTGTTGCAACTGGAGCATACCAAGGTATGCAGCATGAACAACTGCAGGTACGACCATCGGCAAAAAATGAAGTACCATTCGATGTCCCAAAATAAAAGGAAGTATTATTGAACGTGCAACCAAAATTTGTTGGGAAGAATCAAGCATTGACGTCTGGAAGGCCGATAGTGCAAATGCCTGAAAAATTTGACCAACTATTACAAAATAAACCAACAGGAAAGGTTATTAAACTTAAAGAGTTTTTCAAAAGTTGCTTATCTCTAATCCACGATGAAGATGCTATCATATAATTGACAGCACTGATATAAGAAACTTAGGAAGAGAGTCGACTAAAAACAAGAGTCAACCACGTGGGAAAATGTCAAAGACTGGTTGTGAATTACGAATGACCGCCCAAACAGGATATTATGATATGGGTGATATCATTTTACATATGGTATCTGATGTTAATATTTTTACAAGACAGACATGGGAAAGCATGGGAAAATTACGACTGGATTGGTCTCCCATTCAGCATAGGTTACCAAATCAGTTGAAGGTCCTACCTATTGGTCGACTGACTCAAGTACCTGTTGAGGTACAGGGCTTGAGAATATATGCATATTTTGAAGTGATCGACATTTTAGATGATACAAACCCATATCTTGCACTTTTGGGGATCGACTGGGAAATAGACAACCATACCATTATACAATTCAAGCGAAGAATATTTCCATTTGAAGATTCAGAGATAAGAGTGGTCACGCCAATTGATACACTAGGAGGACATAGATATGTTGAACCAGTGCACAGTGAAGAACAAGATGATTACTTGGATCACATATATAATGTCATGTCTTCTATAAATGACTATATAAATCCAACAACTGACGGAGGAGTGTTAGCTCATGTACATCTCATTCAGGTGAAGCGTTAGAAAATTAGCAGAATCAAATGCATGAAGTATCTATGAGAATATGCACAAGAATTACACAATCTGTGTGATGGGTAGGAGCCGTGGCAAGCGAGATACCTACATATGAAGGTTTACCTAACCTTGTGTATTTTTCTAACATAATTTGAAGAAAAAGTTACAGAATCACAAAGATTTTCCGCCTTGGACTTTGTTAATATTTCATATGCTAGGCTATATATCATTAGTGTTTAATCCAAATTCACAACAATAGCATATGAAGAATCACTGAAAGAAACACAATCACAATATAGACACAGATTTATCCTAGAAAACCCTCAAGGGGAAGAAAACCCAATAAAACTTCCTCCGTATAAGATGTATAAGATAAAACCCCAAAACAAGTATTCCTCCTCCTTGCTAATATGTATCTCTCTCTTTCTCTCTCTCCTATGTGCTGCACAAGTGAGTATGTCTGTGTTCAAATGAGAAGCACAACCACTCTATTTATACTCTTTTTGTCAAATGAATTTTACCCTAATCAAGTCGGCCCCACTCAACTGTCTGGGCTGACTTCACCTAGGAAATCACAAAACAATATTTTATTATATTCATTAGGGTGCTAATGAACCGACTTATGATGGAGGCTTCACCTCATGACTCTATGATGACCAATTACAATAATAACATCCCAACAAAGGAATAATAAAATCTCCCTTGGGGTACATCAGTAAAATACATATAGAATATCCTTTGAAGTTACAACATTTCA
This sequence comes from Pseudotsuga menziesii, assembly GCA_001517045.1. Taxonomy (NCBI): domain Eukaryota; kingdom Viridiplantae; phylum Streptophyta; class Pinopsida; order Pinales; family Pinaceae; genus Pseudotsuga; species Pseudotsuga menziesii. The sequence continues at coordinate 51,872 of LPNX010203115.1, read as the reverse complement.
ACACTCCCCGTTAAAGAGAAGGGTATTCTACTGACCTCATCATCAAATATAGGAGTAATGAGAGAGAGCATATTCAATAGTATCAAGGTAATACATCTATACGTCATAGGAAATTTTCACAGTTAGTAACTAGAACAATTACTCTTCAATGTCTTCAGTACTGGAACATTGTATTCTACAACGCTGAGCCTTTATCTTATACAACATACGATCACTTGATCCTTTGTAGCAACATTTCGATATTCTTGATCCTTTGTAGCAACACTTTGATCTTCTCAATCCTTTGCAGCAACACTTCAATCTTCTTGATCCTTTGCAGAAACACTTTGATCTTCTTGATCCTTTATAGCAACACTTCCGATCTTCTTGATCCTTTGCAACAACACTTCGATCTTCTTGATCCTTTGCAGTAACACTTAGATCTTCTCAATCCTTTGCAGCAGAACTTTGATCTTCCTGATCCTTTGCAGCAACACTACCTACAGTACACATTATATCTTTTGATAAATCCCTATCACTTTAGGACATGGGTCCAAGGATGATGCAATCCTCCATCAGCCTACCCCCCCTTAACGAGGAGGGTCCATAGTATCGACCAGTTGAATCATCTACAACTGAATGTAGATCTCGTCCACATGTGAATGCAGGATCTCGCATCCGTAAGTACTCATCGTAGGACATCCTCAATGTTTAAGCTAGGACCACTCCCTATGAGTGTTAGACTATAGTGTCTGCAAGGACTCATCATAGAGCATCCTTAGCATTAAATCTAGGATGACTCACAAGTGAGTGTTATTCTACGTCATCTACATATAAATGTAGGCACACTCTCCATGTGAGAGTAACATCTACTACTGCAGATCTAGCATTCATAAGGACTCATCATAGGACATCCTCAACGTTGAAGCTGGGACCACTCAATGTGATTTTTAGACTACAATGTCCGCAAGGACTCATTGTAGAGCATTCTCATAATTAAATATAGCACCACTCATAAGTGAGTGTTATTCTACGACATCTACATATAAATGTAGGTACACTCTCCATGTGAGAGTAACGTCCACATGACAATCCTTAGCTAGGAAGGACCACTCTAAGGAGTAGAGTGTTATTTTCCCACAAGACCATCTACAAGAGAGGATCACTGTCATTAATGACAGTCTCATCATCACTCCCCCTTTCCAGGGAGGATCTATATCAACCTGCTCCCCCATTTTCCAATGAGGGTTCATATCTTCGACCTGCTCTTCCTTTCTGAGGAGAGTCCATATCTTCGACTTGTTCCTCCTTTTCATACAGAGTCCATATCTTCGACCTGTTTCTCCTTTCCTAAGAGAGTCCATATCTTCGACCTATTTCTCCTTTCCTAAGAGAGTCCATATCTTTGACTTGTTCCTCCTTTCTGAGAAGGGTACATATCATCATTGTTCCTCCTTACGAGGACAGTCTTTTCAGACTACACCAAGATTGTTACAGAAGTACTCAAACTTCACTCTTGATAGAGGCTTGGTCAAGACATCAAGAACTTTCTCATCAATACTCACATACTATATTTTTATAGCTCCCTTTTGTACCATATCCCTTATATATATAATATAAATATCGTATTTCTATGTGCTTTGATTTATCCTGGAACACCAGATTCTCTGTCATCTTTATATAACTTTGGTTGTCACATAGAATCATTGTGGTGTCCAGATCCATGTCAACTAGGCCTAACATCAGTTTTCAAAGCCATATCACTTCATAACTAGTGGAGCAAGCTTCTATGTATTCCGCTTTAGATGTGATGAGAGCAACACTAGATTGTTTCTTACTAAACCATGAGATCATGGAGGATCCTAGACAATAACATCCACATGAGGTGCTCTTTCTATCTGCGACACTTCCTGTATAATATGAATCTGTGTATTCATACAATCTATCATCATGATCTCTATCATAATGTAGTCCAAAGTCTATCGTACCTTTTAGGCACCTCATCACATGCTTTGCAGCTATCAGGCGAACTTGTCTAGGTTTAACTAGAAACTAACTTAAGGTGTTCACAACAAAGCATATATCTGGACTTGTATTCGTCAGATACATCAGTGAGCCAATAATGTGTCTCTACTAAGTCATGTCCACTAACTTTGATCATTCATCGGATAACAAATTCAGGTTGGTGTACAATGGTGTGGCCATGGATTTACAATCCAACATATCAAATATTTTCAATATTTCCATTGCATACTTTCCCTGATTCATAAATATTCCTTTTGGGCTCTACCACACTTCCAGCCTGAGGAAATGATGCATCAATCCAAGATCTTTCATCTCAAATTCCTCATCTAGCTTCTTCTTGCAATCTGTGATCTATTTCTCATTTCTTGTTAAAATTTGATCATCCACACACAGTAATAATATGACAGGTTCATCATCGATAACTTTTGTGTAAAGTTTAGGGTCGGATTTACTCTTAGTAAAACCCAAGCTTGTCAAGGAGCTATCAATTCTTCCATACCAAGCTCTAGGAGCTTGCTTCAGTCTATACAGAGCCTTTTTCAATTTACATACATGGGTCACTCTGTCTTCGATTTCAAATCCTTATGGCTGTTCAATGTAAACTTCTTCCTCAATCACACCCTTCAGGAAGGATTTATTTACATCCATTTGTTGTAGATCCCACTTCATCATGGAAGCAAGCATGATGATGGTTCTGATGGAAGTGTACCTTTCTAATGGAGCAAATGTCTCTTCATAATCAATCCCCTCTTTTTGAGAGAAGAATCCTCTAGCCACAAATCTTGCCTTGTACTTTTCAATACTTCCATGAGCCATATGTTTTATTTTGTAGATCCATTTCAAAGATACCACGCTCTTATTTTCTGGTTTGGGTACTATATCCCAAACAACATTCTTTATTATGGACTGATATTCTTCCGTCATTACTTCCACCCACTCTTTATTCTATGCAGCTTCCTCATAGCTAGTGGGTTATTGATCTACAAGGTCACATATCAAGGCTACATAACTGGAGCATGGCTTTGATCTCTTGCTTGTTCTTATGGAGCCTTCTGGAGCTCCATAGTTCTCTACTTCTTGTATGATTTCTCTTACCCAGGTAGGTTTTCTCTTTCAAGAGATATCCAAAGAAGGGAGTTCCTGAGGTTCTAGCATATCATGATCTTCTGATGCTACTATTTCAGGAGAGGCTTCAACTTCTACCTTTCTGGGAGGTACAACCTCTTCATGTACTCCTGCAAGCTGACACCTTCTGGATTTCTTAAGAGAAATTTCATCAAATGTCACATCCATACTAATATCTATATGATGGAATCTTGAAATGTATATCCTGAAGGATTTGGAGACTTCACAATATCCAACAAATATTCCCTTCTTTCTGGAAGGATCCAACTTGGTTCTCTTCTCTTTCGTAATATGCACATATACTGGACAACCAAATATCTTAAGATGGCTCACTTCATCTTTCTTTCTTGTATACATTTCTTCAGGAGTCTTCAATCCAAGAGCATTGTGAGATAATCTATTCTACACATATGCAACTGTTCTTACTGCTTCATCCCACATGTGCATGGGAAGGTCTTGGTCATGAATCATTGTTTTCACTGCTTCCATAATGGTTCTATTCTTTCTTTCTGCAACACCATTCTACTGGGGATTGTATGGAGTGGTTAGTTCCCTCTTGATTCCATCTTCTTTGTAGAGTGCTTCAAATTATTTTGAAGTATATTCTCTACCATTATCTGATCTCAGTGTCTTGATTCTTCTTTATGAATGGTTCTCTATCAAGGCTTTGAATTCCTTGAATTTCCTGAACACTTCACTCTTGGTATTCAAGAAGTATATTCATGTCTTTCTTGAATAGTCATAAATAAATGTGACATAGTATTCATATCCACTTAAGGATGTGGATTGCATAGGAACACATACATTAGAATAAATTAATTCCAATGTACCTTTAGTCTTTGTTTCAGTTTTAGGAAACAGGTTCTTGATTTTCTTTCCTCTTGCACATCCTTTGCAAGTTCTTTCATGATCAATATCTAGATCTAGTAAACCTATTACTACCTTGTTCACATAGGATAATTCTTTGTAGTTGATGTGAGAAAGCCTTCATTTCCATAGTTCACTTGAGCAAGTGGTCTCATGCACAAGGGATGTCTCTAGATGTCCCTTGAGTTTGTAAAGTCCTCCTTCTTCTTCACCAATGACCACATCATCTTCAATTGTCTTTCCTTTGAACCACATGAGTACTTATCCATTTATAAAAGCAACTCTCTATCCTTTCTTATCTAATGTTGAGATGGAAAGTAGATTCTTTTTTCAAACCTGGTGCATATAGTACTTCCTTCATCTTCACGGAGGTTCTAGAGTCAAGCTCATAGCTTTATTCACCAATGCCTTTGATGGGATATTGATAGTCATCTCCTAGAGATACTTTTCGAGGAGGGTTATTTTCTTCAAGTATTGACAGAATTTGATTCTTCCATGTCATGTTGTTTTAGGCACCACTATCAATAAGCCATGTGTCTTCTCCATGTGTTACATACCTAGAGAGTGCAGAGAATAGTACATATTCATATATATATTCTTTTTTTGCTTGTCTCTTTTGAGGTCTTTCTTCTTCTTCTTCTTCTTCCTCATATTTAGATAGATGAGCATGATGTATTTTGTTGGTGTTCTTATTCAATGGACACTCTCTGACAATGTGTCCTATCTTATCACAGTTGTAACATTGATGTTTGGAGTAGTCTCTTTTCTCACTGTTATCTCTTTTCTTCTTAAACTTCTTTGGAGGTTTATATTCCTTGTGACTATCTATCTTGAAGTTTGATTGTTTTGTTCTCTTGGTATGGGTAGTTAGATCTTGATCATCTTCCTTAAGTAAGGCTTCTCTGTTAGCTACTCTAGCCTCCTCTTGGATGCAGTCTTCCCATACAATGTCAAACTTCATACTTTCTTTTCTGCACACATAGTCTGTATGAATGAATCCCAAGGTCTAGTAAGACAATTGAGAGCAGTCATGACTAGTTCATATTCATCAAGGGAGTCTCCAATAGCATCTAGTTTTTCCTTGAAGTAGGAGACCCTTGTGAAGTAATCTTGAACTGATTCTCCTTTACTCATCTTGGTGCTATTCAATTGAGCTCTCAAATTCATATTTCCGTTGATGTTCCTTCCTTCATACATTCTAGAGAGGGAATCATACATTTTATTTGGTGTCTCTTTAGATGACACTTGAGGGATCAAGTGATATTTGATAGAATCAACAATGATCCTCATTTCCATGATTAGGTTCTCCTAGTTCTTCTCCTTAGCTTCATCTTCTTCTGGTCCCGAGACTTCATCCTTGATATACTTATCAAGATCATTCTCTCTAAGAATGATACCAATCCTATACTTCCATGCTCGAAAGTTTTCAATGCCTTTCAATTTATCCTCAAGCTTAGTGCTTGGGGCCATCCTATCCATGAGGTCACTAAAATTTGAAATTTCTCAAAATGAAAAGTTGACGTTAATAGGAGATGCGCTTGACTGAGGCAAGTTGATTGGTCCACTTGGTTTCTAGAGATCCCAAATCTTCACCCTTCAAATCTTGCTTCCGAGGTTCCAATTTTTGCAGAATTTATGGTTCTGGTTTTCTGCAGTTTGTTGGTTCAGGGCCAAACTAGGGTTTGTCTTTCCCAGAGATTCAACCACCCAAAAACTTTGATCCAAGGCTCAATAGATGCGATCTAGAGAGGCATAAATTTATATGCAAGTAGATCTTCAAAATTCCAACTTTTGTAGAAACCCTAATTTCTTCTTGAGGGAGAGGAGAGAGAGTTTCACCTTGTGATAATTGTTATATTCAAGATAGCTCTAATACCATGTTAATATTTCATATGATAGGATAGATATCATTAGTGTTTAATCCAACTTCACAACTAGAATATGTAGAATCACTAAAAGAAACACAATCACAAGCTAGACACAAATTTATCCCAGGAAACCCTTTAGGGGAAGAAAACCTAGCAAAACTTCATTTGTGTAAGATGTATAAGATAAAACCCCAAGACAGGTATTCCTCATCCTTTCTGGTATGTCTCTCTCTCTCTCTCTCTTCTATGCGCTACAAAATTAGTCAGTGTGTGTTCAAAATAGAATCACAACCACTCTATTTATACTTTGTTTGTCAATTGACTTTTACCCTAATAAAGTCAACCCCACTCAACTGTCTGGACTGACTTCACCTAGGAAATCACAAAACAATATTTTATTATATTCATTAGGGTACTAATGGCCCGACTTACAATGGAGGATTTACCTCATGACTCTATGATGAGCGATTACAATAATAACATCTCGAGGAAGGAATAATAACATCTCCCTTGGGGTACATCAATAAAATACATTTAGAATATCCTTTGAAGTTACAATATTTCAACAGACTTTGTGCTGAAATCTACACCCACTATATGGTGGGGTACACATAAAAAATCTATCTCTGAATGGCCCCAATGTAGAAGATTGTTAGAGATCAGATTTGGAGAAGAGATCAGTTATAATACTTGAAAATATACAGGATTGATAGATCCTGTCGAACATATTGAGTATTGTCATGCGACATGGCAGGTATAACTGCAGCAAGAATGGGTTCATCACTTTGTACATATGCATGATATGATAACAAAGAATGGGTATACATTCGTAGATTTATGATGAGGAACTCTTGATTGGGATGAGTTAGCTACTAGCTTTACACATACATTTGATTTTGCAGATGACCATCCTTCGATTGATATTGCATTACAAGTGATTAAAACAAATATATTTGAAGAAATCCTTGTTGCAGTGATGAACTTCCACCAATGTAATGCGATAATCCACCATTGGATGGAATGTTACAACGTAATAGGATAACCAAATGTTGATGAACTGCTCAATGTAAAAATACCTGAGTCGGAAGGTATGCACACAATGGAGGGATTTGGTATTTATAGCTACCAATTCCCGATCCCACTCAAAATCAATAAAGTTAATATTGGCTCGACAAAAAATCCAAAGTTCGCCAATATTGGAGATTATTGGGATGATGGGATTGTAGGAAAGATCACTGATTTATTGCACGAGTTTCAAGATCTGTTCCCTACCAAATTTTCAGAGATGAAGGGGATAGTCGGAGATCTGGGAGAAATGAAAATACCTATGAGGCCCAACGCAAAATTGGTCAAGAAGCGACCGTACAGACTAAATCCACGTTACAAAGAAAAGGTCAATTCTAAGCTGGACTGAATGCTAGACACAGGTATTATAGAGCATGCCAAGGAATCATAATGGATCAGCTCAATAGTAGTACAAGAAAAAAAGGTTACATACAAAGTAAGAATTTGTGTCGACCTAGGAAAACTGAATGATGCTTGCTTACATGACCCTTTTCCAACTCCATTTATAAATGAAGTACTATAGAGTGTCAAAGGTAAAAAAATGTACTCATTCACTGGTGGGTTTTCTAGTCACCATCAGATCATAATCGCAAAGGAAGACCAATACAAGACTACATTTGTGACGAAGTGGGGGTGTTTCCAATATACGGTAATGCCCTCTGGACTTAAGAATGCTCCTACGATTTTTTCCAGAATAGTAGTCGTTGCTTTTAAATATTTCATTCACAAATTTCTTGAAGTCTACTTTGATGATTGGACGGTCTTTGGGCTCATAAAAGACCATATTGAGAGCCTTATAATGATGCTGGAACACTGTTTCCAGTATCAAATTTCTTTAAACTTGAAGAAATGTATATATTTACACCCCGTTTGGAGTTCTGTTGGGCCATGTGTTCTGTCGACGTTAAAGTATTGTAACTTCATAAGATATTCCAAATGTATTGATTGTATTCCTCCATCAGAAGATGAGATTGGCCATGTAAGATTCATTGAAAAAATCAATGTAAACCTCGAGATGTAAGTCGGGTCAATAGTACCCAAGTGTCATTATAATAAATATTATTTTTGTTGTCTTACTAGACAAGTCGACCCTGTTAGTTAGAGAATTTGGCCCTGCTAGGTTCTAGGTCAAGTCAAGTGACAAATATAAATAGGGAGGCAGTCCCCTTCATTAGTACACACTCACTCAGGCAAGTTTGCAAGAGAGTGTGATGTCCCCGAACCTTAAGATAAGTCCAAAGGTCATAAAATTAAGACTAACTTAAGTTTAAGAACAATAGATATAGATAAATTACTATTGATCTGACTAAAGACTCACCCAAATAAGTTAAATCTTTTAATTCTAGATATTCAATTATAACTAAAGTTTGCAACACTTAATTATTTAATTACGCCACTTAATTAAATAATTAATTATGACACTCAATTAATAATTTCCAAAGTGCAAGATAAATGTTGTAATTGAAACAAGAACATCAATAATACATGATAAACATCATATTCAGTGTGAATAGCTAATTTATGTATTTTTTGGTTTGTTTGATAGCATTGTTTATAAATAACCAAGTATTGATGTCATTGATTATTTGCAAATTAATATACTTTTTCGGTGTTGTTATGTGTGTGTTGTTCATGAGCACAAAAAGTAAGGAAAACCACATATCATGGAACATCAATAGGCTGCAATCTATAGCCACATCAAAACCATAGCAAACAAAGAACACTGGTTGCAACTACAACCCTCAAAATCGGCTTCTGATGACTGTCCCCTACAGTCATCTCTCACTAATAAAAATAAGATCATATGGCTGCCACCATCCAACCATCAATTAATTTTACATATATAATACATCTCTCATCCTCAATCAGCAACTAAGAACAAATAAGCAAATGACAGGTGCACTCATCTTGGAACCGGAAAGCCATCGGACCAAAACAAACATATCTTGGTGTTTGGACCATGTGACTTATGCTATCTAACCGTGTTGGGAATGTTGATATAATTGAGAGTGTGTTGAGACTTAGAGTGAGTCTATTTGTTTCCCTTTGATTCCATTATATCACTCTACTAGTATAGGTTCTCACACCAGGAAATGGGAATGGTGAGCTAGGTCACATCCCATAGGAAGTGGAGACGAACAAGAAAGTAGTAGTGGGAAGCATTGTGTCTCTCGGAAGAGGTGGTTTCGAGAGTAGTGAGAGTAAGAAAGCCTCTACCCATGGATCCATGGTCTCATCTTGGGGGTGACCTCTTCAAGCGAGGAAGGCTTGATGGTGTCTACGGTTGGGAGGAAAGTTGTCTAGCTGCAACCAATTTCCCATATTTTGAGATAAGTATTTCTCTTATGTTATGTTTTCATTACATTATTTTATTTGGTATATGTGCAATGATGGCAGATTGGTTGTTTGAGTGTTCATGTATTGAATTTCAATATTTGCATGAAGGAAGGATGAATCTCATATAATATGGAATTGTGTTTATATTCTCGTTACCTTCTTTCTATTCTTCTTCTTCTTAACCAGAAATTGTAATTTTGGCTCTATTTTATTGAGAGGGGCGAAACCATATTATCTGGTTCTACCATCTATGCTCATTTTTGTGTCATGAGACCTATTCCATTGTGTCCAGAGCAGTGTTTCCAGTGAACAACACCTTTTGTTTCATTGAAAAATCTTTCCGGATGACCAAGATATGTTTGTTTTGGTCCGATAGCTTTCTGGTGCCAAGATGAGCGCACTTGTCTTTGATTGTAAATCATTTGTTTTCATATTTGTTCTTACTTACATATTGAGGATGAGAGATACATTCTATATGTAAAATTAATCGATGTCTGGAGGGTGGCAGCCATACGATCTAATTTTTATTAGTGAGAGATGACTGTAGGGGACAATCATCGAGAGCCGATTTTGAGGGTTGTAGTTGCAACCAGTGTTCTTTGTTTGTTATGGTTTCAGTGTGGCCGTATATTGCAGCCTATGGATGTTCCATGATATGTGGTTTTCCTTAATTTTTATGCTCACTAACAACACACACGTAACAACACCGAAAAAGTAGATTAATTTGCAAATAATCAATGACATCAATACTTGGTTATTTATAAACTATGCTATCAAACAAACCTAAAAATACATAAATTACGACCTTTAGCTTGCAATTTCAAAATTATTAATTGAGTGTCACAATTAATTATTTAATCAAGTGGCGTAATTAGTTAACTAAGTGTTGCAAACTTTAGTTATAATTAAATCTCTAGAATTAAAAGATTTAATTTATTTGGGTGAATGGTTAGTTAGATAAATAGTAATTTATCTACTCTATTGTTCTTAAACTTAAGTTAGTCTTAATTTTATCACCTTTGGCCTTTATCTCAAGGTTCAGAGACATCACAGAGAGAGAAGAACAAGTGCGCAAGGAAGAAGAGAGAAGCAATTGTCTTGGGTTTTACACTGCTTTGGTTGAGTTCCATACTGAGGAAGTTTTACGAGGTTTCCTCCCTTGTGGTTTCCCCGAGGAAAATATTTGTGTTCTTTGTGTTACTGTTCTTGTTTTTCTTTCAGTGATCCTACTATTGAAAATTATTTTAAGATATCATTTAAGCAATTAATAAAACTTAACATGGTATTAGAGACACCCTGGAAGGAGACATTGCACAACTAGTGTTTGTCATTCCGAACAAATCTCTTGACCTATCAACCAGAAAAGAGGGCTCACTCAACGCGCCCTAGAAGGGCGCATATTTTTGTAAAAACAGAATTGAATTCCAAGAAGTTTCAGTTTTGGACCACACACTGCTGCAAGGAAGAACTAGGGCTACAGTTTTCCCGAGACTCCATCATCAATCTCAGAAAAAGCAAGATATAGTCTAGCTTTCCCTGGGAAGGTGCATATTTTCCATCACTCATCCATACCAGTGATATCAATTGGAAAATGATGGTTTCTTCATCAAACCCTAGGTCATCCCAAAGAAGGTCATCCAAAAGCTGTATTCATTAAGTAAGTATTGAAAGATGACAAGTGGGACCAGACCATCTTTCAAGGATTGAAAGTAGTGAAGAACCTAGTAATCTGGAGGATAATCTCCCTAATGCGCAATTGTTTGCGATGACCATGTTTTATGACCAATACAAAGATGTCATACAATTTTTAAGTAGGGGTTATGCGCCAGCTGAATTCACCACTACGCAAAAGAAGTGGTTGGTTGTGTGAGCTGTCGATTTCCAATTGATCATTGGACAATTGTATAAGATGGGTCCCAATGAGATTCTTTGTCGCTGTGTATTGGAACACAAGTGACTGATGATATTAAATGAGGCACATGTTGGTATCCCAGGAGGCCATTATGTTGGAAAAGCTACGGTGCGCAAGATTTTACAAGCAGGATTGTGGTGTCCCACCAAGCATGCAGATGCTCGAGATTATTGTCGCAACTGTGATATCTTCCAAAGAACTGGAAAGATGTCATGATGGGATGAAATTCCATTAGTACCTCTGGTAACATTGCAGGAATTTGATAAATGGGTCATTGAATTTGGGGGCCCTATCAGTCTGACAAGAAAGCGCATAGGTGCACACTATATTATTACTGTGAATGATTACCTAACCAGATGGGCTAAATCATTTTTAGTAAAGGATTGTACTACTGCGACTGCTGTGAATTTTTTGTTTGAAAATGTCATGACAAGATTCAGTTGCCCAAATATTTTAATATGTGATTAATGTATGCAATTTATTAAATAGTTGATTGAATAACTGACGAAAGAATTTCATATTCAACATAAAAAAACAACTCCATATCACCCTCAAGTGAATGGTGTTGTCGAGGCCTTTAACAAAATCCTAGAAAATGCATTGACAAATATTTGTTATGTTCAAAGAGATGACAAGGATAAAAAAATTTCCGCATTGTTATGGGCATATCGCATGACTTGTAAGAAATTGACAGGTCGCAATCCATTTCGCTTGGTGTATGGGTAGGAATCTATGATGTTGATGGAGTATATTGTACCGAGTCTAAGAATTATTGCGATCATAGAAATGAAGATGTTAATGCCATCGAGGAGAGATTATTACAACTGGTACAACTGGAAGAAGAATGTTTTGTCGCAGGATATCTGTTAGAGTTTTATCATTTAAGCTAGAATTATGTTAGGATATTTAACTGAGAGAATAAAAAGCACAACAATCAAACACAAGAGACAATGAACACAATTTTTTTCCTCAGGGAAACCATAAATGGAGAAAACTCTGCAACTTCCTTAGAGATAGAATCAGCACCAAAATTAAAACACCAAAATAGTAAGATGATCTCCCGACAGCAGTAGCCTCTTTCTTTCTAGCCCCAACAACTTCTTCTCTCTCAGCTATGTGCTACAACTGAGTGTGAGTGAGTGTGTGATAAATATAGAGGCTCACTCTCTATTTATACTAATTCCCGACTTAACAATAACTCACTAGGGCTGACTTCTCTAGGAGAGTCTAATAACCCTAGGGCCCCAGAATTGCGGGGACTTTAACCATTGAACAATAGGAGGGTTACCCACAATGACTTGACATGACTTGTTTACATTATTGAATCTCCCGATATGAACATCGGGGCATGACATGAATCAAATAAATTATAGACACTTCCCACAATAAACATCGGGTACAAGACATAAGATATACAAGTGAATACATTTTGAAGTTACAAATACATCAACACTCCCTCTTAACTAATAAGGTATTATCTTGACACAATTTATCAGCATGGGTCTTCTTCTATGTATCATCTGGATCATTAATGAGTTCTCGTCATCTTCATCTTCAAGTCATCTTAATCTTGATCTGGATCATCACTGCTGGATCATCTCTGCTGGATCATCATCACAGTGGATTTGGATCATCATCACTCGATCTGGATCATCACTAGGTCATCATCACGGGTGCTATCTCTTGATTCTTCTAGGTCATACATCAACCCTCCCTCTTAACTAGGAAGGTATTCTCTCGACATAATTTATCAGCACGGGTCTTCTTCTCTATATCATTTGCATCATTAATGAGTTCTCGTCATCTTCATCTTGATCTGGATCATCACTCGATCTCGATCATCAATGTTGGATCATCTCTACTAGATCATCTCTGCTGGATACTCATCACCAGATCTGGATCATCATCACTCGATTTGGATCATCACTGGGTCATCATCACGGGTGATATCTCTTGATTCTTCTCGTCATAGGAAGTTCTACAGAGCCAACCCTTTTTCATGCTGGATGTACATCTACAGAGCCAGTCCTTTTTCATACTAGATGTATCATCACAGAGCTAGTCCTTTTTCATACTAGATGTGGCATCTACATAGAGCCAGTCCTTTTTCATACTAGATGAGTCTTCATAGAGCTAGTCCTTTTTCATACTAGATGTGGGATCTACATAGAGCCAGTCCTTTTTCATACTCGATGACTCTTCATAGAGCTAGTCCTTTTTCATACTAGATGTGGGATCTACACAGAGCCAGTCCTTTTTCATACTGGATGAGTCTTCACAGAGCTATTCCTTTTTCATACTAGATGTGGGTTCTACACAGAGCCAGTCCTTTTTCATACTGGATGAGTCTTCACAGAGCTAGTCCTTTTTCATACTAGATGTGGGATCTACACAGAGCTAGTCATTTTTCATACTGGATGTGTCTTCACAGAGGAAGCCCTTTTTCATGCTAGATGTGGGATCTACACAGAGCTAGTAATTTTTCATACTAGATGTGTCTTCACAGAGCCAACCCTTTTTCATGCTAGATGTGGGATCTACACAAAGCTAGTCCTTTTTCATACTAGATGTGTCTTCACAGAGCCATCCCTTTTTCATGCTGGATGTGGGATCATCACATACATCTGACAATGGAAGGAACCAATCCTCTCACCATGTCATAGCTCTTACATCTGACCATGGAAGGAACCAATCCTCTCACCATGTCGGAAGGGCACAACACTTACATCTGACCATGGAAGGAACCAATCCTCTCACCATGTCAGAAAGGAATAGCACTTATATCTGACCATGGAAGGAACCAATCCTCTCACCATGTCAGAAAGGATCAGTACAGACACATCACTTCCTCTTGGGAGGAATCTCAATCTGGAGAACACCAAGCTTCTCCTTGAAGTACTCAAACTTCACCCTAGCCAATGGCTTAGTCAACACATCAACTATCTGTTCATCCGTCGCAACATACTAGAGCTTCACTGCTGCTCTCTGCACCATATCCCTGATATAGTGATACTTGATCTAGATGTGCTTTGACTTGTCATGGAACAGCAGGTTTTCTAACAACTTCACACAACTCTGGTTGTCACAATATGTACAAGTAGCATCTAACTAGAGATCAAATAAATCAGATAGTAGCTTCCTTATCCATATTGCCTCACAACTAGCTGAACAAGCTGTGACATATTCTGCTTCAGCTATACTCAGTGCCACATAGGATTGCTTCCTGATAAACCAAGAGATCACACTTGATCCCATACTGAAGCAACAACCTGAAGTGCTCTTCCTATCGATGGCACTGCCTGCCTAATCTGAATCAACATAACCCTCTAGGTTAATCTTTTGATCAGCCTTATACTTGATCCCATAATTAACTGTACCCTTTAGGTACCTCAGAATATGCTTTGCAGCAATCAAGTGAACATGTCTTGGATCTGTCAGGAACTGGCTCAAGGTGTTCACAGCAAAGCAAATTTCTAGTCTTGTATTCATTAGGTACATCAAGGACCTAATCATCTGATGATACATCATGGCATCAACTAACTCAGATGAAGCATCACTCAATAGCTTCAGGTTCAATTCCATAGGTGTGGTTAAGGCCTTGCAATCCATCATCCCAAATCTCTTCAGGATCTCTACTACATAATTCCCTTGTCCGAGGAAGATTCCATCGGCATTCTGCCACACCTCCATGCCTAAAAAATAATGCATCATACCCAAGTCCTTCATTTCAAACTCGGCAGCAAGATTTCTCTTCGTATCAGCAATCAACCCATGCATACCTGTTACAAATATATCATCTACATACATTAGGAGCATCATTGGGTTTCCATATTCAACGTTGTAGTAAAGGTTGGAATCTGCTTTACTCTTGGTAAAGCCCAAACTGGATAGAAAGCTCTCAATTTTTCCGTATCATGTCCTGGGTGCCTGTTTCAAACCGTACAGGGCTTTCTTCAATCTACACACATGAGACTCCCTGTCATGTGTCTCAAAATCGAGTGGCTTCTCCACATACACTTCCTCTTTCACTACACCATTCAAGAAAGCAGTCTTGACATCCATCTGGTGTATCTTCCATTTCATCACTACAGCCAGAGTAAGTACTGATTTGATGGAAGTGTATCTGGCTACAGGTGTAAAAGTTTCTTCATAATCTATTCCTTCTTTTTGAGAGAAGCCACGAGCCACGAATCTTGCTTTGTATTTTTCTATGCTGCCATCTGTAGCATGCTTGATCTTGTAGATCCATTTGGAAGTCATTACAGACTTCCCCTTAGGTCTTGGGACAACATCCCAAACATCATTCTTAATGATCGATTGGTATTCTTCGATCATAGCATCCCTCCATTCTTTCTTTTCTGTTGCTTCTTCATAGTTGGAAGGTTCTTTATCAATGAAATCACATAATAAGGCTACATAACTGGAACAAGACCTGGTTCTTTTCCTTTCTATGTGTCTTTCATCTGGAGCCCCATATCTTTCTACACCTTGGATAGCTTCTTGTACCCAAGCATGTTTCCTCTTGTGAGGATTATTCTCCTGAGGTGGATCTACAGGTTCTTGAGGTTCTTCTATTTCTCGATCTTCTTCTTGATATTCTTCATTCATGGTTGTGTCATGAATTCTGGGTGCTTCTATTTATTTAGGTTCTTCAACAGGTTTCTTTCTGGATTTGGTTGTAAGCTGAGTCTTTGTCAAATGTCACATACCTGCTAATGTTGATCTTCTTGAATCCTGGGAAGTATATTCTATAAGCCTTCAAGCTTTCAAAGTACCCCACAAATATACCTGTTAACCCAAAAAATTCCTCACTCAGCTCTACATGGCCTACACCACCCAAGGACACCCATGATCGACCCTCGTAACACCCCATTAGACCCCCACACCCTCAAAAAGGCTTAAGAATGAAGAAAAGGGCTTAAAAACCCCAAAAAGGAGCCTAAATCACTCTCATAGGGGCTAAAACCTCCAAAAAGGGGCTAAAACCCCTCAAAGGAGCCTAAAACCCTAAAAGGAGCTAAAGTTAGGGTGGAAGGGGCTAAAAGCCCAAAAAAGGGGCTAAAGCCTGGACCAAACGCTTAAAACCCTAAAACCCTAAAAAAAAGCTATAAAAGGAGGGTGGGGGGTCACTCTCAAACAAATCCTCTCTTGCATACTGTTATGCTGCCCGTGGATGCCTTGACACTCTTTTCCTCTCAAGCCACCCACATGCCCCTCTCTTCCACTCATCTTCCCCATTGAGCCATAACTCCTCCATTACCGAGTGACATAGGGAGGTGCTTCTTCCAGCCAGGGCATGGTGGCCCATTTCACCAAAGGAGAGCTATAATCTAGTTTTTTTTATGTGTTTGGTTTGTTAGTTTAGTTGTTTTCTGACCATTATTTGTGTGCAGGTTTGATCTCTAACATGTTTTTGCAGGTTTATTATTTCTAATAGTTATTTGCAGGTTCTTGGAGCGAAGCCCTAACCTTGTTTGCAGAGGGGCTCACGGCCATTTGCTTTCCTTTCTGTTTTGCATTTTGTTTATGCATTTTCCACACATAGGAACCTACCCTTCCATCCTATAGACAGAAGGGATCCATTCATGCCCCTATAGTAAGGATAATTCCCTGCTACAGAACTGGCGACCATACCAGGTCGATCCCACAGGATCCCTGGTTCAATTTTTTTTGAAATTTCAAGTTTTTTTTTAGTTTATGCCCTAGTTTTAAAAAATTTCTTGTCAGATCTAGGTTAAATCTTATTTGAATTCAGTTTTTATTGTTGCCGAAGCCTCTACGAGGCAAATCCAAGTCTGTTTGGCCATAGTACAGGTTACTGTTGGCCGGATCTGACTCAGGTTCAAAAAAACCCCAAATCAGGAGTAGGTCACACTTATTGGGCTTAAACAGGGGATGAGGTCACTCTTTTAGGCCTCACAGGTGTGACCAAGTTGCCCCTTTTCCCCTGAAAGGTGTGACTTCACTCAGAAAGACAGACCGCTTCTGTTTGTGAAATTTGTGCGACCCCCTCGCCTATTTCTGGAAAAAGTTTGTGACCCCCTAGCCAAATTTGACCCGAAACATGCAGACTGTCACTTGAAGGTTAATTTTCAGTTTACTAGGGACTATCAGTGTGGCTTAGCTGCCTCTGTCCAGCACAGTAGTTCCATTTCTGTTTCTGTTTTAATTTACTGTAATTTCATGTACAAACAAAGCGTAAATTCAAACAAATTTTTTTTAATGGCTTAATGAATGTAGCTTAACTAAAATTGACATAAAATTAACAGTCTTGCTTACCCTTCCTCCTCTACCTAGTCATCACCCTTCGAGGTATTCTGGGATACGACGAAGGGCACAACTCGTATAGTAATAGGCCCTTCAATGAATATTGTTCTAAACCATTAAAAATGGATGACCTGGAAGGTAGAGGGGGTAGAGAAGGAGGGATTCTCATGACTCTAAGCGTCCTCCCCGTTGACCAACCTTGCATCCGGGAGGTGACCTGTGGATCTATGGATGGGCTTAGTCCCATTGTGTTGAGAGCCCAACACCTTCTCTTGGTTGAAGAAGAATATAGGTGTAAGGTTGTCACCTAGTTAGGCTGTCACAATTCAGGGTAAAAAATGGTATTTGTATACACAATTTCTGTTTATTTACTGCTTGTATTCACAATGATATGAACTCCATGACATATTCATAAACCACTTGCACCCACTTGATAATAGAAAAATAGTAAGACATATCACCATACCACGTAATCAACCCCACTCAGTTCATGACGCTGAGAGAGCCACTAAAATTGATTAATTTACACTAAGTTCAAAAATCTGCAGTCTTTGAGGACATAAGTCCTTGACTGCCTTAACCGTGGGAAGTACTTGGGCTCATCCCAGAAAATCATTGTGAGGTGTACCATGGGAACCCCAAAGTAGTTGGCCACTAAGAGGAATTGCCAAGAGAAACAGGCAACGACCCCCACCAATTGAGTAGAAACACCCATGAGGAAAAAGCCAAGCACTGTCTTTTGGCAGTCTTGGTGGCCGAGTGACCACCTACAGCCAATAGGAAGCCATTGAAACCAGGGTCCAAAATATCATTCCCACCAAATTGATACATAAATATAACACAATTGATCCCCCACGCTCTTCCTCATTCCTAAGAGGTGAACAACCACAATTCGGGACATTGAACCGACACCGTCGAGACCATTCTCGATGACCTCTCACACCATCAGAAGGCCACATAGCCTCTAATTCAAATTCAGACCCATATAAGTTTGAACCAGACCTCCATACTGCACCATCAAGCCCCATGGCTGGTGCAAATTCGGATCCATTTTTCGGTATACCCATAGCTAGTGGACCCATGTCCACACCACAAATTATCACCAACAACCCTGCAGGTGGCCCTAACATGGTCATTCAAACTGTCATCAGTCAGCTACCACCATCCATAGTAACCACTCAGGCTGTCCCACCTGCAACACTTGCGGGCAGTGGACCTTCCATATACACTGCCCCTTCTGTCACACAGGGGGGCTGTGCCCCTTCCACAAACACTACCCCTCCTGTCACACATGGGGGCAGTGGCCCTTCCATTAACACTGTATCCCCCACCACACTTGCGGGCATTAGCCCATCTACAATGATGCCACCACAAATGCCCCCAGCCATGCAGGAACATTATGCACCTACAAACCCCACCACCATCATTGCCCCATCTCACATTAACCTGGGGTCAAATCTACCTTTCATGGCTCGTCTTAACTTGCCTAATTTGGCTCGATTGACAAACGAACCCATTCGACATCAACCATTTTGGCCTCCCATGCCAACTAAATTTCCATCAGAAATTCCCAAGTTTGAAGGCAAGGCTGGGGAGTGCCCCCAAAACCACATAATGACATTCCATCTATGGTGCTCATCAAACATCATCGTAGACGATTCCATCAGGCTGAGGTTATTCCAACGCATCCTCACAGGTGATGCAGCCAAGTACCCAGATTTCAACTCCCTAGCTTTCATGTTCCTACAGTATTTCCAACTCCCTGTCAGATATGATGAAGGGGTGGAGATCCTGTTATCCTGTCGCCAGAGCACTGCGACACATATAACCGACCACATCCATTAGTGGTGGCGATGTTGCAGTTTGTGTAAAATCCAACTTGACGACATGATCTTCTTGGATTGGTTCCTCAAAACCCTGATCCTGCCCATGGCAAAGGATGTCACATCTGAACGTCCCCAATTCGAAGAGGAGGCCATACTAAAATCCCAACAGTTTGACCTGATATACACCCAGTCTGGATATCTCTACACCGTCATTCTAGATGCCCCCCATCCAAGCACCTCCTACAGGGATGCACCGAGGGCATCTCATGCTGCAGATGGCATCATAGGCTTGGTCTCCCAACAACCACATCACATTTAGACACCACCTGCAGTTCCACCACAACCAAGAAACACTGCTAGTGTTTCCTACCAAAACCAAACTCCGGACTATGCTAGAATGATGTCCCAGTCTAGAGCAACAACTTCCTATGCACAACCTGTGCCACCGCAGTAGGCTCAGGCCTTGGCATGGCCAACACAGCAGTACGCAGGGCAAATGCCCACATTTGTGGCACCACAACCCACCCAAATTTATTATGCACCACCAGTGCAGGCAGTTCAAGGTCCCGCCCCTGCTCCACCCACTCCATTGGGACAAGTGTTTGCACAATAAAACCGTCCCAACCAGCCTGCCCCCAACAGTCAACAAGGGCAAGCTAGAAATAATCGGCCCCAGAACCAAGCCAATAACCAACCGCAGGGAGGCTGTCAACAACCAAACCCTCCCAACAATGTCGCAGCAAACCGACCTACCCAAAACCCCCCACGAGCAAATGCTCCTAGATGCAACTCCCCATTGCACACAAACCAACCGTGCACACTCTGTGAGGTCTATGGGCACTACACATTCAAGTATCCCCTCATGGGTCGTGCTAAGCAGGCCATTCAAAACGAGGCCGAACAGGCCGCAAATGCCACGAACCAAGCTCAACCAAACCCGAACCCACAAGGGCCTCCTCTTATGGTGCTTCAAAAGCCACTACCAGTCCAAGGATTGGTGGTAGCCACACCCCCTCCCCAAGCCAACCTCAATGCTTCGGGGACACCTTCCATGACCGAAACAAGTGTCCACCACTTGCTAGCCATGACGACTGAAGAAGTCAACCTACAAACTAGACGGAATCAATATGGTACCACCACCAAACCCGCTAACACATTAGTGGCATCTACGTCCAAATCGGTCAATGTACCTCTTTAGTTACCCCCCTTCCCCTTCCCCCCCATACATCGAGTGGCCAATAACGCCACGGCTAGAGCTACAGTCAGCTATAGCATCGTGGATGATTTGGCCCAAACACCAACTGCCATGTCCGTTCTGAAGGTACTCAAAACGTGCCCAACATAGCGGAAGGCGTTACTAGCTGCCCTTGGAGCCGTAGACCCCTCCGACTCCAAGTTGATCACATTTGACATGGAGAATGGATAACCATGCATGCCATCCACTATCTCCTTCCAAATCCTGGTGTCTATCTGAAATTTGGTTGTGCACCGGTGCATAGTAGATGAGGGGGCATCCACGTGCATTATATCCACCCTGGTTTGGCAGAAACTTGGATCCCCAATTCTGCAACCATCCTCCACAACTCTGCTGGATTATGATGGCCATTCAAGCCCAAGGAATCCTCCCCCATGTCCCCATCACATTAGCTGGGAATATAGTGCTGATTGACATAGAGGTCGTCAACGCTCAACTGAACTATAACCTTCTCCTTGGAAGAAGTTATATGTACACCATGAGAGCGGTCGCATCAACTGTCTTCCATCTCATGATGTTCCCTCACGAAGGGAAGATCGTGATGGTTGATCAAATCACTTATCACGATCTGCAAGGGTTAACGACACCCGCCAATGTTATCCTGACCATCACCACCATTGAGCTGCAAGGGACGACCACACATGCCAATGTTGTACCTGCAATCAACACCATGGTTGACAACACACCAGCCTCCCCATTGTTGAATGTGGGCCTTGGGTTGTTTTCCAATACCACCATGATGGCTCATTTCCCCTTAGTGTCATCGCCACCGACACAAATTGAGACTGTGTACTTGTGCATGGTCTCATCCAGCACCGCTGCGCCCAAACTACCAGTGCAGCCACAGCCCCAACCCCAACCACAACACCATCCGCAGCCGCAACACCAACAGCAGCCGCAACATCATCCGTAGCAGCAACATTACACGCAGCTACAACCACAACCTCACCCCCACCTACAACCATCAGGGAGTTATCTGGGATCATCTCCAGTCCATACGATTCCCTTCCTCTTCCCCCCGCCTGGTGTCATGAGCAAGTCGGTAATGGCCACCTTAAGCCTACCTAACTTTACATTGGGAATTCTAGTGTGGTATCTTGATCCACCAGCTCAACCACAAATGCCCCAGGTTGTTTTAACCCCCGTGCAACCCATTGCGGTCGAGTCTCACCCTCCACGCAACCCACAAAATCCAAACACCGCACCACCCCACCCGAAAAGGGCCAGGGGCAAGAATGCCAAAGCCACCGCAGAACCTCGACAGATCCCACCTTGTGCCGTCTGCAAACAAAAGGGCCACCCAACTCAGAATTTTCCTGAAATCCCAATGATCCGTGTGCATTTGGATGCCATGGATACAACCGAAAACCTCCCCGTGGTTGAACTTCCAACTGCGCCAATAGTGAGAAACAAGGCATTCAGAGAAAACAATGCTTGCGCCCTTTGCAGATTGTATGGACACTATTCTCACCACTGCCAAGACTTGTCCGAGTTTTGAATGGCTCTAGCCAACCTTCGACAACATTCCCTTGAATATGAGATCACTTTGATCGAAGAATTTCACCCCCCACCTCCTTCTTCGGACACCATGTCCATTTACATGATCTCCAGTTCTACAGACCCTCTTATCTCCACCACCACCAACAGTCCATCAAAATTGTATCTTCCATTGTTTCCGTAACCACAGCTCCATCCTCAGCCACAACCTCAACCTTAGTTACTAGGGAAATAGTGGGGTTCATTCCCAATCAACACGATCCTTTTTCTTTTCCTTTTCCTACCATCCGGGATCGTGAGTAAGTCTATCTTAGCAACCCGCAATCTATAGGATTTCACACTGGGATATCCTGTGTGGTACCTTGAACCACCTACCCTACCTCTAAGGCCCCAGGATGTGTTGACTCATGGCCATCCAATTGAGATGATGTTGCACCTACCTCTAGGTCCATCAAAGACTCCTCCCGTCTCTAGGCCTACCCCTCTTCCTCCAACAGAGACTAGGGGCAAGGCAACCAAAGCCACAACCAATACCATTTTCATGATATCTAGCACCAATTTCCCTTTCTCCTCATCGACTGTGGAATATCCACTTGATCTATCCTGGCACCACTTACGCGATGACGGAGATATATGTAAGATCGCCTTCAGTTTTACCCCATTCCCTTTAAACCATACTAGGGAATCGGTTCTTCCCATAAAAGACCAGATTTCATCATCCCACCTTGCCAATGACCTTCATCTCGGTAAGGGGGCATACCTCTTCACTGACTCAGATGGTCGAATCTTAAAGAATCTGCGCAATAGGCTCCACCTCAAGAGAGTCTATGCCTGATATAACCACTATGAGTCCCTTATAGCGTAGTTTTTCCCCTTTTTTTGTTTTGCAACGTTTTTACCACAAATCAAAGACCCCCATTCAGGGGCAGCACCATTAGCTGCTAATCCAAAGTCACTTGGATCCGGTTCGAGACACCTCTCACACCTCTGGGATCAAATTTCCATTTCCTTATGAGACCATCGTCTCATGTTTAACAAACAAATTTCAAGATTGCTTCCCGGAAGCTACCTCGATTTATGAGCCACAACATGGCGATGCAAATGTTTGTGGACCTGTACTTGTATCACTCTTGCCTACTGCTACTCATGCGGGTTCTTGGGCCACCACTCATTAAGGGTTACCATTTTTTAGTATTTTAACATGTAGTTGTCTTCTCCATCCACCGCACCTTACGCATACCTCTGGACCATTGTCCACAAAATAATTTATTTTTCTTGTACGTATTTGGCATTTAAGTGCCACCAGACTTGCACTCACATCACATGTAGCCAAGTCCATCCTCCACAACTCACACACGCTCTCTTGACCTCTATCCAAGAGCTGCCTTGGTTTGTGTGCCTCTGCCGTACCGACTTGCGAGCCTCTGCCACGATCTATCCCGCACATGTATTGGTTTGTTTGAGAGCCTTCTACTCTGTCCATATTGCGTGGATGACCTTTGGACCACTGTCCACCGTCCCGACATGGGGCACCACTTGTGTCACTGCAATCAGTTGACCATGCTGGAGTTTCTTTTAAGCTCTTTTTTGACTCCTAAAAGCAATGAAAAGATATCCAAGCGCAGCTGCTTCCTTTCTTGCTCATTAAAGGATAGGAAAGGGCGTCTACATCATCTCATTTACCTCCTTTTGCAGACCATGTAGACCATCAAATGAAAAGGACCTCCTTGGCACACTCAAGCCAATACCATTCCCCTCTGCATACTTTTATGCTTTCTCAGGCAGAGGGGCCACACCTTACGAAAAAGCTCACCATGGGTTGTCTTTAAGCTTTTTTCTAGCCTTCTCATCAAGAAAAGATCACCGAGCAAACTTGGTTTCGTTCATGCTCATAAAAGTATTTGAATGACCGTCTAGTCAGTATAGGTTTAACCTCTTATGGCCTGATTGGACTACCAATGGTAAAGAAGTCTCTCATCCCCTCCAGGATGGGTGAGATCTCCTATGTATAATTTCATCCTTTTTTGGGCACAGGAGACTACCAACGAAAAAGAGCCCCCACTAGAGTATTCTTTGTGCTTTCAGACTCTCTAAAATTGAAAACACCATCGAGCATTAACCTTCTCAGGCTCGCCAAAAATCCACGAGATCGTACCATAATGGTGTCCCTAGACACCACCCCACAGAAAATAGTTTGGTAGCATGCCCCCTTTGGGTCGCCTTTGTTCAGAGTACTTTGCAATGTATCTTCCTTGGATCCCATTAATATCAAAAGTGTCTACCTCCTCCAAGTATTTCCCATCTGCAGTGACAACCCCAATATTACAGCTATGATCCCCTTCCCATGAGTCAGTTTCATTTGTTGCCTGGTACGCCCTGCCGTCATACTCTGAACAAAGGAAGTTTGAGTCTACCACACTCCCCTTGCCCCTGTTCAACTCTTTCCCTCCCCCCCCATTCAGTGGGTCAGTCCGCAGATTGTCTCACACCTTTCGGTTATATCCCTCATGCTTCTAGTCAAGGAAACACCATGGCCTTGACTAGGGGCAGGTTTCCCTCTGTCGATGACAACACACATATTCCAGAGGATAGACCCAGAGATCCCTGTACCTTAGTTTCATTAACATAATTGATGAGTTCCTTGGACCACTTGAGAGGAGTCCTTAGTGCCTCTCGGGATGGTTTTTTCTCACGCGCCTGACTTAAACTAAATCATCGCACCATTGAGATCCATACAGGGTTTGGTCCATGCAGTATTTGGTTGAAGACCCCGGATGTCACCTAACTCTTGCACAATGATGAGTCTACTCAAGGGACCTAAACAGGTTATGTCCCCTGTGATTTCTGGGTTGCGTTGGAGACAGTGTTCAGAATCCCCAACAACGCTTCTATATAGATTTATGATTGATGCAGCATACTTGTACCACAAAGACTCTAACTCTCAATCAGCGAGTCCATACAACTATGTACTGTCCCAGATTCAGCAGGCCATCAGTCATGAAGATATAGCATTCCATGAGAATGCCATGGGTCCAACATACAAGTTCTTCAGATCAGTATTGTATTCAGCCTTACATTGAGGCAACCACTATGTACCATCAGTTGTATATGATCGGCTCTTGTATTTTATAGCATATATCAAATTATTCTTTTGACATTGTCATGAGCATGGGGATGCTTGCCTCGTCCATATACATGTCACACATTATTTGTATCGCACCCATTGATGGGAACCATATTAATACAAAAACCAAAAGCCACCATGCCCCAGCCCCAGAAGCACCACCTCTACGCAGCAAATCTTATGATGTCCATCGACCATACAATGAGATCCTACCCTCACACATCAGGGGGCAATCTGTTAACCCAAAAAATCCCTCACTCAGCTCTACATGTCCTACACCACCCAAGGACACCCATGATCGACCCTTGTAATAGCCCATTAGACCCCCACACCCTCAAAAGGCTTAAGAATGAAGAAAAGGGCTTAAAACCCCCAAAAAGGAGCCTAAATAACTCTCCTAGGGGCTAAAAGCTCCAAAAAGGGGCTAAAACCACTCGAAGGAGCCTAAAACCCTAAAAGGAGATAAATTTAGGGTGGAAGGGGCTAAAAGCCCAAAAAAGGGGCTAAAGCCCGGACCAAGGGCTTAAAACCCTAAAACCCCCCAAAAAAGCTATAAAAGGAGGGTGGGGGGTCACTCTCAAACAAATCCTCTCTTGCATACTATTATGCTACCCGTGGATGCCTTGAGACGCTTTGCCTCTCAAGCCACCCACATCCCCCTCTCTTCCACTCATCTTCCCCATTGAGCCATAGCTCCTCCATTGCTGAGGGAGATAGGGAGGTGCTTCTTCCAGCCAGGGCATTGTGGCCCATTTCACCAAAGGAGAGGTATAATCTAGTTTTGTTTATGTTTTTGCTTTGTTAGTTTAGTTGTTTTCTGACCATTACTTGTGTGCAGGTTTGATCTCTAACATGTTTTTGCAGGTTTATTATTTCTAATAGTTATTTGCAGGTTCTTGGAGCGAAGCTCTAACCCTGTTTGCAGAGGGGCTCGTGGACATTTCCTTTCCTTTCTGTTTTGCATTTCTTTTATGCATTTTCCACACGCAGGAACCTACCCTTCCATCCTATAAATGGAAGGGATCCATTCCTGCCCTTGTAGCAAGGAGAAATCCCTGCTACAATACCCTTCCTTCCTGAAGGATCTAACTTTGTCCTCTTTTCTTTCGCAATGTGTACGTACACTGGACAGCTGAATATTCTGAGATGGCGACTTCTGGTTTCTTGCCAGAAAATACTTCTTCAGGTGTCTTATTCTCGAGTACTTTGTGTGGAGTATGGTTCTATACATACACCACTGTTCTTGCAGCTTCTGCCCATAGATGCATGGGAAGATCTTGATCATGAAGCATGGCGCTTGCAGCTTCCATGATCATTCTATTCTTCCTTTATGCAACTCCATTCTGTTGTGGATTATATGGAGTGGTTAACTCCCTCTTAATCCCAAATCTTTGCATAAGTCTTTGAATTCATTCAAAGTGAATTCTCCGCCATTATCTGATCGAAAAATCTTGATCTTCTTTTCTTTGTGGTTCTTGATCAAGGCTTTGAATTCCTTGAACTTGTTGAATACTTCATCTTTGTTTTTCATAAAGTATATCCATGTCTTCCTAGAAAAATCTTCAATAAAAGAAACATAGTATACATACCCACTTAATGAACTGGATGACATCGGATCGCATACATCGAAGTTGATGATTTCCAAGATTCCTTTTGCCTTGCTCTCACTACTTGGAAATGTCTTCTTTGTGTTCTTTCCTTTTGCATATCCTTTGCAAATACCATCATATTTTGTCTACATTTCTGGAAGACCTTCAATAGCTTTGCTTGCAAGTGGTAGTGCTCTATAATGCACATGTGCAAGCCTTTTATGCCAAAGTTCATTTGGTTCTATTGAGTCATGAACCAAAGCTTGCTCTGGTTGGCCCTTCAATTTGTATAGACCTCCTTCTTGTTCCCCAATCACTATTGCATCGTCAAAAGTATTTCCCTTTGGCCACATAAGAACTTGACCATCCACAAAGCAACCCTCATTCCTTTTGCATCCAATGCAGATATGGAGAGGAGGTTCTTCTTTAGTCCTGGTACAAACAATACATTTTTCATCTTCATAGACTTTCCAGAGTCTAGCTTATAGGAGGATTCACCACTACCTTTTATTGGATACTGGTAATCATCCCCAAGTTTCACCTTGTGAGGTGACTCATGTTCAGATAGTTTCACAAATTATTCT
The DNA here is from genome assembly GCA_001517045.1 of Pseudotsuga menziesii. Lineage (NCBI taxonomy): Eukaryota > Viridiplantae > Streptophyta > Pinopsida > Pinales > Pinaceae > Pseudotsuga > Pseudotsuga menziesii. The sequence continues at coordinate 24,552 of LPNX010203115.1, read as the reverse complement.
TTAAATCCCTTCATATGCCTGGAAGCACCACTGTCTATAAGCCGATCATTGCTTCCATGTGAGATAGTTCCCATGAGAGTGGAGATCAACACATATTCTTCATCACTTGAAGACTCATCACTTTCTTGTCTGATTCTCTTTGTGGAAGGTTCATCATCCTCTGTAGCATGAGCATGATGTCTTCTCTTGTTTCCCTTTTTCTTCTTTGAGTTCCCTTTGTTAGGGCATTATTTGGATATGCGACCTTTCTCATCACATGTGTAACATCTAATAGTAGACAAATCTCTTCTAGAGTGCGAAATCTTACCTTTGGAGTGATGATGGTCCCTTCTGGTTTTCTTGGTGTGGGATGTGAGAGCTTGATCTTCACTTCCCATATTTTCTTCTCGAGCTGCTATCCGAGCTTCTTCTTGAGAGCATTCTTCCCATAGTGTGCTGAACTTGATTAACTTTTTTCTAGCATAGATCCCTTGAATGAAAGTGTCCCATGCCCTAGGTAGACCATTCAAGGTGGTCATCACAATCTCTGCATTCTCCACTTCTTCATCTAGTGTTTCCAATTGTTCCTTGATCTGAGAGACCCTTGTAAAGTAAGACTGGATGGTCTCTGCATTCTGGATATTTACATTCTTCAGTTGGTTTCTCAGAGTCATCTTCTGGTTTATGTTCTTCCCTTCAAAAAGTTTGGTTAGGGAATCAAACATAGCTTTAGGTGTCTTTAGGAAGGACACCTGTGGTATGAGGTGATCCTTGATTGAATCAGCAATAATCCTCTTAGCCATAACCAATTTCTTCTTGTGTAAGGCCTTAGCCTCATCTCCCTCTGGAACTGGGACGTCCTCATTGATATAGGAGTCCAACTCATTTTCTTCTAGGACCAGGGAGATCCTATACTTCCAGGCTCGAAAGTTATAATCTCCCTCAAGCTTTTCATGAAGCTTGGTATGATGAGACATCTTAACTGAGAACCTCAAATGGAAATACAAAAGATTTAGATCTTACCAGGTCAAGATGTCGGATCTGGATTTGGAGCTGAATTTCTGCAGTGCTGGTTCACGAGCAGATTAGGGTTTGGTTTTTCCAGAGTTATTTCCAACCAAATACTTTTATCTTGATATCTAAACTTTGATTTTGAGGAGGAGATCAATCCAGGCCTAGGATCACTCAAAAATTCCACTTCTGTGGAAAGCCCTAATTTCTGGCAGTAGTGTCAGGTCCAAAACTGAAAAAACTCAGAATCAGATTTTGCTTCGACAGAAAGATGTGCCCTAGGGAGGAGAGTCAGCCCAACATTCTTTTGTTGAAAAGATGTGGAGAGGGATCCAAAAAGTAGGAATCCCTAGTTCCTGCAACTACATAGTGTCTTCTTCTCAGGTTAGCTCTGATACCATGTTAGATTTTTATCATTTAAGCTAGCATTATGTTAGGATCTTTAATTGAGAGAATAACAAGCACAACAATCAAACACAAGAGAAAATGGACACAATGTTTTTCCTCGGGGAAACCATAAATGGAGAAAACCTTGCAACTTCCTCAGAGATAGAATCAAAACCAAAAGTAAAACCCCAAAATAGTAAGATGATCTCCCGACAGCAGTAGCCTCTTTCTTTCTAGACACAACAACTTATTCTCTCTCAGCTATGCGCTACAACTGAGTGTGAGTGAGTGTGTGATAAATAGAGAGGATCACTCTCTATTTATACTAATTCCCAACTTGACAATAACTCACTAGGGATGACTTCTCTAGGAGAGTCTAATAACCCTAGGGCCCCAGAGCTGCTAGGACTTTAACCCTTGAACAATAGGAGGGCTACCCACAATGACTTGACATGACTTGTTTACATTATTGAATCTCCCGATAGGAACATCGGGGCATGACATGACTCAAATACATTACAGACACTTCCCAGAATAAACATCGGGGTACAAGACATAAGATATACAAGTGAATACATTCTGAAGTTACAAATACATCAACAGTATCACCAAAATGTTGAGAAAGAAAGACATAAGATATGGTATGATTGACACATTAAGAACAAGTAGTTTCAAGTCCGAGGACTTGGTTTTATGCATGCCAACAAATTTTTCAAGCATTCGGGCAAGTTAAAAATGTTGAATATAGCTATCATTGATGTTAAAGGAGCTCATTAATGACAAAGGAATAACCAAGGACACGATGGTAGGAGAAACTTAGTGTAAGAAAAAGGAACGACAAAGGAAATGATGACATGATATGCATGATAATATGGCATATAGGATGAAGTTTGCTAAGCGGATTCAGAAACATTATAATGTTAAATTTCAATGAAGTGAAGATTTGGATGGCTCATATCACAAGAGGGAGAAATATCAATGGTCTATATTAGTTTCCGCAATGCCAAGGTGCAAGCTTGTTAAAGCTACGGGAAGATTATTCCAAAAGAGATTTGCGGAAGTCAATTTTGAGAAATTATGAAAAGTAGATCCACAATATGCAACACCCACAATCCGCAATCCGCAACCCGACTGCGGAAAGAACGTTATGACCAAAAAATATTGGAAGTCAGTTTTGAAAACTGGGGAATGCACACCCACAATCCGCAATTGCGGAATGAATTTGCAGAAGGTTGTTTCAAAAAACTTGAAAAGGAATTTTCGCAACCCACAATTGTGGAAGGAGTTTACGGAAAGGTAATTGTAGAAAGGTAACTGCGGAAAGATAATCCCGGAAAGATAATTACGAAAAGATAATTACAAAAATATCATTGCGGAAGGAATTTGAGGAAGACTATTTCAAAAAGTTTAGATGGATACCTGCAACCTACAACCCACAATTTTGGAAAGATAAATGCGGAAAGGTCGTTGCAGAAAGATAATTGTGGAAGTGGAAAGAAAGGTTGCAGAAAGATACATAAAGACAATTACAAAAGGATTGCGGAAAGATAGTTGTAGAAATACAATTGCAGAAGGATTCTTTTGCAAAAATATAGCCGCAGAAAGGCAATTACAGAAGGATTTCTTTGAAGAATCATGATGAAGATACGTGATTGTTAGATGAAGAATATTAATTCTTAAGCATGGTTTATTAATCATAAAACAGAGTTATAAGAAGGGGCATGACTATAATATATAAAACAGAAGAATAATTAATTAAACAAAGAAGTAAGGAAATGCATTTGATGAAGAGGCACGATGTGTTTGATAAACATCAACGACTCTAGATTAAAAGGGTGCAACCCAGAATGAAGAGATCGACTAGTAGAGATAGATGCTTGATTTTAAAGGTATTTATATGCAAGATTTCAAGTTTAGGGAATATTTCTCTGTAATCCAGATCCATGTAGCAGTAAGCAGAAGAGAGAGACCAAGGAACAACATTAAAGACATAAGAAGATCTGGAAGTCTTGATTAAAACATATTAGGGTGGTAGGGTGGTGCTATAACAAGATACATGCCTGCAAGGGGGTCGTAGCCTCCTTCTAGTGGAAGCTGGTAAATAGGGTGTCATAGCATCCTTTCAGTAGTAGCTGACAAACCAGGGGGTCATAGCCTCCTTCTAGTGGTAGTTGGTAAATAGGGTGTAGTATCATCCTTTCAGTGGTAGCTGATAAACCAGGGTGTCATAGCCTCCTTCCAGTGGTAGCTTTAATAGGGTGTAGTAGCATCCTTTCAGTGGTAGCTGATAAACTAGGGGGTCATAGCCTCCTTTGAGTGATAGGTGGTAAATAGGGTATCATAGCATCCTTTAAGTAGCAGCTGCTAAAACCAGGTGGTCGTAGCCTCCTTCCAGTAGTTTCTGGTAAATAGGGTGTAGTACCATCCTTGTTTGTAGTAGCAGGCATAAACTATTTGTAAATATAATTTTGCTGTGATAGGAAGTATTGGTGGTTTTCCCAATTGGGATTCCACGATAAATTTATGTCATGTGCATCTTGTTAATCATGTGTGTTAATGCTTAAATTAAAAGTGGTTTTAATTGTTAAAAATTTATCAATACTCATTCACCCCCCTCTCAGTATTGTCCAATATTCCAATAAAGAACACATTGGTTAGGACCGTATATTGTCGAGGAGATCATTGACGGAGGAGCTTTTAAATTAAAAAATCTAGATGGAACAATAATCGGAGGACTGATAAATGGAAGTTGGCTGAAGCCGTATCATGTTAGCAATGACTTGGTCGCATAATTTTTTTTTTTTGGTCACAGACTGCTAGTATGCCACAGAAAGAGAACAAGAGAGATAGATGAAAATATAAACACTTTGAGCCTTTTATGCATTTGTTGGTTGTAGACTACTAGTTTATCATAGTAAGACGAAAATTACGCAGACTTGGTGTTTGGAGTAGATAAAAAATTCAGGGCGAAGACACTTAGTTTGTCACAAGAAAAGGAAATCTATAGAAGGAGGAATATAGTTCGTAAGAAGTGCAATGCTGTCACAAGGAATACTGGTATCACATAAATGACAACTAGAGGGAATTAATTTAAAAATCCCAAGAGATTTTGGTGGTGCGATTTTTGGTCATGTCAGTATTTATGGAAATAACTACCACTTGATGTGACAACTAAATGGCAACATGCATGGTTGTGTTCTTTCCTCTTGATCACGCATAGAGTCGACGTTTTTTCCTCCACCATTGCTAGACTGTGAAGGATCGCTGTGGTTTTCTGTTGTTGTTCGTGGGCTGTTGTTTTCCATATTTTGTTGGCTGCAATATCTCTTGTGAATTAGATGCTGTAGGTTGCATGTTTTCCTTATGCCCAGGCTGAGAGTCAGTTTACTCTTCCACTTTGGGGCTGAGTAACTTTGGCCGTCATTTCATTGTTGAGTCGAGGCCGTGGTTTTCCCCATGTTGTTTGATTGTTGTGAGTTCATCTACATTTTATTGGATGCGTTCTCTCTCACATTTTGGGAGCAGTTGTAGGTTACCATTGAGTCATTTTGGCCACGATAGGGCCAAGAACAACTCAGGCGTGTTTTTCCCATGTTAAAGCTTGAATAGATGGTTGCTGCATGAACGCAGTGGTTGGTCTTCGGACTACATTGGAGTGGTGATGAAGGCCTGATGTGCTTGAAAAACCTGGTGTGTTTGGGAACCACACAGACAGAGCTAGTGGGCTGGCTTTCTTCTCCACAACCCCTGAATAGCACTGGAAGGGGAATCAGGGTTTGAGGGACTGTGTTGTAGAGAAATGACTGATTTCCTTTTGTTGGGTGTGTGTGGGTGTCCTAGAAGTCAGACTAGTTTTGGTGTAGGTGTCCATAGCTCTTCAATGAGCTCACCAGCTTAGCATTTAACCTTTCCCAATTCCTAGATGGCCTGATAAACCCAACTTTGTTGGCTTGGTTGATCTGCTGTTCGCCTAATAAACCCAACTGTGTTGGCTTGGATGAACTGTGTATCGTTGTGGTGGTGTTATCCTTGGCTATGTGTAAGCCTGTTAGTTCCTTATTCCTTGGGGAATCATGCCCGGCTCGGGGGTGGCAACATTGTGTTGCAGTTGCAACAATTTCCCAAAATTCCAAAATTTTTTAGGACCCTCCTTTGCTTTGGATTAGTTTGATTTTCTTCCCTAGGTCGATCTAATAATTTGCAGAAAGTTTCTCAAATGCTTGGATTGCTTTACTACTTGATTTGATTCCTCCCCTATGGCTGCCTTTGAATGCATTTTCACCACGCTGAATCGGAAGATTATTTAATTGACGCTCCCAACGTTGCGGAAGAATGTTAAGTTGTGACTTCGACTTTCTGTCCAATGCATTGGTTTTAATCGGCTATTTTCTCGGTTTAAATCGGAAGGATTTGATATTTCTTTTCCCACCGTTGCGGATGAACTTTCGGTTTTGGTTTCGGTTTCTTTGCCGATTTCTTTGCTTTACTTGGCTACTTTTGTGTTTCGGCTGTTTTTAAGATTTACATTGGAGCTTGTCATCGTTTCCTTCTCCGCCGTTGTGGAAGGAAATCTGCTAACTCTTCCGATCCATAGTTGTCCGCTCTTCCGATGCGTTGTGGTCTTATTCGGAGAGGATGATATCTTTGGTAGGCGCCGTTGCGGCCGCATTCCTGCTTTCGTCCCGATGTTAGAAACTCTCCGACATTCGATCTTGTGTTTCTTCCACCGGGCATGTTGACTCGGATGGATTAACGCTCTGGCTGTCCGCAGTTATGGAAAATATTTCGCTTCCGCTTCCGATTTAGGATTTGCTCCCGGTTATCCCCACTGTTGCGGAGGGATTTTTGGTTCAGCTTTCCGCCGTTGCGGAGCAAAATAAGTTTTCAGCCTCCGATTCAGAAACTCTCCGACGTCCGATATTCTAACTATTCCCACCATGCACATCTCTGCAGCTGGATCCATGCTTTGGCCGTCTGCCATTGCGGATGGATGAGTGCTTTCAGCCTCCGATTAGAAAGTGCTCCGACGTCCGCTGTTTTTTGCGCCCGTGGTGTTGACTATATATACGGGTCAAAGGGTTATATTTTTATTATTATTCTTGACTGTTGAGCGCTGTCATTATTGTGCGTGTCATTCTCACGAGCTGCGAAGGACCCCTCGGTCGGTGTACTTGCATCCAGGTGGCATTGTGGAATCTTGACTGTCGTCGACCCGCCATACTCGCCGTCTTTCCAGGTAGGATTTTCATTTTTCCCTTTCCGTTTGAACTGTTGGTGGTTTTCTATGATGGTTTGCTTCCCCGGTCGTCTTCCTCGTCTTGTTCAATTAGATGCCTATAAAGGTGGATTTTTATCCTTTTGACCATGGGGTGGGGCACTTTAACCCCAAAGCATTTTTTCGCCCATGACTTTCCGTTTGCAGCCTCGCACGTAGTAGATGGGGGTTTGGTGCAGGTGGCCGTTACGCCGTCTACGCCAAGCCACCCTATATGTGAAGATAGGTTTGTAGGGGGGGGTTTTATGGTTTTCTGTAGCATTTGGGGGGTTTCCCTTTTATCCCGAAGCCCTAGTCATTGTTGCCTACGCGGTCTCGCGCAACCCATTTCTCACTCAGTTTTAAACCTGGGCCGGGGCAGAAGGTGTACCGCGATGCATAATTCTGCACCATAGGTTGCACTGGGGGTTTTCCTTTGATCAAACACGCCCTAGGAACTGCATCCTCGTAGACAGCATTTAGCCACACTGTTCCGCGCGTAGTTATATTTTAAACCCTAACCTGTGGAGGGGATGCATTGCGGCGTTCAGTCTGTTAACTAGAAGTCGCAAGGGTAGTGGTGTTGAAAGCTTCATTTGAGGGCTTGCATAGTTTTCCCCTATCTGTCCCGCACAGTGTTTTGATAATGGAACCCGCAGAGAGCGGAAGTTTCCTTCGCGATAATAGAGATGTTTTTCCATTCGATTGCATTGTGAGAAATGTTTGGTTTTGGAAAACAGTGGTAGCTTGCATAATCTTACTGCATATAACTATTTTAAATCATGCTATACATAGACTAATTAACTGAACAATGTGCATCATGTTTCAATAGCTCTGTTAGTAAGATCATACACATTTGTTAGCCTCGTTAACTAATTGCTGTCATGATACACATAAGAAGTAAAACGCTGCACATTGTCATATAAATGTCTGCAACTGGAATTGCTTAATGTTACAATGTTATATATGGCAGGAAGAATTCGAGCTCACGATGTCGAAAAGACAAAAGAAGAAGGCCCCTGTGGTCGAAGAAGAGCCAGAGGTAGAAGTGGTCACCAAGACAGAATACATATATGAAGATACTAAATGCATTTATGGCTTGGAACCTGAATACCAGTGGGGGGAAATCTATAGAATGATTACCCGAAGAGAAGACCCTGACACAGGCTTAGAAGAAGAGTCCATATATGCAAACATTGAAAGATCTTCCCTTATGAAGGTCACCACCAGGCCAGAGCTGTTCCCATGCTCCGAGGTAATTGGCTGGATTCTGCCCCGGACAGATGTAACCACAATGATTCTGGAAAATATTGAGAGACAGGGCTATGCTTCATTTATCCCTGGATATGTGGCGTTGGCTTATCACCTGCCAGAATCCCAAGTATTCATATCTGATGACTGGCTGAGTAGAATTAGAATGGACCTGTAGAGACCCTGAAGAGGATGTTGTTGCAGGGAAAACATTACCGACACAGACCCACGGGTGAGTATGATACAACGAGCTTGAGGGTTCCCTATATATTTATAGCTTTGATGATTAATAGGATATTTGGGAGATCCCATGGCAGATTCTTCAAGCTAGAGTGGATACCCATCATTTTTCATGTGGCAACACACGGGACAGTCTTCAATTGGGCCAGCCTTGTATCCAGCAGTCTTTCTTCTTGCTTGGCCTCAGCCTTGGAAGGGGAGTCCCAGAAAAGGTCTGAGTTTTATATGAGCTCAATACTCATAGACTGTATACTATGAAATCAGCCTTTCCCTGGTCTCAGGTGCATCTGCGACAGGGAAAGAATGCCTGTCTATGCTGCTTATAGACCACTGTGGGCGCACTAGTACCACAACCATTACAGAGAAGTCTGTGAGCACTTCATTATGCCACTATACACACTCATTTTCCAGAAAGAGTGTGATTGTATGTCTGAGGAGGCCATGCAAGTGATACAAGATTACGCAGACTACTATTTGACCGAACATGGCATGTACTTCAGAATGTTTGGGGGCTCAAGAGCACCTTCCCTACTGCCAAAATATGCAACTGATTACATTGTCCATAAGGAGGCAGTCAAACAAGTGTTCCTAGATGGAATATGCAGCTTCCTATTCGAACACAAGAAGACTGCTTATCCTCCCTTGCCCTTCAAACTTCAGAGCTACAGGTTCACAAAGGTGAAACAAGCTGGTGTATTCGTAGAGGAGCTGGAGAGGTTCCATTTTGTGAGATGCCCTATCACAGAAATGACTCCCACGGTAAAGTGGCTGATCATTGTAAAGAAAATAAGGTGCATTTCGAATATAGCCATCATTTTGATAGGGAAGAATCTGTCTTCCAAAATGCCCCAAACATGATAGCACGGAAAAGAAGATTCACGAAGAAAATCACCACCAAGGGTGGAAAGGGGGATGAACAGGAAAAGGCAGAGGAAGAAGCCAAAAGGAGAAACAAAGAATCCCAGAGATTGGCACAGGAAGGTGCAGAGTGGTTGCATAGTGAAGAGGAAGGGAAAAGAAAAGCTGCTCAAGAAGTAGCTGAGAAAGCCTAGGAAGTAGCTAAAGAGGCAGAAGAAGCAGCTAGAAAAGCAGCTGAAGAAGCGAAAAGAAAGCTCGATGAGGAGCTACAAAAGCAGGAGGCAGAGAGGGTGAAGCTGACACAGACTGAGACAGAACAGTCAGCTTCTGATGTAGCTGGGGGGCAGACCCAGGATGTTGAGAACCCCGAGGTTTAGGACCCAAAAGTACCTACTGCCAGCACTCCCATGATCCCCACTCTCAAGCTGGTTCCTTTTGTCCAGAAGAAAGGGGAAGAAATCCCCGATTTCAACACTGTATATTATGATAGGGAAACAAAGAGAATAATAAAGAGAACAGAGAGGAAGGTTGAGGCAGAAGGTCTACTTGGTAAGATGATAACGGATACGGCTGTTATGTTAGGAACAGACCAAGATCCAAGATTTACCCTAAGAGCCGGGTTTGCATTTATCCAAGCTTCAGAAGATAATGTAGGAAAGATAATAACTGACTTGGAGCAATCCAAGAAATCCTCCGCTCAGCTGAAGGATACATTGAGGAAAGAGAGGGAAGAAAACAACAGGCTCAAGAGGAAATATGAAGATATGCAAAGGGAAATGAATTCCTCAAGAGCTGAAGTACAGGCCCTCCAAGGAGAAATACAAGTGCTGGAAACGACATAGGAGTCTCTGGAAAGAGTACAGAAAGAATACGAAGGGTTAAGAATTGAAAAGGAATAGCTGCTGGTAAATAAATTGTTTTGTGTTCTTTAATGCTTTGATGCTTTTTCTTTTGATTGTTTGATTTGATGCTGTTTTATTTTTTGCTTGGCTAGCGTTTCTTTTGGTTTTGAATAAAGAGGCAGACTTTTGGTTGCAATGGAAACATCAGGGTTCTTTATTAAGTAAAATCTTTAGCGAAAGAATGTGCTTTAAAGTATAGAATGTCTTCTAGTAGCGGTGTTCCTAACTGGCAATGCATTCATTGAAGTCTTACTTAACCCCTGTAAATAAATCAGAAGTAAAAGAGGTCTAGAATACTATTCCGAGGCTCCATTCATTTCACATCTTAAATATCCAAGGGGGTGACAGCAAAAGACCCACGGAAAGGAAGCAGAGTAAACAGTATATCATATATAAATGATCGCATGCCATAATTTCAGAAAAGCAAAAGCTATCAAGAGTCAAAACTCCTTAAAGAAAAACAATACATATCAAAGAAAAGTATCAAAGCATGAAGTACTAAATTGCCACAAGATCCTCTCCGTCCGTGAACTGAAATATGAAATACACTATTCACACAAAAGGACACTATGGGATAGAGGATCCTGAATTAAAATTCAATAAGAAAGGCATGCAGGAGGACTCATATCAAAAGAACTAAAGTTCAAAAGGAAAAAAAGTGCAGTTGGCATGGGAATGAGGAACAAAAGGATAATACCGTTTACTATCTATTAAAATCCTGTGGTGTCCAAGATGGAAGCTACCTAAGGACAGGCAGAATAAACCTCACTTATTTGGCCTCTAAAGAGTTATTCAGACTTGTAATATTTCTGATGTTGCCATTTCCCAAAGACTAGACTACTTCTCAATGGTTTAAATGCTTAAGTTGGCCAGCCCAAGGATACAGACATCTAGAAGATTTTAACTTTTATTCAGACGGTCTTGTACTGGGAAGGAGTTAATTCAGAAACCTGGGGTTCACCAGGTAGTTGCCAATTGTTGCAGCTGCAACAATTTCCCAAAATTCCAAATTTTTTTAGGACCCTCCTTTGCTTTGGATTAGTTTGATTTTCTTCCCTAGGTCGATCTAATAATTTGCAGAAAGTTTCTCAAATGCTTGGATTTCTTTACTACTTGATTTGATTCCTCCCCTATGGCTGCCTTTGAATGCATTTTCACCACGTTGAATCGAAAGATTATTTAATTGACGCTCCTGCCGTTGCGGAAGAATGTTAAGTCGTGACTTCGACTTTCTGTTCAATGCATTGGTTTTAATCGACTATTTTCTCGGTTTAAATCGAAAGGATTTGCTCTTTCTTTTCCCGCCATTGCAGATGAACTTTCGGTTTTGGTTTCGGTTTCTTTGCTGATTTCTTTGCTTTAGCTTGGCTACTTTTGTGTTTTGGCTGTTTTTAAGCTTTACATCGGAGCTTGTCATCGTTTCCTTCTCCGCCGTTGCGGAAGGAAATCTGATAACTCTTTCGATCCATATTCCGATCCATAGTCGTCCACTCTTCCGATGCGTTGTGGTCTTATTCGGAGAGGATGATATCTTTGGTAACTGCCGTTGCAGCCGCGTTCCCGCTTTCGTCCCGATGTTAGAAACTCTCCGACGTCCGATCTTGTGTTTCTTCCGCTAGGCATGTTGACGCAGATGGATTAACGGTCTAGCCATCCGCCGTTGTGGAAAATATTTCGCTTCCACTTCCGATTCAGGCTTTGCTCCCGGTTATCCCCACCGTTGCGGAGGGATTTTTGGTTCAGCTTTCCGCTGTTGTGGAGCAAAATAAGTTTTCAGCCTCCGATTCAGAAACTCTCCGAAGTCCGATCTTCTAACTCTTCCCGGCATGCACGTCTCTGCGGCTGGATCCATGCTTTGGCTGTCCGCCGTTGTGGATGGACGAGTGCTTTCAAGCTCCGATTAGAAATCGCTCCGACGTCCGCTGTTTTTCGCGCCCATGGTGTTGACTATATATACGGGTCGAAGGGTTATATTTTTATTATTATTCTCGACTATTGAGCGCTGTCATTATTTTGCGTGTCATTCTCACGAGCTGCGAAGGACCCCTCGGTCGGTGTACTTGCATCCAGGTGGCATTGTGGAATCTTGACCGTCGTCGACCCGCCATACTCGCCGTATTGCTAGGTTGGCTTTTCATTTTGCCCTTTCCGTTTGAACTATTGGTGGTTTTCTATGATGGTTTGCTTCCCCGATCGTCTTCCTCGTCCCGTTCAATTAGACGCCTATAAAGGTGGATTTTTATCCTTTTGACCATGGGGTGGGGCATTTTAACCTTGAAGCATTTTTTCGCCCATGGCTTTTCGTTTGCAGCCTTGTGCGTAGTAGATGGGGGTTTGGTGCAGGCGGCCGTTACGCCGTCTACGCCAAGCCACCCTGTATGTGAAGATAGGTTTGCAAGGGGGGGGTTTTATGGTTTTCTGTAGCATTTGGGGGGTTGCCCTTTTTTCCCGAAGCCCTACTCATTGTTGCCTACGTGGTCCCGCCAACCCATTTCTCGCTCAGTTTCGAACCCGGGCCGGGGCAGAAGGTGTACCACGATGCATAATTCTGCACCATAGGTTGCACTGGGGGTTTTCCTTTGATCAAACACACCCTAGGAACCGCATCCTCGAATAGCCAACATTTAGCCGCACTGTTCCGCGCGTAGTTATATTTTAAACCCTAACCTGTGGAGGGGATGCATCGCGGCGTTCAGTTTGTTAACTAGAAGTCGCAAGGGTAGTGGTGTTGAAAGCTTCATTTGAGGGCTTGCGTAGTTTTCCCCTATCTATCCCGCGTAGTGTTTTGATAATGGCACCCGTAGAGAGCAGAAGTTTCCTTCGCGATAATAGAGATGTTTTTCCATTTGATTGCATTGTGAGAAATGTTTGGTTTTGGCAAACAGTGGTAGCTTGCATAATCTTACTCCATATAACTATTTTAAATCATTCTATACATAGACTAATTCACTGAACAATGCGCATCATGTTTCAATAGCTCTGTTAGTAAGATCATACACATATGTTAGCCTTGTTAACTAATTGCTGTCATGATACACATAAAAGAAGTAAAACACTGCACATTATCATATAAGTGTCTGCAACTGGAATTGCTTAATGTTACAATGTTATATATGGCAGGAAGAATTCGAGCTCACGATGTCGAAAAGACAAAAGAAGAAGGCCCCTGTGGTCGAAGAAGAGCTAGAGGTAGAAGTGGTCACCAAGACAGAATACGTATATGAAGATACTAAATGCATTTCTGGCTTGGAACCTGAATACCAGTGGGGGGAAATCTATAGACTGATTACCCGAAGAGAAGTCCCCGACATGGGATTAGAAGAAGAGTCCATATATGCAAACATTGAAAGATCTTCCCTTATGAAGGTCACCACCAGGCCAGAGTTGTTCCCATGCTCCGAGGTAATTGGCTGGATTCTGCCCCGGGCAAATGTAACCACAATGATTCTGGAAAATATTGAGAGACATGGCTATGCTGCATTTAGCCCTGGATATGTGGCATTGGCTTATCACCTTCCAGAAGCCCAAGTATTCCTATCTGATGACTGGATGAGTAGCATTAGAATGGACCTGGTAGAGACCTTGAAGAGGATGCTGTTGCAGGGAAAACATTACCGACACAGACCCACGGGTGAGTATGATACAGTGAGCTTGAGGGTTCCCTACAGATTTATAGGTCTGATGCTTAATAGGATCTTTGGGAGATCCCATGGCAAATTCTTCAAGATAGAGTGGATACCCATCATTTTTCATGTGGCAACACAAGGGACAGCCTTCAATTGGGCCAGCCTTGTATCCAGTAGTCTTTCTTCTTGCTTGGCCTCAGCCTTGGAAGGGGAGTCCCAGAAAATGTCTGAGTTTTATATGAGCTCAATACTCATAGACTGTATACTATGCAATCAGCCTTTCCCTGGTCTCAAGTGCATCTGGGACAGGGAAATAATGCCTGTCTATGCTGCTTATAGACCACTGTGGGCGTACCAGTACCACATCCATTACAGAGAAGTCTGTGAGCACTTCATTATGCCACTATACACACTCATTTTCTGGAAAGAGTGTGATTGTATGTCTGAGGAGGCCATGCAAGTGATACAAGATTACACAGACTAATATTTGACCGAACATGGCATGTACTTTAGAATGTTTGGGGGCTCAAGAGCACCTTCCCTACTGCCAAAATATGCAAATGATTACATTGTCTATAAGGAGGCAGTCAGACAAGTGTTTCTAGATGGAATAGGCAGCTTCCTGTTCGAACACAAGAATACTGCTTATCCTCCCTTGCCCTTCAAACTTGGGAGCTACAGGTTCACTAAGGTGAAACAAGCTGGTGAATTCGTAGAGGAGCTGGAGAGGTTCCATATTGGCGAGATGCCCTATCACAAAAATGACTCCCACGGTAAAGTGGCTGATCATTGTAATGAAAATAAGGTGCATTTCAAATATACCCATCATTTTGATAGGGAAGAATCTGTCTTCCGAAATGCCCCAAACATGACAGCACTGAAAATAAGATTCATGAATAAAATCACCACCAAGGGTGGAAAGGGGGATGAACAGGCAAAGGCAGAGGAAGAAGCCAAAAGGAGAAATGAAGAAGCCCAGATATTGGCACAGGAAGCTGCAGAGTGGTTGCAAAGTGAAGAGGAAGGGAAAAGAAAAGCTGCTCAAGAAGCAGCTGAGAAAGCCCAGGAAGCAGCTAAAGAGGCAGAAGAAGCAGCTAGAAAAGCAGCTGAAGAAGCGAAAAGAAAGCTCGATGAGGAGCTACAAAAGCAGGAGGCAGAGAGGGTGAAGCTGACACAGACTAAGACAGAACAGTCAGCTTCTGACATAGCTGGGGGGAAGACCTAGGATTTTGAGAACCCCGAGGTTCAGGACCCACAAGTACCTGCTGCCAGCACTCCCATGATCCCCACTCTCAAGCTGGTTCCTTTTGTCCAGAAAAAAGGGGAAGAAATCCCCGATTTCAACACTGTATATTATGACAGGGCAACACAGAGAATAATAAAGAGAACAGAGAGGAAGTTTGAGGTGGAAGGTCTACCTAGTAAGATGATAACAGATACGGCTGTTATGTTAGGAACAGACCAAGATCCAAGATTTACCCTAAGAGCCGGGTCTGCATTTATCCAAGCTTCAGAAGATAATGTAGGCAAGATAATAACTGACTTGGAGCAGTCCAAGAAATCCTCTGCTCAGCTGAAGGATACATTAAGGAAAGAGAGGGAAGAAAACAACAGGCTCAAGAGGAAATATGAAGCTATGCAAAGGGAAATGAAGTCCTCAAGAGCTGAAGTACAGGCCCTCCAAGGAGAAATACAAGTGCTGGAAACGACATAGGAGTCTTTGGAAAGAGTACAGAAAGAATACGAAGGGTTAAGAATTGAAAAGGAACAGCTGCTGGCAAAGGTGGAGGAACTAGAAGAGCAGCAAAAGATCCTCTTGTAGGCAAATGATCTGCACACCCAAGAACCGAAGAAGGAACACCAGGAACATATTTCCTCGCTAACAACTGCTCTGGAGGAAGCAAGAGAATAGCAGGTTAGCTTGCAGCCGTTCAAAGAGTATGTCTTGGCCCAAAAGGCCAAGATGCTGCAGCTACAGACTGCTGTTGAAGAAGAAATATGTAGAGTGCTGCAGATCGATGGACGATTGGAAGAGATCTTGGAAACTGCATGTTACTTTGTGGACAGATCTCAGGATGTCCTCAAGGTCCTGACTACAAGAATGGTGAGGCTGGAAAACAACGAAGAAACTCCATCAGAGCTGCCATCAAAATATAAACAGGCCCTTAAACGGGATTATGACCTGGTAGAGTTCGCCATCAACACAGCTGAAGATTTCAAGAAGGCAGTTAAAAAGACAAAGGGATTATGCACCGAGTTTTTCAGAAGACTTCTCATTACCTACAACTGGTGCCAAATAGAGGATGGGCAGAGGCTCGAGGCTTTCCCGGACCATGACTCATTTTTGGAGTTTTTGTAGAAGAAATATCAGGATGGAGAAGCAAGGATGCAGCACATTGAGGCCATTGATGACCAGATTCTGAGAAGCAAAGTAGGCCATGCAGCAGTTAGTGTGCAGATCCTGGAGGACCAGCTTTGATTAAGCGCAGCAAGAGTGGAAGCCATAAAGAACCAGGTAGAAAAATTCGAGATCAACATTCAATTTTTGGAACCCTGCGCATTTGAGGGAATTTCCTTTGATGCTGCGTCATGGAAGAAGTTTTTAGATGCTCAAGTGGGACCCTCCTCATGAAGGATCGGTCATTATTGTAATTTGTAACTGTTTTTTGTAAAACATTTAAGAAAAGAAGAATGATGGGAAACGAGGGGTTGGGAAGCCCAAAGGTCACTTTGGGCAGCCCAACAGTCTCACCCTTTTGTATAAAGTTAGAAAGCTTAGAAGGGAAAGGGAATTTTTCCCAGTTAAATTGATGAAGACATATTGTAAGAAGAACTATTTCCTTTTGCAATAGATAATTACAGTTTGCTTGTTGGAGAAAGCTTGGTGGAATATTCAAATGTGTGCTATGGATTTGTTGAAGAGGAACTATTTCATTTTCAACTTTGTATCCATTAACTGTGAGACCGTTCTAACTCTTAGAACCTATGTTCCTGTATGAATGTTCTCCGGTTTATTTTATGAATATTTTCACCATGAGTATTGTATGCTGCTTATGAAACAGTTGGCTATCTGATTGTTGAAATATATTTAATCTTTCATGTGTTGTAGATAAGAATATCGGCTACCTGTAATTTCTGTTTATAATGCATGAATAATCCACATTACTCATAAATAAATCATAATCGGGCTCCCTGGGGATAGGTAGATAGTTAGGTAGATAGGTAGTTCATTTCATTACTGCATATATGATATAGATGCATGTGAGCCTAAGACGGAGGTAAGAACCTGCGCATCACATTGTGACTGCTCCCTGCATCCTCATCACCCTGCATGGTTAATTAGGTATATGCATCTCATACATTAAGTCAAAAATTACAAAAACTCGGTGGACCGGGCCGCAACCGGTGAAACCTTTGTTTTATTACTTTGACCTACGGTAGCCGGACCGCAAACCAGACGGATTCCCTATACCAAACAGTCAATGGGCTAGTTGGGAACGTTGACTAGGGAGAATCCCTTACTGTTGTCGCCTGCGAATTTCCAGGCCTCAACATGTTGCTGAGAGATTAAAGAGCACGTGGGCCTATGGTTGGGTGAAATGTTGCAACGACGTAGCTAGTTGCAGAACAAGTTCTCTATAAGATAAGTATTATTTCCTAACTTGTGTCTGCAATTATAATTACCATTGAAGAATGAATGACGATATACATGTTAAATGCTGATCTGTACATGCATGAGTATTGATTGATATGTTTTGCTTCCATTGTGTATATGAATGATTGTGCCTCGTAATATGTTTGTTGCTTTAAGTATCATGCTTCTGCATTACATATATGTATGTTCATGTTCATGGTGTAGATCCCCAGATGATTTGATTCATCGTAACGTCGTCTTCACCGGTCGGAGGGTCGGGGACGTTATAGTGTGGTATCGGAGCTCTAGTTGCAGCATGGACATGAATGGGCCATGAAAGAGCAGATAGTAGAGGAAGGTTACCTTCTGCCCAACAAAGATCAGAGAACTTTCAAAAAAATATCCTTGGTTTCGGAAAAATTTCTAAGTGTTTGGCCATCGGCACATCGGAAAGCTTATACAGATGGATCACCAATGCTTAGCTGATTGAGTGCCACCTTTGCGGAAGCCTAGTGCACTAACCCTATGACGCATACAAGTTCTGACTGCCGATGATCGATGTGTTTCAGCTTGTCGATCGAAAATGAATAGTTGATTTCATCGGTGTTGGATAAGAGATGGTTGAGCCGATATGATGGCGAGAGAAGGTGAAGGATTACTGAAAATTAGTTGGTTGAACAGTTGACGACGACAGCGGAGTAAAATGTTTTGAAAATTTTCTAAGGCAAGAAAATCATCGGCGATCGATGAACGTTAGTGGTATTGATCATTGATGAACATCGACAAGAATTAGCTGATGATGTGTCTGCTGTTACGACTATGTAATGGACTATCCACCCGACAGACAGTAGCTCTGACAGCCGACGCGACGGAAGACAAAGAAGGAAAATTTGCAAAAAATTGCCTAAGTGCAAAAAACATCGGGCAATGTTAGTGGATCGGATTGCCGATCAGAAAAGGTTCAATGAAGATGAACCACCATTGTGGCTGCTAAGTGAACTATTCCGCCGATGCAATAGTCTTCCACTTGCCGATGCCGAGGTGTTTAGCGGATAATGGCTCCGAGTCCAATGTATAATTACGGGGGCGATAGTGATCAGGAGTGCTGACACTGCAGAAGTATTAAGGTTTAACTCGCCGATACCAACCGCCCGATGAAATAATAGATCCAACGATCATAAGAGTTAGGACTTTTGTAATCGCTGTTGCAGATGCTTAGAGGACTAAGTGTCCGATGCCACAGCAGGGTGCCACTCCGACCACCAACAAATTTTTGGTCCACGGAAATTATAACAGGATTGTTGATCGCCGTTACGGAATGATAGACCACTGCAGACCCGATATGGCAGAAGGAAATAGACAAGTGACCCGTCGATAAAGTGGAGACATTTAGATGTTCTAGCCATCGAAATGCTGGAAAGGAATAAGCAAACATACCACCGCTAAATTAGATGTTTTGACCACCGAAGTATCGGGAATATAGTTGGGAGGAGGTCTGATTGGGCCAAAGAAAATTGGGACTTTCAAGGGAATTTCTCAGTGATTTTCAGCAGATTTCAGCAAACTGTCAGGGGATTACAAAGCTAAACAAGAGATAAAGAAAAATTCTGTGTTTTAGCATAATTGTTGTTTTATAAATTTCCAAAAGAGAAAGGTAAGTAGTTTTGAGTTATATTAATGTTATGCATCTAACATTTTGCTACTAACACATTGCAGAATTATAGACAACTTCCAAGAGTAGTTTTCCAGAAAGAACAGTGTGGTAAAGCAAGAGGTGGTTCAGTCATGAGAAACCATGATGGGTATGATGCTCCGGATTCATACGAGTGTGCAGAAGATGCCATGGGAGAAAATGTCCACAATGGAAATGATGACATAGAGTCTAATGGAAGGAGATTCTAGGGAACACCGTCCAAAGTTGCAGCCACCATGAGAAGCTTGGTTAAAGCCTAGGAAGAGTAGCATCAGTTGAATGCTGCCATATTGCAGAGTTTGATAGACTTGCAGAGGAAGATAGATTTTGGATGAGGTACATCAAGACCAGAAGACAATAAGAGCAACACTAGGAGAAGGAGAAGGACTTCTAGTGGATCATCTGATTCTGAAGAATCCAGTGGAGATACAAGTTCACCTTCTCATAAAGGGAAAAGAAGAAGGCACCATAGGGATCGCTCTTGAGATGAATTTAGGAAAGCTAAAACTCCTACATTTGATGGTGAGATAAAGACGGGACAAGAAGTTGAATCTTGGTTTCTTGGGATAAATAAGTACTTTCAAGTGCAGGATTATTTAGGAAACATGAAGGCAAAAGTTGCCATCTGTTAACACCCAAAAATGGTTAACTACCTCATCTACCTCACTACATGGCTCATTTGTCCATTTGCCTACCATATTTCCCTGAAAATCCCACTAAAAAGCCTCCAAAAGGCCTAAAATGCCTCTAAAAGGCCACAAAACCATCTAAAAAGCCTCCAAAAGGCCTAAAATGCCTCCAAAAGGCCCAAAAACCCCTTTTTCCTCCAAAAATAGCCAAAATTCCTCTAAAAATAGCAAAAATCCCCAAAAGGGAAGAAAATGAATAAAAATAATGAGGAAAAAGGAGGAAAACCCTAAAAGATAGCAAAAACCCTAAACAAGCTGCCCTAAACCACATGGTTTCCCAAAACCATGGGCAAGCACTCCACCACTAAAAAACTATAAATAAGTGATGGAGACCCCTCATTTAACATCCACAGTCATAGCACCCTTACTCTGCCAAAACGTCTCGTGAAACCCTAGCTTACCATCAAGCTATTTTCACTGCTGAGAACCCATTTTTGGCCTATTTTCCACCATCGGAGAAGGAGAAGGAGCAGCTCGAAGCTTGGAGCCACCGACATCGGATCAGCGCAATGGACTCCACCAACCTCTTCATCAGAGGTAATACAAATACAAAATACTTTTTATACATCTTCTTGTCGTTTTTACTTTCTGTCATTTACGTTTCTGTTTTAGTTTAGTTTGCTTTTATTTACATCAATCGAACTGCTACTAAGGAATCCAGATTCCTTAGTAGGTGCTCATTAGCACAAGCTAGGGTGAAAACCCTAGCTACAGTTTTGGCGACTCCGCTGTCTGTTTTATTGTTAGTTTTTCTTTTCGTACTGCACTTTCAGTTTGCTGTTTTCGGCTGCCGGAAACCGCGTCGTTTTCTTTCGCAGCCGCGGCCCCGACCGCACATTTCAGGCCTTAAGCCGCGACCATCCCGCCGCTGTCAGTCCCTTTTGCCTGCATCCAGATCGCGTTTTTTCCACCCACAGTCGCGATCCAACCGCACCTGTTCACTACACAGGCGCGCTCTGATCGCCGCTGTTCCCACCGAACCCGCGGCCTCGACCGCTCCTGTTCGCCCCAAACCCGCGGCCTCGACCGCAGCTGTTCGCCCCGAACCCGCGGCCTAGACCGCGTCCGT